>CM067169.1:87222103-87244603 GCA_034093135.1 Erigeron breviscapus | reverse complement strand
CCCCCAAAGATATAATTTGATCTTAGCTAGACTCACACTCAAAACAAAATAACAAACTAATAATTATTTTGTTGAAATGAAATACGTGGGGACTATATATACTTGGCATGGTTTGGAATTTTAGACGTGACTAATAATTATTTTGTTGAATGAAATACGTGGGGACTATATATACTTGGCATGGTTTGGAATTTTAGACGTGACTAATAATTATTTTGTTGAAATGAAATACGTGGGGACTATATATACTTGGCATGGTTTGGAATTTTAGACGTGACTAATAATTATTTTGTTGAAATGAAATACGTGGGGACTATATATACTTGGCATGGTTTGGAATTTTAGACGTGACTAATAATTATTTTGTTGAAATGAAATACGTGGGGACTATATATACTTGGCATGGTTTGGAATTTTAGACGTGACTAATAATTATTTTGTTGGATTACAATTAGACTATTATGACTGAACAACCAAAATATACTATTATTATTCATAATATAACAGTTATGCTGTTTTCTATAGGTGAGATGTAAACAGTTTTAAGACTACTTCCAAGAGGCTCCGGCCATTTTGCAAAAAAAAGGATCGAACCCTTACCTTTGTTTTCAGATACATATGTTCCAAAGATCAAGAAGTTTCCTTACAGATCAAAACATAAGTCCATAACTAAAGAAACAACTTCGGCCAGGATTTGCATGCCAAAAACCTCTTCGGCCAACTTCTGACCCGTGTTTTATGTGTTGGAAATACTAGGCCCTCGTGTGTACTTTTAAATTTTATAAACGCAGTGGAAGACTAAAAATACAATCATGTATTTTATAAAACATGCACACGATTAATATTTCCACCAAGATCCAATTACAATTGTTTACTCTCTTCCTTTTTATATTCATGCATCATATCATATATGAATATTTAAATCTATATTTAAATAATTAATAAATCATATAGATTAATTAAATACGTGGGGACTATATATACTTGGCATGGTTTGGAATTTTAGACGTGACTAATAATTATTTTGTTGGATTACAATTAGACTATTATGACTGAACAACCAAAATATACTATTATTATTCATAATATAACAGTTATGCTGTTTTCTATAGGTGAGATGTAAACAGTTTTAAGACTACTTCCAAGAGGCTCCGGCCATTTTGCAAAAAAAAGGATCGAACCCTTACCTTTGTTTTCAGATACATATGTTCCAAAGATCAAGAAGTTTCCTTACAGATCAAAACATAAGTCCATAACTAAAGAAACAACTTCGGCCAGGATTTGCATGCCAAAAACCTCTTCGGCCAACTTCTGACCCGTGTTTTATGTGTTGGAAATACTAGGCCCTCGTGTGTACTTTTAAATTTTATAAACGCAGTGGAAGACTAAAAATACAATCATGTATTTTATAAAACATGCACACGATTAATATTTCCACCAAGATCCAATTACAATTGTTTACTCTCTTCCTTTTTATATTCATGCATCATATCATATATGAATATTTAAATCTATATTTAAATAATTAATAAATCATATAGATTAATTAAATAAATATTGCTAATTAACTCAACTAGTTAATTGATAAAAGTCAATCTTATCTCCATCTATTTTGGTGATTATATATATGTATATAATATACATATATCCGGGTATCTAAATGTTCATTGTGTGTGACCCCGTAGGCTCGTGTGTAAACGGTAGTATAGTTTTGTGTTATGACGTACACACTAATCCAACAAACTCCCACTTGTGTATGACATAACATCTAGAAAACCACACAGACAATGGTTGGTGTCTAGCAACACATCATTGCCCCCGAAAACACACGAGTGTTTGTTTCAGCTAAACTAACGATCATTATCAAAATAATGATTTAATGATTGAGTGTCAATTGTCCCTTTATTACCGATACCGTGTTGACATGAGACATGGATCGAGTCATTCTCATTAGTCAACAAATTCTGTTTCTTGATATAGAAAAGTCGAATGCGATCACCAAGTTATAACTGATCAACAGTCAATATAGCTTGGGCACAGCCGTGTAAATATCCATTCATTTTCATCGAGGGGCCCAGTGGTATCATACTCTCGCATAGAGGAATAAATCCCATCTTGATTTTATGTGCACATCATGCATTTCACATCATATCCAATAATGGCCTTTATGACTACCTTGTTCAGGATAGCGTTAAACCATATCAAAGCATAACATGTCATACAATCAGCAACCAACATACAAATCTCAGGTCTAAGGACACAAAGACATAATCACTTCGAGATTCACTATTGACACCGATCCATGCAGTGACATCTCGTGATTTGGGTCACTCCAATATTCATCAACAATGAATACATATGAATTTTGGCCTCAACAAGTTAACTATTCACCATCAGTGAATAAAACCAAAACTTCATATTAGTCTTAATTCATGTTACTCCCATAACATAACCGACTATGGAGATTTTGAATAATCAACAGTTATTCATGGATTAAACATGCTAATATAGAACACAGTGTTATAAATGAAAACGATCATACCAAGTATATCAATTCATTAAGATAAAACTGCTTAATGTTCCAAAAATATCCAAATTGATTTAATGCTCGCGACTGGTGAAAAGGTTTCCTCATAATCAATTCCTTGAGTCTGAGTATAGCCTTTTGCTACCAACCGAGCTTTAAATGTGTTTACATTACCATCCATGTCAGTCTTCTTCTTGAAGACCCATTTACACCCTACTGTTTTACAATTGGGTGGAAGATCCATCAAGTCCCATACTTGATTATCCTTCATGGACTGCATCTCTGCATTCATAGCATCTCGCCATTTATCGGATTCAGGATTCGATATGGCTTCGCGGTAGTTAGAGGGTTCATCATAATCCCCTAGATAAGGCTCATATGAATTAATTGCATAATTATACCTTACAGGTATACGATGAGTTCTATCAGATCTACGAAGTGCAGGTGCAACATGTTCTGACTCACCAATAGTGTGCTCAGATTCAACATGTGGACTGCTAGTATTTTCAGAAGGCATATCACCCTGTGGTTCTTGAATTTCTTCAAGATCAACTTTACTCCCACTGATCTTTTGCAAGAGAAGATCTCTTTCCAAGAACTCAGCAAATCGAGCAGGAAACACTTTGTTTTCAGCTGGGTAGTAAAAGTAGTAACCCATTGTTTCCTTTGGGTATCCCACAAAGTTACACTTGATACTTCTGGGTTCTAATTTGTTTGAAGTGTCACGTTTCACATACGCTTCACAACCCCAGACTTTCAAGTAAGACAACTTAGGAGTTTTCCCATGCCACAGCTCATGTGGTGTCTTTTCAACCTTCTTGGTTGGAACCATATTGAGTATGCGTGCAGCAGACTCTAATGCATATCCCCAAAAAGACGGTGGTAGAGTAGTCAGACTCATCATAGATCGAACCATATCAAGTAAAGTTCGATTCCTCCGCTCAGATACACCATTGTGCTGTGGTGTATAAGGTGGAGTGAATTGAGAGACAATCCCACGATTCTTTAAGTGGTCCAAAAACTCTTGACTCATATACTCACCACCTCGATCAGAACGAAGGGCTTTAATGGTCTTTCCAAGCTGATTCTCTACTTTATTTTGGAAGACTTTGAACGTTTCAAAAACTTCATGTTTATGTTTAAACAAGTAAACATAACCATATCTACTATAATCATCAGTAAAAGTAATGAAGTATGATTCACCATTTCTAGACATAGTTCTAAAAGGGCCACATACATCAGTATGTATTAGTCCTAAAAGATCTTTAGCTCTTTCACCTAAACCGGAGAAAGGTGCCTTTGTCATCTTTCCGCATAAACAAGACTCGCATACATCAAATGACTCAGAGCCGGTTGATTCCAAAAGTCCATCAGATTGGAGTTTTGAAATGCGTTGTTTGTTTATATGACCAAGACGACAATGCCATAGATAGGTCTTATTCAAGTCTTGCTTGACACGTTTGGCAGTACAAGTATATACACAACTATTATTTGAAGTCACACCATGCATATCAATTTCAAAAATACCATCACGCGGATAGGCATTAAAATAAAATACATTATTCTTAGAAACAGAAATACCAAAGTGCATAAATGCAAGTTCATAACCAACATCTTTCAAACGTGAAACTGAAACTACATTGCTCATAATAGTAGGAGCATAATGACATTGTTCCAACAAAACAATAAGGCCACTTGGAAGAGTAAGCTCATAGGTGCCAATAGCTTCAACAGCTGCTCGACCCCCGTTGCCCACTCGCAGGTCCAGTGTCCCTTTCTTCAGTTTCTTACTTCTTCTCATTCCCTGAACATTGTTACAGATGTGAGTACCACAACCAGTATCAAAGATCCAAGAATCACTAGAAAAAGTGTATAGTTGTATATGAGATATACCTGATTTGCTAGTCTCACCAGCTTTGCCCTTTTTCAGCTCAGATAGGTAGATAGGACAGTTCCTTCTCCAATGGCCAACTTTTCCACAACGGAAACATTCGGCGTCTTTTGCTGGGTTTTCCTTCTTAGGGGGTGGTGGAATCTTATTCCCAGCAACTCTTTTGCCTTTTCCCTTCTTAGAAGTATTCGGCTTATTCTTTCTAACCCTTCCATTTTTTATCGTCAGGACGCTCAGAGTTGGAGCCTTGGATGGAACATTCTGTTCAGCAGCTTTGAGCATCGCGTGCAGCTCTGACAGAGACTTCTCCCAACCTTGCATGTTGTAGTTCATGACAAAGTTATCATACGACTTCGGTAGTGAAGCCAAAATCGTATTGACAGCCAAGAGAGTTGGCATAGGAGTTCCAAGCTTTTCCAACCTGTCAATGTAGCTCTTCATTTTTAAAACATGAGAGCTCACTGACTGACCCTCCTCCATTTTGCAAGTGTGAAGAAGCTTGTGAGTTTCATACAACTCTTGATTTGCCTGTTTCTGAAACATATTTTTCAGCTCAGTAATCATATCATATGCTGTACGATCTTCCATTTCCTTTTGGATTTCAGGAGTCATACTCGCAAGCATAATTAAAGCTATCTTCTCTTGCTCATCAAACAATTTTTGATAAGCATCTTGCTGAGCAGCAGCAGCTGTCTCGGCAGGAGGATCTGGTAAGGGTTCTTCAATTTTGTTCAACTTCCCTTCATATTTGAGGACAATCCTCAAATTGCGGTGCCAGTCCAGGAAGTTAGTACCATTGAGTTTCTCCTTCTCCAACAAAGAACGGAGTGTATTTTGGTTTACGTTTTGATTGTTTGCCATCTACAATAGAAGTAAGGTTTATTTTAGTATTTTCGATACAAAAACTTTAATAAATTAACTACCCAAGTTTTAATATTATAAAACAATTAATTTACGAAAGCCTAAGATCCACATAGAGATTCCATAACTACATCTGTTGATCAGCTAGCAGTTAAGGAGTCTATTGGTAGGTAACGGGTACCAATTGCATTATTAGTAGGAGCATAATGACATTGTTCCAACAAAACAATAAGGCCACTTGGAAGAGTAAGCTCATAGGTGCCAATAGCTTCAACAGCTGCTCGACCCCCGTTGCCCACTCGCAGGTCTAGTGTCCCTTTCTTCAGTTTCTTACTTCTTCTCATTCCCTGAACATTGTTACAGATGTGAGTACCACAACCAGTATCAAAGATCCAAGAATCACTAGAAAAAGTGTATAGTTGTATATGAGATATACCTGATTTGCTAGTCTCACCAGCTTTGCCCTTTTTCAGCTCAGATAGGTAGATAGGACAGTTCCTTCTCCAATGGCCAACTTTTCCACAACGGAAACATTCGGCGTCTTTTGCTGGGTTTTCCTTCTTAGGGGGTGGTGGAATCTTATTCCCAGCAACTCTTTTGCCTTTTCCTTTCTTAGAAGTATTCGGCTTATTCTTTCTAACCCTTCCATTTTTTATCGTCAGGACGCTCAGAGTTGGAGCCTTGGATGGAACATTCTGTTCAGCAGCTTTGAGCATCGCGTGCAGCTCTGACAGAGACTTCTCCCAACCTTGCATGTTGTAGTTCATGACAAAGTTATCATACGACTTCGGTAGTGAAGCCAAAATCGTATTGACAGCCAAGAGAGTTGGCATAGGAGTTCCAAGCTTTTCCAACCTGTCAATGTAGCTCTTCATTTTTAAAACATGAGAGCTCACTGACTGACCCTCCTCCATTTTGCAAGTGTGAAGAAGCTTGTGAGTTTCATACAACTCTTGATTTGCCTGTTTCTGAAACATATTTTTACAAGCCTAAGATCCACATAGAGATTCCATAACTACATCTGTTGATCAGCTAGCAGTTAAGGAGTCTATTGGTAGGTAACGGGTACCAATTGCATTATTAGTGCAACTCTTAGATCTTTATGGGACCTTGAGATATGTGTAGTTCAGCAAACCACTATTATCTACTGGCATGTTTGTCCCATCCTTGCCTCAAACTCAGGTCTTACCTTGAGCACGATTAAGTCGTCCAATTTGGAAACAGTGGAAATTTAGCCTAGTCTCACTCGTAACTAAAAATCCACCTCGTGGCTATAATTGTAACACCGACGTTTAAAAATATGGGTTTTCAAAAATCTTTCACCTAACGGTGTTAAATTGCGGAAGTAAAGACCGTAAAAGTCAAAACCGATAAAACATTTCGGTTTCTGCGTTTAGTTGGTGTTACATGCCATATCAAACATTAGTTCAAATGAAAACCCAACGGTTGCCCAACATTAAACAACCGTTCACACATTATTACATAAATTCGACATCAAATGAAATGTATTCAAAAGTCTCCATAATAAGCAACTATGGGTAGCTAAGGCTCCTTCATTGCATCTACCCAAGCTCATAAATCCTGCGACACTAGTCCGTCAAGTTAAACCTGAGGGAACAACCACATTAAAGAAACAAGTGTTAGCTATATAAATAGCTAAGTAAGATCACACTTAATTTAAAAGCATTTGTCCAATTAAAACATTTCTCCATTATTAGACAAGCTCATTAGGCACAATGCACAACACACAAAACTGCATAACAACTTCATATCAATTAGGATGAATCACCCTATATGTGCCTATCCTGCATTACTTCATTACACACGTTTAACCACATAACTGCTTTCTACATTGACTGCTTTACTACGTTTTAACTGCTTTTCTACATTAACTGCTTTACTACGTTATTAACTGCGTTAATGTGTAACATAAGTTACCCCCGACTAGATGACAAACCCCACACGGTTGTACATCAAGCGTCGTTAAGGAATGGCAAGCCAATCCAAGAGTAATCCGTATGTGGAGGTGGGTCAGACCCCTCGTATTACTCGCCCTGCATTATAAAGACCATGTTGCAAGGAGCCACCCAAGCAACAACTACGTCAACGCACTTAGCTGGGCTAGGGCAAGTACGGGTTAAGCTTAACACTTTCCTGCATCAAAGTTTAACGAGCTCGATCCTGCATTATTTAGTTTAGGTGACTGCATTACCTAAACATTTACTACATTTACTGCTTACGTTTTGGGCCCTTAAACGTGCACGTGTCATGGCAACTTAACGAGTCTAGTGTACTAGTTGAGCAAGCCATACAATCATGCACATATCAACAATCAACAACACACACTACATCTCAAAGCATCACAAGCTACATCGTAATACTACATAAACTGCATAACAATATACAACATTAAGCAATACTTCATTTCACTACGATAGGGTCTGCATTTCAGGTCTCATGGTCAACTACATATCCCATAATGCTTCCCGTGTAACCCGAGATACCCACATATATCATAAGTTACCGTTAAGGAAGTTATAAGTATGAAACCTTTGCTTGTTGAACCCTCAGCGTGACAAAAGTAGTGTATCTTACCTCGATACGGTTTAACAACAAGCTACAAGCACAATACAACGATGACTAGGTGTCTCCAATAACCTAGAACAAGTATAAGATCGAAAGATAAGCTAAACGACACTTTTAGCAAAAATCTGGGCAGGTGGTGCGCCGCACCTTCCATGTGGTGCGTCGCACCAATCCTCCAGGGAATTTCAAAATAACTACGAGTGCGCCGCACCTACCCTTTGGTGCGTCGCACAAAACCATCAGAAAAACTTATCTATCAATAGGTGCGCCGCACCTACCCTTTGGTGCGTCACACTAAACTCCCAGGGAAATTTGATTAAAGGCAGGTGCGCCGCACCAACCCTTGGTGCGTCGCAAAACGGGGTGTACCAAAATCAAAACTGGCCAGCGGTGCGCCGCACCTCCCACATGGTGCGTCGCACAAACACTCCAGAAACTTATATCCTCATTGGGTGCGCCGCACCAGCCCTTTGGTGCGTCGCACCAGGGGTGCAGACCAGTAACTACACCTTACACTTTGATCAAACGAAACCCATACTAATCCATACCCCAAATCCAACCTGGGGACTTAAAATTAATCCTTTTAATTGCACTTTCACATCTTTAACCATACTATAATCCTTTAAATCATTAACATCATAAACCAACCATTTAATCGTTCTAATAACATCAAATTGATAAACGTTTAATCAAATATCCCAACCCAAACCCTTATGGCCTGGATTAAGACTAATATAAGACTCACACAATCAATTCTCAACTGAGGAATATCTATATTACCTGTATTTGGTGATCAAGATCCAAGATCTAAGCAATACACGATCGATTCGGCTCCAAAACGAATAAGATCAAAGGAGAAACTAGAGAGGGAAGGGGAGAATCAACTAGGGCTTATTTGAGGGTAAGAAAATCTGCATAAAGTTCTTAATGACAGCTCTTAAACCTCTAAACCCGTTTTTGACTTTGCACACATGTCAAAACTAACCCCTAAGCTTCCTAATCCTTCATTATTGGTCACAAACTACTTTATTGACCATATACATCATTAATCCTTCATTAAATGTCACTACATAGACATTGATCTTCATATTACCACATTTATACTACATTAACATTTAGGCTTACAAGCCTCACACATAACACACATTAGCTACATATAAACATTTAAATCTACAATAGACTTAACGACACACATAATATTGACTTAACGGCATTAGTCAACTAGTAAAGAAAAGTTTGGGATGTTACAATAATTCGATTAGGTCTCACCGTAACCAAAAAATAACGAGGAGTGTTCGCAAGCTGATTGGATGGCATGACTTAAATTTGACGGGTATTTAAAAAATTTGTGTTAACGAATATTGCATGCACACAAAATTCGCTACAATTTTGTTAAAACTCATTTTAACCAATTATATATATATATATGTCGAATATGTTTGTGTCTCCAATTTGTTATTTTATTTATAGAATATAAAATCACATATTTTAATTTTAGACAAAAATAACAAATACATAAACGTGTATCATTTTAAAACAATTTTAAAAGATGTCGACCATATATATATATATATATATATATATATTTGAGTTTCAAAACAATATATTTTAAACTCATTGGAGTTTAACTTTTAAAATCACCAATTTTAATCTTTAAACTCTTTTTGTGTTTTTATTTAATGTTTCCATCAAAAACATTTTAGCATATTTTATAATCAACAATTATAAATAAGTGCAAAAATAAAAACACAACCATGCATCACACACACATAGCCTAGCCCAAAAATCCTATGCTTGATTTCATGAGCCAATATGAAATCAAGAGGTCAATCTAAGGACAATCCTATACTCCCACTTAATCCAAGAACCAAGTGAGATTTTGTGCCATACGTTGTTGACTTGATAAAGAAAACACCATCTTCAAAGCAAAACTCCATGTTGCATCTTTTATCTTCAATCTTCATCTTGTTACATTTATTTAAATTGAAAAGTACAACTAGTCTAATACTTACAATAAAATAAAAATAAATACAACTATGAAAATTAAAAATAAATATTATACAACTTTTGCTTCTATGGCCCCAAATAAATTAATCAACATTTATAATGTTGTAATAATCAACAATCATCACAACAAAACAATTCCATAGGCTAAGGGCATCATGGGCTATGCATGCAACAACAAATTTTAATAACTACATTATTAAAACTACATATGACTTGTCCATAGTTGCAATGCATGGGTACAACCATGGATTATATAGAATCAATAAAAATAACTAATCAAGCCATAAGAATTAAATTCGAAATTTAAAGTGGTGATTTATTTTTCTATCAAAAAATGATCAAAAATAAAATCACCTGACAACTAAAAGGTGTAAAAGTGGCTCTGATACCACTGTTGGAAATACTAGGCCCTCGTGTGTACTTTTAAATTTTATAAACGCAGTGGAAGACTAAAAATACAATCATGTATTTTATAAAACATGCACACGATTAATATTTCCACCAAGATCCAATTACAATTGTTTACTCTCTTCCTTTTTATATTCATGCATCATATCATATATGAATATTTAAATCTATATTTAAATAATTAATAAATCATATAGATTAATTAAATAAATATTGCTAATTAACTCAACTAGTTAATTGATAAAAGTCAATCTTATCTCCATCTATTTTGGTGATTATATATATGTATATAATATACATATATCCGGGTATCTAAATGTTCATTGTGTGTGACCCGTAGGCTCGTGTGTAAGCGGTAGTATAGTTTTGTGTTATGACGTACACATTAATCCAACACTATGTTCTACTATCTGTATGCATGATTCATTACAGGCACGACGATGTAACTCTAATTGAGCCATTAATAAGTAAATTTCTCCAAATTGCCCGGGCTAGTCGTTGATCCACAAGTAGTCTAAATTATTGCTAGCTTGCGTGGCAAAATGGCAATTGATTAAGACCGTTTTAATTTGTGGTGAGTCGTAACCAGGGTTGAGAGCATTAAGAGTCACTAGTCACATACTTGTGCAATGTGGTCCTAATAGTGATATTAGACTCGTGCTGATTTTTGTCTAGAGGCTGTCGATTGTTCAGAATGGTCAATTCTACCAATTTTACATGAAATCGATCCGTTGCTCTTGCTTAATTAGATATATTTAATTATTTACCAAACTAGCTTGTGTTTATAGGGGGTTACTAGATAATGTACATTTTTTATATGTTTATGCTAAATTAAATACATACTTGTAACTAGTTTACAATAGGGTTTAGTATCCCGGAGTGTAAGTAACTTTGCAACTTTTTCTATTGTATGTAAGTATCAAAAAATTTGTACATTTTATGTAAGTATCTCGCTAAATTGAACACTTAATGTAAAATTTTTACGTTGACCAATCAAAAACTTCTACGTGGACAGCTCATATGGTTGCCACGTATACATTTTTACATTAATCGTTCAATTTAGCAAAATACTTACATAAAATGTACAAAAATTTTGATACTTACATACAATAGAAAAGGTTGCAAAGTTACTTACATTCCGGGATACTTAACTCTTTACAATAATATATAGGTTGTAAAAGAGTACGTGATAGGCTGAGATTTGTCGTTTGAGAATCATGTTATCTTCCGAAACCTTATTTTTTGGGTTGAATTTTTGTAGGTGTGTCAGTGAGTATATGTCACCCATGTTTGTGGTCCTTGATATGAACATGTACGTACCTTTACCCTTTGACCCTTTGTGAATTTGTTGTAATCTTTTTCTCTCTCATGTATAAAATGATTATACTTTTATCATAACATGTATGAGGGTTTCAACTCAGCTTAAGTGTATTACAATCTCATATTAACTTTCTCATATATATATATATACGGAAAATGATTAATCCTCCTAAAACTTTCAAATTTTGATATGTGTATCCACTAACTCTCTTTTCTAATTTCAACTCTTGATTTTATCACATGTCATAATTTTATAATTACGAGGATTTTTAGAAGGTTTAATTAGGAGGATTCATCATTTCCTTTTCTATATTTTTTTTATATTAAGTTTTTTTTATCTTATATATATATATATATATATAGGGGTGGGATAAAATGAGTCTACCTCCTAAAAAAAGTCCAGGGTCCAGATCTGGACCGTCCGTTTTCTAGATGAGATCAAAAACACGGAGGGGTAATAAGGTCAATTTACATGAACATTATAAATAACCTATCCTCCAATTGTACAGACACGCTTCCACGGTTCCCCAACTTCACCACCATAGAAACGTGACCGTCGTTCACCGCCATTAAAACCGCCACACTGCCACCATCAGTTCCACCATTATAAGGAATTTCTGGACCTACTTCTTCACTCTTCATTTCCATTAATATATGAAGAATCACAATTCTGACACTATTCTACCAATTATTTGTAAGTTTAACCTAATTTTGATGATTTCTTAATTAAGTAGTTTTAATTTTTTATGTTTATATAATTTGATTAATTCTAATTATATCAAATTATTATTAACTATAGTTATATGCAAATTATTAATTTTAATTTTGTGTAGCATTTTACGATTGGCACTAACTTAATGTAAAAATGTGTAATTGCTAGTTCATATTGTTAATGTGGCACAAAATGTAATATTAAAGCATTTTATTTTGCATCGTAAAATGTTTATCCTCATCTTCTTTCTTCCACTTTAGTTTTATAATCTGATACATTTTTTTTGCTTGAAATGGCCTTGAAAGACCGGGTTATGGAAGAAACCAAGGACAAAAAGAATGTTGCTGAAACCTATGTCAATGAGATGAGGAACAAGGTAATTTAGATGTTTATTTTTTAGCTTGGTTAGATGTTTAAATTTTGTGTCCTCTAACTGTTTGATGAAATTCCTAAATGAGTGTCACTTTTTGATGAAGCATCTTCGTATATTTGTTTATGTGTTTGAAATGCTAATCGTTGGCTTTAATATTGGTCACTACCGAGTAGACTGAATTTTGGCGTTTTGTATTTGGTTTTTCGATTTTAGAAAGCTGGTTTTGAATTTGACTCGTAATACACTCGTTGGCTTGACATCAAGAGGCGGGTTTGTGTTAGATGTAGTGTCTAATAAAACCGAGTCTTGAAAGTATTGGTTTTTCGTGTGATGCGTCGTTTGCAAATTTGGTTTCTGGGTGCCCTGTTTTATGGAAACTGGTGTATTTAGCTATAGGATTCACTAGCGTATAGCTTCAGATAACATAATATTTTTGTGGGGTTTTTTTTTGTGCGGTTAGTATCCTGGTTTGGAATGATGTTTATTCCCATCTTCTGATAGAATGGACATATATCATGTGATCAGATTGTTCACCCGATACATTTTCTAACACATTTATGAAGCTTTGATTAAAAGTATCAATATAGAGTAGCTGGACATTGTAGGATGCATACGAGTTGATTTTGGTTTTTTATCTGTTTTCGCCGTTTCTATTACTTGATTTGTCTATAATATCATTTGATTGCAGAGTACTCGGAGAAAGTGATGATGAAAAACTGGCTGATGATCATGGAGATGAACAAACTGCTTCCATGGCCTCTTATTCTGATGCTCTTAGTGAGGAACTTACGAGCACAACACCCAACAAGAGCTTCGTTCATGGAAGTGACCCACAACCAATGAAGGATGAGGTTTGTTTCACTCTATGCATTCCATAATTTAGAAACTAACTGTTCAATATTCCGTACATCTGCTTTGTATCTAAGCTTATTTGAACTCATTGAATGCACCTATATCCGAATAAGGACTTAAGGTGTGCTTAGTTGGAAATATTTTTCTACTTTCTTATCTCCAGTTCCCTTTAAAGTTTAAGTATATTCTTTCTTTAAAAAACGTAATGAACTACAGAAAGTTTTTCAAAATAATTTTTATTTTCCAATATGGAAAAGGTGTGGTCTTTTATAAGTGTTACAAACATAAATTAAAAAACTTCAATAAATGGGTCTTTTGGCCCAATCTAAAATGATGAAAACTCACGAGTTGACCCAGTCCGACCTGAACACTCCACGTGACCTGCTCACTTCTTTTCCAAAAAATGACCCGTTTTGACATGTCACTGTCCGAATCTACCCACTTTTCCTCCTCTTAAATTGGCGGAAGACTTGCCAATTTCAACCCATTTACTAGAAAAATGGGTTGATTATGGATATGTTTTATGTCTTATGAATTAACACCAACTTTTTTGTTATGGGAAGAACGAGGTGAAAGTGTTCGATAGTAATACTCAAATGCGCTAAATCTCTTACATGGTGTATTTGTAAGAGTTAGCTTATTAATGAAATACTAAAATAGTGGCTAAAGGGTTGGTCGAAGCTGACCCGACTCATTTGAACTCATTTTAAATAACTGCATGCTGTGACCTGAACCCACATTTGACCTGCTACAGAACTCCTTCAAGGCTTTTGGTTTACTGTAGTTGCAATAACATCCATCTCAGGAGTTACCTCTAGATATTGGAGAAGCTCTTTTTAAATTGATTGATGGGGAGAACGCCATGTATGAAAGAGATACCAGGTTTGATACTTTTTAGTGGAGGTGGCAAAATGAGTGGGTTGGGTTCCAAATAACACATTGCCAAATTGACCCTTTCACAAGTAAATGGGTTGAAATTGGAACTAATATAATTATACTTATGGAACTAATATGATCTTACAGTTTTTGTAGTTAATGCACTACATGCTTTCCACAGTCACTAAACTTGTTAAAACTGCAAAAATGGAGCTGTGTATTTGACATTCATTTATCTTTTTTCTCTACATATCTGCTCGCTAATGTGTTATATGTTTAGGAATGTAAAAGGACAAATGATGAAGAAGCCGCAATTCTGGTTGCGTCTCAAGTTGCATCTACGGTTGTTGACGCAACTAAGGCTACTGAAGTTTCCAGGTAGGTAACTTAACTTCAAGATCATGCTTGCTTAAAAAGCTTTCTTATTTTACAGTTTTAGAGGTGTTTGGTTTCATGATATGCGTTTGATGGGTGTTTGGTTCATGGGGATGAATGTATGATTTGAGGGAATGGGGTTGATACTCTTTATGCTTTGCAATTAGAACTTTCATTGTAGCTGAGAGATACTGTTTCAAGTATATCCTCGTGAAATGACAAAACTAATAATCGTAGGTAACATATCAAAAATGATAGCATTTGATTTCAGGGAAACCGCCCCCTTGGCTTTTTCAGAGGTTATTCTTTGATTATATCCTTTTTATTTGTGGTACATACGGAAAATCAACATATGCATGATACAATGTAGGTCCATATTTTGTGTATAAGCAATCTGTAACTATATAAGTTAATTACTAGGTATGATTATGATGAGAAATGCTTACAAACGGACGTGACACATATCAGTTTGAGACATTTGATGTCAAACTGAGACTTTTGTTTAGTTTAAAATTTTATAGCACTTGGTTAATACATGTTTAGCATATAGTCTAATCATGTCAAATAGTATATGCATTTGTGTACAAGGGTGTAAATAAATTTCAAAAATTCAAGGGCGCTACAATTTTGTTCTGGTATGAAAATAGGCTGCAAGGTAACTTAAAGCACGTTGTTCATGTTACTTTGTAAATATAACATTATGTATTCTTGAAGAGTGATATATCTAGAGGTCAAAACACGTGTTCTATATGACTTCATTACCAACTTTGTAGATTGCTTGACGTTTGTTGGGTAAAATTTTGATCGATATGAGGAATACTCGTGATTATGGCCCGTATTTCGAGTACTTGGGACTACCCACAAACCTTTGTTTAGTCATTTTTTAGTTTAATGTATAATTAATGTGCTGCATAGAATAGCAAATTATGCAGTAAGCAGTATCCATTATTCATATGAAATTAAAACTCGGGCTCTGATATGATCATATTTTGGATTACAAGATGCATTTACGTACTTTCTGAGGAATTGCCCTCTTTGTAGCATTCTTGATCAACGTCTCCATGATCGCTATTTCTGGCACAGTTTGTGCAGTCAAAAACCAACATAGTATTGATATTGATCGTTGTAGTGATATTACCCTAATCTCAGCTTCATTCTTTTAGGATGCATTCATCTTTTACAACTTACAAGCCGGTATTGACTACTAAAAAGGGAGCGTATCATCTTGGCTATGAAATGCATTTTCGCTTCTCTTTTTTAGCCTTGATGATCATAGTTTATTTTAAAATGATCATCAGCTACTAGCTTTACATTCATGTAAGACTTAAATATTATAGAACCAAGTCGACTAGGAGTTTAGTTCTTAAATTTATTGAATTATCAAGACTCTGCCTAGTATATGTATGCAGTAGGTTATGTTAAAGCCGGGTTTTAGAGATGTAGAGATGTAACTGTTACCTTATATGTGTTATTGTCTTACGTCTTGCTTTTATGTTTTGGCAAAAGCATATTTGGAATAGGCTTTGTATGAATCTTCCGTTTCAAGGTAAACGTTCAGGTATCCTAACTTTGCTTTGTATCGATTACCCATCTGTCTAAGAGATTCATCCCATGTTAATTGTGGCTACAAAATGGGTGGGTATGCCAGGATGCACAATGGGTCAGACGTGCAAATGTGCAATTACTGGTGTGACGAATACGGGTTGTGTTGACCATAAACAATATACTGGCTAAAATTAAGCTTTGTATTAATGAGAGTGCTTACATGATTGTTTAGGTTACCGTATATATTAATCATGAATTTTGCTAACACTGAGTTCGTTGGCTGCGTACATTAATATAGCATATGCTATATTAATTTTCCCCTACTTTTTCGATTATGTAGTTTTGAAGTACATTGAGTTGATTTGGTGGATAGATGGAGTTTACCTGATGTTGTGTTCAATGATTGTACCTTCCATGTGGTGTAAAGCTGCGGGTTCGTTTTGAGTTTCTTTTGAGATGTGATTTTTTGGTTTTAGGTGTAGAAATATATAATTGTTTTATTTAGACTTGACTGTTTCTTGTTTTTCTTTGTAGATGCATATTGAAAATGTAACGTTGTCTTATCCTTATGCAGTCACTTGGCCTGGCTTTATAGTATCTATATAGTTTTTGCTTTCTGTGATTCTGTTGTATTTAGACTGGCCGTACAAACACTTCTTATACAGTAAATAACTGCAAATCAATTAGTTGAAAAGTTTTCAAGCTTAACTCTTGGTGGTGGTGCAGGTTTCTTCCCCAACTCTTATTGTTGAAAGAGCCAGGTCTAATGCCTGGACGCACAAAAGCTGGAGAGTTCGAGAAGAGTTTGCAAAAACGGTCACATCCGCTATTGGTCTTTTTGCATCTACAGAGCTACCCCTGCAACGTGCTATTCTTCCTCCTGTATGTTGTTTGGCACTGATTCAAAAGGCTTCCAATTGATTTTTAGAATGCATAAATCTACAAGTACTTACACTCTTTCTCCTCATCTTCATGACATCAGATATTACAGATGTTATACGACCCTAATCCAGGTGTGAGAGAAGCTGCTATTTCGTGTATCGAGGTTAGTTAACTGTTTATGTCATACTCTGCTTAAGGGTTATTACAACAGATTGCAAAGTTAAACTTTTTTGTAGTTTCTGCAATCTAATGTCCTGCTATCTTGGTAATTACTTTATATTATAATGTTTAACAACTTCAGTGATGCAACAACACCATATTAGTCATGTGTCATCTTCCCTGTGATGCAGGAGATGTATTCTCAAATTGGGCCTCAATTTCGTGAAGAACTTCAGCGCCATCAGCTTCCATCATCATTGGTGAGTTTCTTTGGACTAGCATTTCAGTTCTTAGGTTATACTCATATTATCTTTTCTACACACTGTAACTCTGGTGCATATAGCAGGGCCCATAGTGTTGTAGTCAGCGATGATTGTCTATTGGTATTTGACTTTATAATCATTTATGTTAAATCAATGCACAATTTAATGAAAGATCAAGACATAGTACTTCAAATGAAGATCGCAACATAGTTGTTTGCCAATCGTTATGACACTTTCGATATTTTTGAAATACTCTTCACACAATCACACTTTCTTGTTTAAGACGTACTAGGGTTGGTGCATAGCATAGGCTAGTGCCTGTGTTCACATATTAATGTACTAAGTAATAAGAAGGGTCAGTTTGGATGTTTTTCACCTACCTATGAGAGTATTAGATCTGCTTTCTCACACATATGTTCTTGCATATTTTGTTAAGTCTTTATATTTCACGTGAGCTGATTCCAGGTAAAAGATATTAACGCCAGACTAGAAAGAATTGAACCAAAACAACATACCGCAGACATACGAGTTAATACCTATGCTCCTGCTGGACCCAAGCTTACTAATCACAATCCTAAAAGAAGCAGTCCCAAGGCCAAGACTTCTTCTCGTGAAGTTTCTCTATTTGGAGGTTTGATATCTTCTGAAAATTTAGCATATGTTTCCATTCATGTCCACATTCTCCCGCATACAATATTTTCTCCTTTCTCAAATCTATTAATTTGCTTGATCTTTGAGTTTATGTTACCGTATATGCCTTCAATCTTTTAGATAATTTTTAGTCTTTTTGATTACTTTAATTGTTTTCACAACTTGCAGGATGACCTGAAGACATTGCCGTTTGCAGAGTCAACGTGAAGTTAGCTAGTCATATTTGTGTCTTTGGATTTTGACATGATATATGAGCAATGTATGTGTAGAAACTGATGTTAGTTTTCTGTTGAGCAAGTGTTGCGTCTGCCAGTTATGTAAAACTGGATTCTCTGTGACATAATACCTGAATGTAAAATAACTATGTGTTTATTTATGTACCTGCACCTGTTCTTTCACTTGTGTTAGATATCCAAATCAAATAATTATTCAGAACTGGTACCTTACACATGTGTAAGTCGTATAACTTACACATGCGTAAGTTAGATATCAAGATTAAGAGTAAATTACAATTTTGGTCCCTGTCGTGGGCTAAAAATTACGGTTTTCATCCCTAGGTATCATAAATTACCGTTTTAGTCCAAATAAGTTTGCCTCATCAACGATTTTGGTCTAAAATGAAAACGAACGTTAAATTACCTATCACGTGACATGCAGGTGATGGGTATTTTAGATACTTTCTTCGCGACATAGCAGCAGAGCCGCCGATCTTGAGGTTTTTGGTCTTGGGAAGACTAGTGATGCGGCCATATTACCACTCTCTGCCGGAAAAACATGATTAAGTATCTATAGATCTATGATTTTTTTTTCTTTGAAAGATGCAAAAAAAATAATATGGTGGTGGTGGCTTTTTCCGACGACGAAAAGTGGCGGTGGTAGTTAGCCGGATCTTCGTGGTTAGCCTCCGATTTTTTATTTTCTTCTTGTTGTTGTTGCCATATTTTAGTGCATCTAGATCTATTATTGTTGTTTTGGTGGTTATCCTCTGATGCTGTAAAATACAGAATAGGTACATATGTAAATTGAGATGGTGAAATAAAGGTGGGTGCGATCATGCCATGGAACTATGGAAGGGCTTGTTGCCATGGATATGGATGTGCGGTTGATTTAATACCTTGTATTATTAATTTGGTTATTTATTGATTTTTGAGTAAATTACACTTTTCGTCCCTAAACTTGGCACGTTTTTCACTTTTCGTCCCTAAAGTTTAAAAATTACAATTTTGACCTTAAACTTGGCAGAATTTTGCAATCGACGTCCTTTGGCCATACGGCGTTAAGTTTCAGCCGTTAAGTCCCACACGTGCAAAACACGTGAGGGACTAAAAGTGCAAAAGGTGTCTAGTTCAGGGACGAAAACTGAAATTTACATTATATATTGTCATCATCTTCATCTTCTCCGGCTGAGTGGCCGGAAAATTCGCCGGGAAACTTAAAATGCCGATATCTCACTCGTTTCTTCGAATTAGACCACGAAACCACCACCAAACTTCTCAAAATTAATTTCCGCACGAATCCTAACCAAAAGATTTCAGATTCAACACTTGCCAGAAAACTCAAAATACCGTGGTCACAAAAACCGAGCGTAATAGAGATTAGAAATTTCGCTAGCTCGGAAATTTAGTTTATCCGCTAGCTCATAAATTTCGGGTCATCAACACTGTTTCCATAAAGATTAGACTTGTAGAAATAGATTTTTTACCCCAAAACAAGAAAGAAGACTCTCATAAGTCTAGTGATACACTCCACATTGGATTTAGATCAAGCAACAAATCGTCATGGTTTCATGTTACTGATCTTCTGTCTCAAATCGATCTGGAAATCACAAGGTTTTATTCGCGATAGAATTCTGAGCATGTTGATGTGATGATTTCTTCATTTCGTTGAGTTTGGTCGGCAGTTCGTTTTCCGGCGAGATTTTGAGTTTTCCGGCAAGTGTTGAATCTGAAATCTTTTGGTTAGGATTCGTGCGGAAATTAATTTTGAGAAGTTTGGTGGTGGTTTCGTGGTCTAATTCGAAGAAACGAGTGAGATATCGACATTTTAAGTTTTCCGGCGAATTTTCCGGCCACTCAGCCGGAGAAGATGAAGATGATGACAATATATAATGTAAATTTCAGTTTTCGTCCCTGAACTAGACACCTTTTGCACTTTTAGTCCCTCACGTGTTTTGCACGTGTGGGACTTAACGGCTGAAACTTAACGCCGTATGGCCAAAGGACGTCGATTGCAAAATTCTGCCAAGTTTAAGGTCAAAATTGTAATTTTTAAACTTTAGGGACGAAAAGTGAAAAACGTGCCAAGTTTAGGGACGAAAAGTGTAATTTACTCTTGATTTTTTTATATAATTTTTAGGAAAGGATTTTTTGGGGATGATGGATTGATGAATGATAATATTACACAGATTGAATGAAAATGAATTGCTTAATGCTCGTGAGTCGTGATTTGCTGTAGTTACTCAGATTTTTTTTTCTTTTTTCTATATAAAAATGTATGTATTATTATCATTATTATTATTAAAAATATTACAATAGTTACTTACCCTTTTGGTCTCTGTGCTAAAGAAATGACTAAAATACCCATCACGTGCATGTCACGTGATGGGTAAGTTAACGTCCGTTTTCATTTTGGACCAAAATCGTTGACGGGATAAACTTATTTGGACTAAAACGGTAATTTATGAAACCTAGGGATGAAAACCGTAATTTTTAACCCACGACAGGGACCAAAATTGTAATTTATGACTATTTAAAAATTAGTAAGTTGTTTACCTTACACATGTGTAAGTTGTATAACTTGCACACATATGTAAATTAAATATCAAGATTAAGGTTGAGATTTTGGCTAAAACCGGCCAAACCATATCATGGATATTCCTAATTAATGTTATAAATAAAGATGTAATTCATGAATATCATACCTTACACATGGGTAAGCAGTATATATTACACATGTGTAAGTTAGATATCCAAATCAAATGATTATTCAGAACTGGTAAGTTGTATACGTTACACATGTGTAAGTTGTATAAGTTACACATGCGTAAGTTTGATATCAAGATCAAATGACTATTCAAAAATTAGTAAGTTGTTTACCATACACATGTGTAAGTTGTATAACTTACAAACATGTGTAAATTAAATATCAAGATTAAGGTTGAGAGTTCTGGTTTCATTCCAGGCATTCGTATAATTTAGTAGTCGGATAGAATGTTGTCTAAAAAATATATATTAGGACAGGCGTTTATTTGGTTTTTTTGTTTAACACATAGGTACCCAAATCTGTTTGACACGTTTTTAAAAAAAATGTTGATACATTTTTCAAAAATGTATTATGATAATGAAAAAGATCCTAAACATGCATCTGAATATTTAGACTTATATCCATGCATATGTAAGTTGTATATCTTACACATGTGTAAGTTAAATACCAAAATCAAATGATTTCGGAACTGTACTCATATGTAAGTAACATAACTTACACATGTGTAAGTTAGATATCAAAATCAAATAATTATTCAAAACTGGTAGGTTGTATAGCTTACACATGTGTAAGTAATATAACTTACACATGTGTAAGTTAGATATAAAAATCAAATGGTTATACAGAACTGGTAAGTTGTATATCTTACACATATGTAAGTGGTATAACTTACACATGTGTAAGTTAGATATCAAAATCAAATGACTATTCAGAACTGTACCACGAGTACCTATGTGAATTCTGGTACACTGCTCAATATGACGATGAAACTTCATCGATCAATTATACTCTAAAGGGAGGTACCAAATCCCTTGGTTTCACTGCAAGTCTGCTCAGGTCTGTTCTACAGTTAAACTATCATGAACAGAATGAGTTGCCTATTGAGCTTCCCACTGGTATAAATACAAGGGAAGTATGCAGGCTGATGGGGCACACGGATATTGGATGAGCATGGCCAGCTATCCAGAAAAGGGACTATCTACATGAGCAAGCTGTCAGACTCATGGAGATATTTCTTCACTCATATTGTTGAATGTCCGGGAGGCAGTTCTGGAGGGTTAGACCAGATAAATCAAACCCACCTCCAGATTGCCTACTGCTTATGGTTTGGGCTTAGGGTGGACTTTGCCCAGATCCTTTTTGATGACCTGGTTGAGCGCCTAAGAGTGAAAGGAAGAAAACCATTCGTTCCTTATATTCGCTTCCTTTCACTAATGTTTAAGAATGCTC
>CM067169.1:87192428-87221103 GCA_034093135.1 Erigeron breviscapus | reverse complement strand
TGGAGCCACACTACCCCCGAAAACCGTGGATAGGTACTGCTTCTATAAAGAGTTGTTTGAGTCTCGTGGTTGTTTGTTACTTGCTTGTGCGGCCAATTCTAATCCCAAACACTTGGAAATTTATGAGATGAGGGATGGGTATACTGGGTGGTCAGTGAGATACATTGTTAAATATGAACAAGACAGTAGTATAGAGGCATTCTTTGAGTCCTGGATGAAGTCGTCTAGACTGGGGTTTCGTTTCAATGTTTTGTTTATTGTGATGGGGGAAAGAGAAGAGGAATCGTTTGTTGTGATGAAGTTATGTGGAAAGGTTGTAAAATACAATCTTTTGTCAAAGACTCTCCACGTGATCTGTGATGCCGATACACATTTGACTGAATTCCGCACCTTTCCGTTCATTGCATCTTTTGCAGCTGTATAATTTCAGTTTTCTGGTGTCGGGAATGATTTTTCTTATCTGATGTTGTGCTATCAGGTCACCACGTGAATTATGTGCTTTTGTTTTCGATTATACTATTGTTAATTGCTCATTATCTTGAAGCTATATCCAGTTTGTCACAATGTTCATTTGCTATATTGAAAAAGGATTCACATCACTAGCGTATATGTTAATTGTACTGTATCCAGATCTCTAGCACTCAATGACAGCCAGTTAATTAACTTTAAATCAAACCCAAATATTATTAGGATTCAGACACTCGAGTTTGGCAACCTTGGGAAACAAGGCCCTATTTGATATCTGCCCAGGCACTTGATATCTTCCACTCGGGTTGTAGTCGTTCTGTTCATTCAGAGCTGTGAGGACAACATCATATACTTCATTGGCACACTCAAGCATTCAGTCTTGTCATCTTATCTTCATCGTCCTGTATCTCCTGGATAATCATGTTTGTTGCGGGATAAAGAGAGATAAATACTCAAATGGTCATATTTAACAAAATCAAGGTTGGGATTGCTGCTTGCTTAGGTCGACAACCTAAGGAATTCACACATCAGCTGTATGACATCTCTAGCACCCATCTCTCTGTTGCCATATTATAAGCCTCAAATCCGAAATTAACAAGCTTGTCTAATAAGTGCACCTTCATTATGCTCAAAAAACTAGACTGACATTAAAGATTTCAAGTTAAAAACTAGAAATGAAAACAATACAAACGTTTACAGTTGCTAGTTCTCAATGCCTCATTTGTCACAAAAGATGGTAGTCACAAAAAAACTCTATATGTGGCCATGGCTAGCGATTTGTTTGGAGCCTTAAAATTCGTAACTTCAATGATTTACCCTTGAGACACCTCTGAAAAACATGGGGCAACTATCGTTACAACTTACAACCCAGATTATATACCATGCATCTACGCGCTTGGTCAACCTACAGAGATGGGATGGGACAGTAGTGAATGATGGAGAAGAATGCATAAGCCTTTTTGTAACATCCCAAACTTTTTGTTGAACGGTTGACTTAAGTCGTTAAGTCAACACTTTGTCTTCGTTAAATCTTTAGATGATTTACTGACTATATGTGTTTACTGTGTTATATGTGTGTGGCTTTAATGCCTTAATGATTGAGGTGATAATGTGTTTAAAGTATATTTTAAATGCCTTAGAGGTGCTTGAAGTGCTTTATGTGCTTTAAAGTATTCCCATAGGTGATTTAAGCTTAATATGAGCCATTTGGAAGTCCAGGGACTAATCTTGCCAAATGTGAAAGTTCAAAAACGGGATTTAGGGTTTGATATGTCATTAGCCTCTATAAAACTAATCAGTTCTTTGTAACACCCGTTTCGTAAAAATATGGATTTCCAAAAAATTTTCGCCTAACCGCGTCAATAAAGCGGAAACAGTTTATTAAAAACCTCAACCAATGAAAACAGTTGAGAAACATAAGTGGTGTTACTAATAGAATCAAATCAGTAATAAAAGAAATCCATAAGATTGCCCAACATAAAGCAATCATAACATAGTCATTACATAAGTTCCATAAAGGAAATCAATAACAATCTATGCGAAGCTATTGGGTAAACTAAAGCCAGCTTGATCATCTACCCATCTCTCGCCAAAGCTTCACACGACATCTCACTGCTTAACCTGAGGGGTGTCAACACATAAGAGAAACAAGTGTTAGCTATAAAGCTAAGTAAGATAACACCAGGTTTAAGCAAAACATTTCATCCATTAAACACGTCACTTTAAAACATTACGTCCTTTGATTTAGGCATTTATATCACCACATAACGTATCCATATCACATGTAAGCATAGAGTCCATGACCCTAAGTGTGCCTAATCAATTTCGTCATTTCATCTCATCTCATTAAGTTGTGACTAGGTCACCGTTAAGTTGTAACCGAAGTTACCGTTAAGGAAAGACAATGTCGATCCATGAGTAGCACGTTATGTTCCAGACATTAGGTGGGTCATCAGGCCACCCGAACTACTCGCCACATATGACTTGTTGCAAGGAGCCCCCCGAGCAACCATTTTAACGTACCCTCCCACATACGGGCACTACGTACTCTCCCACATGCGAGCACGACGTACTCTCCCACATACGAGCACGGTTTATACGTACCTATTACCACCACCAGGCACGGGTTATGCATAACTCTTAACGTCTAATTAGCTCGAGCATTTACCACGTTTAGTTTAGGTTTCCACATTAATCCTAAACTAATCCACATCTATCATCTTTTCACGTTAGGGCCCTTAAAACGTGCACGTGTCATGGCAACCTAAAAAAGGTCTAGTGTTCTAGATGAACAAGCCACATATACATGCACATATCATCATTACATCATATCATTAACCACCATTCATCATAACATATCATATCGTTAAACATATCATCACATATCATATCATAAACGTATTTACGGGGAAGCATTTTAGGCATAGCATCGTCATCTTTAATCCCCGAATACCTCCCATATCAACCCAACCACAATATAGGTTATACATTACCGTTATGGAGGTTATAGTTTATGAAACCATTTTTATTGCACCCTCAGCGTGACAAAAGTAGTGTATCTTACCTGGTAGTAGAATGTGCGCGCAAACAAAGCTAACAGTGCTTAATAGTAATCCCCGACACCTATCGTACATTAATATATGAAATATAAGTCATTTGGGACCTTAAATGAACTTGAAAACGAACTTAGTTTTGTTCTTACGAACTTAATCCCATAAACGAATTTAGACATCTCAAACGAACTTAATCTTCGTTTCCAAAACGAATTTAGCCAACGGATTTAACAAACGAAATTAGTCTTCCTTTAAACGAAAATAGCTTGAACGAAGTTAAACTTCGTTTTTCAAACGAATTTAGCATTCCAGAAACGACTTTAACACTTAAAACGAATTTAACTCTATTTTCGTCCAGAATTCATAAAACGGCTTTAATCTTCATTTTTCCAGAAATCAATCGACTTAGGCTTCACCCAAAACATGTTTTTGACATATATAAACCTCTTTGATCATCAAGATCGATTATAAACTCGTTTGATGTCGTTTTGATCATTAATTTGCTTAAACATATTATGAACCCTAATTTATTAAAACTCCTTTATAAAATCAGATTTAATCCTTTATAAAAACATCATTAGATCTGAAAATATCGACAACAAATCATTGATTACCTGTACAATGACAGCCAATCCGATTCAATGCAAAACACACGATTTGATTGACCAAAACTTGAAGATTATGCTTAAGAATTCAAGAGAGAATTGAAGGAACTTTGTATTTGTTTTAATTATGATTAATGGCTGCAAAATTAACCTAGATTAGGCTAATCCCATGCCAAACCCGTTTTTAACTTTTCAACTTTGGCAAAATTGGTCCCTGGACTTCATATTGACTTTATTTCTTCAAAAAATTAATTAATTAATTACCCGTCTTCATTAGGAAATTGCGATAATCAAATTAGGGTTTTGGTTTCCGTTTAGTTTTACTGAAAACCTTCTAATTAGTCCTTAAATTTGGGAAGTGCGATAATCAAATTAGGGTTTTGATTTGCGTTCTCTTCTCATGGACGACGGCAAAAGACTGCTACTGATGACAGATGACAACGGCAACAACAACCGATCATCAGTTTCCGTACACCAAGTCATGTCCAACGACGACCTTCTGATCGAAATCTTACTCCGATTACCCGTTATCTCACTTGTTTTCTTCAAATCCGTATCGAAACGCTGGTTATCTCTCATCAACTCCCCTGCTTTCGTCACTCTACACGTCACCCGTTTTCCAAATATCTCTCCCCCGTCTGGTCTTTTTCTGCAGAATCCCGCTTTACAAATTCCTATCCGGTTTCAACACGATTTCGTGCCGTTGGATAGCAGAATCCCCGTAATTAAGAAGAAGAAATCATCACCATTCACTTTTGGGTGTTTTGGCACAGACGCGGGCAATGTGGAAGTTTTGCAGTCCTGCAATGGTTTGGTTCTGTGTGTTATTAAAACTAATATAGCTGACAAGATTTACGTATACAATCCATCCGTAAACATGTTTAAGATTCTACCAGAAGTAGATGGGTTGAAACTCGATAGAAATTCAGACAAGATTCGATTGGCTTTTGATCCTGCAAAATCTCCCCACTACAAAGTACTGCATGTTATACATAGTGAAACACGGATTTACTCTTCAGAAACAGGTAGTTGGATAATTGGTATTGCATATTCTTCTAGTTGTTTTTGTCGTGGTTTTGACAGCGGAGTATATTGTAATGATGCAATTCATTGGTTTGTTGGTATGGATTGGGTTGGACATTTTAAGTTAGATGTAGAACATCCACACTATACAACCACAAAACCCCCAGAAACTTTGAATCGGGACAGCTATGCAGAGTTGTTTGAGTCTCGTGGTTGTTTGTTACTTGCTTGTGCGGCCAATCCTCATCCCAAACACATGAAAATTTATGAGATGGGGAATGGGTATTCTGGGTGGTCAGTGAGATACATTCTTAATTATGAAGACGGTAGTTTAGCGGCATTTCTTAACAGCCAGAAGATGTCTCCCGTGGGTTTCATTTCAGGGTCCTGTTTATTGTGGTGGGTGAAAGAGAAGAGGAATCGTTTGTTGTACATGGAAAGGTTGTTAAGTACAATCTTTTGTTGAAGACTCTCCACGTGCTCTGCTATATCGACACACATTTGTATGAATTCATAACCTTTCCATTCATTGCATCTTTTGCAGGTGTGTAATTCAGCTTTTTGGTTTCGGGTATGATTTTTCATATCTAATGTGATTTATTTATGTTCTCAATAACACTATTGTTAATTACTTATGTTGAAGCTATTACCCAAAATATGTTCCAATGTTTGTTTGCATTATTGAAAAAGGATTCTCTGATAGATTAAATCTGATCAACTAGATTATTATCTCTTGTGAACAACAAATGAACATCCTTATTGATATTTCAGTATTATAGATGCAACGTATAATTTGAAATACATGATTAGAATGTATTTCTTTGTTCCGTTATTGAGCAATAAGTTTGGAAAAATTATTGTTCGGGTATTAAAGAAACTAAGTTGTTGTTTTGGTTTCCTAATGTTTTGGTTTTCTAATGGGCCATATTGATGGTTCATTTTTATGATTAATGCTGATGTGGTTACACAATTGGTCTTTTTACGCTGTAGAGGACCCCTCTATTTTTTGTGGTTTTCTTATGAGAGATTTTGATGCACGTTTGCAGATCCAACTAGACAGTTTTGGTGGGATGATTTTTGGCTCATCTTTCATGCTTGTTGATATTAGATGTTGCTGTTGCAAAGGTAGGTTCTGATCAACACTAATTCTGCTTTTGTAATGTAGGCCCTGGTAGCTAATTTCGTTGCAAAGTGAATAGTAAGTCCATTATGGTCAAACACTTATTTTCTGGTTTTTAAGGTACTCTATGATACAAAATTTCTGCATTTTGCTTTTAAAAAAATATTAATGTTACTTAAAATTGTGATGGACCAAGATTATTTGGCATGCATGTCTTCGAATTTTTCATTTCATTTTGGTCATTGGACAAGTGTTATATCTTAAGCTGTTAATTTTGTATTGTGTAATGTTTTATAATGTTATACAAGTGTTATATAATGTATGGTGAATATGTGAGAAAGAGATACGTGATTGTGTGTTTGATGTGTTAGGGTTGATAAGGGGTATTTTGAGAATATTTAAAAAAATGCTTAATTTGCTTAAAATAGGAGGCTAGTTTGTTTTAATAGGGACTAGGGAGTATAGAAGATATAGATATAGATATACATATCTAATTGATTAACATTCTTCTCATGCATATGTATATAAATAATTAAATATTATGTGTGTATATGTATGCATGTAGCTTGTATAACCTCACAATATCGTTTGAGTTTTTCTTGTGGGGGTAAAAAGGTTACCTTGTTAAGAATAAAATCGTTTGAGGTTATACTGAATATATTTGTATTATGTGTGATTGATTGTTGCATTGGTACTTGATTAGCTCAGAACTTCAGGATCATCAAATGTTAAAATTTGAAACAAGACTCTGCTTTTGTTTGTGATGAGAGAGATTATAAAGTCGACTCTCTTTTTTGGGTATTAGACAGCTACAATTAATAGTAAATTAACAAGAAGAGGAATTTTTGTATGAAATCTTGGTGTTACTTCTTGTGCGGGTTCTGATCAGAAAAACGGAAAGAAGAGAGACAGTGACAACTTTTCAGAAAAACTTGCAGGAAATTTGAACAAAAAGAAAGATTTTTATATGCACCAATGCTGCTGCTCGTGGCACTGCATTCTCAATGTTTCACATGTTATACAGGTACATGAAACTTAATTTATGTTTCAGTATTCCAATTTTAAAGAAAATTTTAGCGATCTCTGTGTTGATACTTTGCATCTGATTGCAGGCAGAATTTGCTACATACGTTGTAGATATCTTGCACATAGTGGGTCGTACTGCCAGAGCGAGTCAGGCAGGCCTTGTACAAGTATGTACAATAAGTCAAACAGTGATCTTGTTGCTGCTAGAAAACCATTCATCCAGGTATGCTTCTAGAAAACCATCTCATTAATGTCTAAATGTGTTTAGATAGCATGAGTCATCTTATTTTTTATTTACATGTACATCTTTTTGTGTAATAGCAATCAAACCGAGATACTGAATGACTTGAGGAGCATGAGTACTTAGTATTAGTATTTTATGAGTCACCTGCATAATTACTTGGTCTTTTAACATGTTTATTGGAACTCGGACGTTGTCATTTAGCTAGCTGAACAAATAGGCAATATATAGTTTTGTGATCTTTTCTTGATCCCTTTATATTCACACAAAGTCAAACTTAATTGTGTGGCTCTCAACAAAATCAAGAAGCCCTATAGGTTATGATGGAAAATTCATGGATGCTACAATTGCAATCGGGCCACTAATATTTTTAAATACTCAATCCTTATGTGAATCCGATATTGATTGTGGACTTTGTTGGTCCTCCAGTTTATAAACAAGATGAGTTTGGGAGAATCAGTGCAACATACTGTTTAGCTACTTTATCAAAAAATTGGGAGGTTAATATTGGAAAATTGATATATAGGTAAAGGATAATCCAATATTTATGTTAACTTATTATTGGTTAACAAATTATATTAGTGTAGGTTTAAGGAAATGTCGAATCGATAGTATGACTCATGATGCTAATTAGTTAAAAACTTAAATTAACGGTTAACTAACTAATAACTATTAATGGTTAATCCATAGTCACAGGAAACGGGAACGTAGTAGAGTTTTTCGTACGGTACACTCCATACCGAAACGCGGTACAAAATAGTACCGTACGTGGGGGAAACGCGATCCAGTTCGTGATAATGGGCGTACCGGATTTGACGTATTAATCGATTAAATCGCGTTCCAGGAGCAAGCTTTTCGTCATTCCCGTCAATGGGAGTCGTCGTTCCAGATTAGAATAAAGTTTGTCGGAGAAGAAGAAAGAGAGAGTATAGAGCGGCTGACCTAATTTACTTAAGAATAGATATAGTTTTATTAGGGAAATGGATCTGTATTTATTTTGTACTACTAGGTAACTTAATTTGGGCCAATGGTAATGTTATGCAAATATTGGGCCAATGGTAATATTATAGTGGACCGACCTAAATTAATTCACATATAAGTCATATACCCATATTATTATTCATTCCAAAACACCATAATATAGTATTATGTTACTTACGGCTTTTGGTTGTTAATATGTTTTGTATCGAATTCACGTACCAAATATTGTACACCTGTACCGCGTACCTAGCTGGCGTTCCGAATGAACCTACCCCCCCTCATACCGGATTTTAGAGATGTACGAACCGCGTACCAGTTTTCGTTTCACGTACCAGACCGTACCGCGATCCATGTGACTAATGGTTAATCTACTGTAAATTACTATAGTAAGAATAGTGTGTGACTAAACATAAAAACGTGTTTTGAAGGTCATGATAAAAGTTTACAAAAGCTCAGATCTTGTGGCATTAGAGCTCCTGATTTCTTGCCTTTTGAAGGCTAAAAATCGTATGTAAGTGATCAAGAACAAAGAGTGAGGTATAAGTAGCAAAAACCCCAATTCGATCTCTCATTTTAGCCAACTTTTTTTAGTTTCTACCAAGTAACCAACCGAATCGTAGTTCAAAGTCTTTGAATTCCTTTTTTTATCAAATCAGAAAAGGAAAGAAGGAAATTGTATGCTTTGACAAGCGATCCGGGCAGATTACTATGGAAAAACCAAATCATAGGCTACAACCTGCTATTTCGTTAGTTATTAGATTAAAACCTGAAAAACATTGGTCAAAATGTGGAATCGATATACCTTTTCGGCTACCTAAGTTTTTCTCTCTTTAACTTAACGATAACATATTGATAGCTGCTATAATATGGTAAACTAACCTGGTTTAAAGAAAATAGATTATCTAAAATCAGTTGCCTTGACGGAGAAATTATCATATCTGTTAACCAACAATAAATTCTCAGGTTTCAGGTTCCTGTGGATAACCCCAGGTGAGTGGCATGCCTCAACAACACCAGCAATAATCTTTATCAACTCGGCAGCCTCCTTCTCGGTATAATGTCCTCTCTCAACGATCTTGTCGAACAATGTTCTTTCATTGCAAAGCTCCATAACAATATGAACATACGAATGATCCTCTTATGCACCCTTAATTGTTACAATTTTATTATCACTTCCAAATGGTGCATTATCTGAATCTCCCTTCTAACTTCCTCTAAATACATTTTGAAAAATAACTTTCTCTTGGAGATTAATTTGCAGGCATAATCTAGACAAGTTACCATCTCAGTGCACAAATAGATAGTGCTGAATTCAACCTGCTGTAACTTTCTACCAAGAACATATATATCGCGAATGTCACCGGTCTTATGACCAAGAACATAATATTCATTAGAGTTTCCATAGTAGCTTAAGAAGTTTCCTTTCTTGGGACCATGTAGGGGTTTAGAACTGGAGGGATAGTTGAAGATCCTTGGGCTACAAGCTCTTAAGAGATCAGGTAGAATTCTTTTAATAAACCGAGAACAGAGGGAAATTGTTTAAATAAATATATTTTAAGTATCAAATAGGTCAAATTTTGGGTTAGTCAAATGGACTCCATGCTTGTTGTGTTGGATTTATAATGAAATTGTTATTTTCTTGTAATTAAAAATTCGTTGATTGTCCTGGTGGGATTGTTCAGTAACCTTGATAAGGAGAGAAGATAGATGGAGAAACAATAGATAAGGCTCTTGGATGAATATTTAACTTTTCATTTTGTGAATTTGATTTCTTGATACAAATGGGAATGGTACTTGGAGAAAGTATATTTACTGGGGAAAATGGCTCATGTAGCTATCTCATATGTAATTTGTCATTTATTGGGAGGTACTTTTGGAAATTATTTACCAAAAAAAAGAGTTATTTTCAAAGCAACTTTTGCATATGTGCATTCATATTTTAGAGACGCTAATGCATTTGATCTTTGATGCATTTGAACTTTTGCATATCATTAAGAAAGTATGATGACTACTTAGAGGAAGTTGTGGACATGAGTAAGTTCGTTTCTAACTTTGTTTTTCAATAACCAAGTTAGAAATGCCAAGTTTGCATGTTTCATTTTTTTCTTCTTTTATGCTTGACCTTAGATGAATATTTGTGTGTTTTTCTCTTGTTGATCCGGCTTTTGAAGAAAAACTGTGAGAGGATTGTGTGTTTTTGTCTTACAAAATGATAAAGGAAACATTTAGTGGTAGGAGTGGATTTATTAGGCTGCAGCTGTGAAGAAAATAATGGATACTCGTAGGTATTATGTCCCCTCATCCATTAGATACATACGTACTTATATCTCTTTTCAATCTATATCTAAATCTATTTCTCTATCTATATCCATTTAGATTCTTCAGGTCATTATTTTCTTCAGTGTTCAATGATGTTGTTGGTCAAACAATTTACATTTATTTCTTTTTTTCATTGTTATCTTTCTCTATTTGTTTTTGATTGTATGCTTTTAGTATTCGAATCTATTTAACTATTGCTTATATTTCATAGTTGTGAAGGTGAGGTTTTTTTTTTTGTTTTTAAGGAAGGTGATGTTGGGTAGTATATATCATTTAAAGAAGGTAAAGATAAAAAAAAAAAAGATTTTGGAAATATACAGATGATTGAATAATAAGGATTATTAATGCTGAGTTGGAGCTTGGTACCGCCAAAGGGGTTTTCAAGAAGGCAGGAAATGGGGATTATGCAAGGCAGAGTGAAGCATTGGACTTTGTTAAAGGGATCATGTTTATGTTTTTGCTCTTATGGGTAATTTAAGTTTTTATACCATTTGGATCTATGTTTGATGTATCTTTATGTTTTGGTGTGTCACATTGTAATTCGGATCTTTCTTTTAATGAGGATGGCGTTAAGTGCCTCATTTGTTTGTAGTAGGCTATGTGAACAATATAATTTATTTGTTTGCTTGTCAAATATTATTTGCATATGCATTGTGTTTATCGTTACAAAGTCATTTTGAAATTGCTAAAAAAAAGAACTCTTTTTTAGAACGGCCAAAATACTCGCTAATAGTGCACATGTAAAAATCAAATATAAGCTTGCATCATTTCCATGTGTTATTTGGTAAAAATTTAAAAGTTTTCCCAAAGTCTAGATTCATAATTAATTTAAAAAAGCTTGTCAAAATTTTATTTTAATTTATTTTATAAGTTAATAGAAAGTTGACCGTAGTAAATAAAAAGAGTACTAAAAGTTAAATATTTTTAACATTCTACAAATCAAGAACTAAATTCAAGAACTTAAATGACAATACAAACATCATCTGTCACGGTTTATTGGTCTTGATACCCTCTTCAGCGAAGTTTAGATGTAAACAACGCTGCCCCTCCCCAAAAGGTAGAGAAGCTTCTTCCAGGTTCTACCAGTGGTAGAAAAGACCTCCTGTCTTGCTGGGCCCGAAGATCATATCCTTAAACACTGTCTCAAGATGCAAAGGCTCCAACAACTTGATCCAACCTAGTTGGTTTTAAATGAACATGGTATAGTAAAAATATAAAAATAAATTATTTGCGGAGTAAATAGGTGGAGTCTGAGGCTGAAAAATCTTGGGTTTAAATTCTGGTGTGGATAAAATGCTCACATGAATGGAAACAGGGTTTTCCAGCATGAGTTTCATTTGAAATTAAAGTTAAGTATATAAAGAGACATGCCGCTGAGCCAAACGTTAAAAAAAAAAAGTAGAATGCATTATGTAAATTTATATTTATACTATCTAATAAACTAAACCACCCCCTCCATAACTTAACAAACAAAGAGTTGAAAAGTCTAAATTGCCATCCCATCTATTTAATAATTTAAATATTTTCACTAAATTTACTTATAATGTAATTGGAAAATTATCTATATAGTCATATTTGAAGGTGTATGTCCAACTTTGGACACCTATAAAGTTTTTTAACTATTTGGTCATGAGTTTTTTACTACTTAATATAGTTAGTAAGAAACTAGTAGCCATTAAAACATGACAAATGTCACATGTTATATTATCATTTATCTATATTGTAAAACTTATCATGTTTGAAGAATTCGAAGAATAATTCAATATTAAACATCGATTAATTTCAAATAATAGCATAGCGCCTGCGCAATGCAGCGACGGTGGTGGCAACGCGGTGGTGACGGGTGGCAGCAATGTGGTGTTGACGGGTGACGGCGACGACTAGTGACGGTGACGACGGGTAGTGTAAGTTATTGATGTAAATGTATTGATATAATGGTTAGGGTGTAGTTATTTTAGGATGAGGATTCTCTACATTTACTCCAACTTCACCTATGAAGTTGGAGTAAATTCAACCATTGGATTAAATCCAATGGTCAAGATTAAAACATCAACTTTTAATCTTGACCATTGGATTTAATCCAATGGTTGAATTTACTCCAACTTCATAGGTGAAGTTGGAGTAAATGTAGAGAATCTCAATCCTTATTTTAATAGCTGAGGGAGTGACGGTGTAATTTATTTCATTAAGAGTATTTTAGGTATATTAGTACAGATAATTAAATTAGTGAATAAAGAAGATAGTAATTTTGAAAAGGAAAAAAAAAAGGATATATTTGTCATATCGGATAGAGCAACTTTTAACATTTTCAAAAATAAAGATGATTATTGTTTTTATAAATAGGTATAGATAACCACACCACTGCCGTCAACGTCACCACCACCACGCCGTCGTAGGTACATCTCTAGTACACATACTAATGGGATTTTAAGCCTGGGTCCATAACTTTGTTTTAACAGTCAGTACATTAGTTGGGTTTGCTAAAGTAACTTACTATAACTTATGCACAAGTTACAACCTTCCTTTTGTCTTCTCCTCTTTTAACCTTCATCTTTTTCTACCTTTCTTTTTCTTTTACCTGATTTTCCAATCTTCTTCACTCCCACGTTACATCCTCCAACTTCTCTCATAAAGCTGCTGCTATTCAAATCTTGAATGGTATTTTGTGCCACAACTCTCAGGTATTAGCGCTTTCTTAATATAATATAAATATATATATATATATTTATTTATTTTCGCTCCCAAATTAAAATAATTGTTAAACCCTAAAAAACAATTTCATTCTGCCGACAACAACATAATATTGGATGATTTCATTACTCATTTTTTTTACAAGATTAGTTAAAACATGTTTACTTTTTCTCTCTTTTCCTTTACTTAATTTAGAAAATTTGATTTATTTATCTCAATTATGCATCACAGGGGCCGTACAATCTGATATAAAATTAAGATAATCAAAATTAATGGTATAAATGTATCATTTTCCTATTTGAATAGGATCCGTATAGGATATAGTGAGATCCTCAATTAATTACTCTTATTACTTTAGGAAGTGCGATAATCATATTAGGGTTTTGGTTTCCGTTTTCATCTCATGGCCGACAACTACCACAGAGTATCATCATCCGTACACCAAGTCGTGGTAAACGACGATCTTCTGATTGAAATCTTACTCCGATTGCCAGTTATCTCACTCTTACTCTTTAAGTCCGTATCCAAACGCTGGTTATCTCTCATCACCTCCCCTGCTTTCGTCAATCTACGCCTCACCCGGTTTTCAAATATCCCTCCCCCATCTGGTTTCTTTCTAGAGCAAAGAAATTCCACGGATAACCATTTTGAATACGATTTCGTCTCGTTAGATAACAGAATCCCCCCGAGAGAGAAGATATCAGCTTTCAGTTTTGGCTCAAACGACAGAAATGTGGAAGTTTTGCAGTCCTGCAATGGTTTGGTTCTGTGTGTTATCTGGACTAATCCTGGCAAGATTTATGTATACAATCCGTCCATTAATATGTTTAAGATGCTTCCACAAATACATGGTTTGAAATTCTCGAGAGTTTTTGACCTTATGAGATTGGCTTTTGATCCCACAAAATCACCTCACTACAAAGTACTGCATGCTCAAGTGATAGATGATCGTAGCCGTCGTCAACAACTTTCCATTCAAACACGTATTTACTCTTCAGAAACAGGTTGTTGGAGAATTGGTGATACATTTCCTCTGGAATGGTTCAATGGGAAGTTTAAAAGGGCAGTGTATTGGAATAATGCAATTCATTGGTTTGATCATACGTATCGGGTCAGGCATTTTGAGTTAGATGTGGAGCATCCACACTATACAACCACAGAACCCCCCAAAACCTTGGATAGAAACAGCTATATAGAGTTGTTTGAGTCTCGTGGTTGTTTGTTACTTGCTTGTGCGGTCGATCCTCATCCCAAACTCTTGGAAATTTATGAGATGAGGAATGAGTATTCTGGGTGGTCAGTGAAATACATTGTTAAGTATGAAGACAGTATAGAGGCATTCCTTAAAACCTGGAAGATGTCTAGTGAGGGCTTTCGTTTCAACTTTCTGTTTATTGTGGTGGGGGAAAGAGAAGAGGAATCGTTTGTTGTGATGGGACTATGTGGAAAGGTTGTAAAATACAATATGTTGTCAAAGACTCTCCACGTGCTCTGTGATATCGACACAAATTTGACTAATTTCAACGCCTTTCCGTTCATTGCATCTTTTGCTGGTGTGTAAAAATTCAGCTTTCTGGTTTCAGTTATGATTTTTCAGATCTGATATTGTGCTGTCACCACATCAATTAGGTGTTTTACTTAGGCTTTCGATAACACTATTCTGTTGAAGCTATTACCCAAAATTTGTCACAATATTCGTTTGCACTATTGTAAATTGTATTCTGTAACTTACATGATCAGAATGAAATATCTTGTGAAGTATTAAGATGATCATATATTTCACTTAAATAGATTGATTGATTTGAGAAAAATGCATAAGGCTTTTGATTGATTCACATGATCTTTTTGTTCAGACTTGAACTTCCAGTTGTCTTGGATAGGAGTTGTTACTTCTTTTCTTTTTTTCTTTTTTTTTATCCCTGTAAAGATTTCGTAATACCTCGAGGCAAATGATGTTATCAGTATACTTTATAGTGAAATTGATTACACGACTCATTAGAAAATCTGGTATTTCACTTAAATACATTTATTTGAAGTATAGGCCTGCAATGGATGGATATGGATCGGATCCGATCCATTAGGGATCCAACTTAAATGAATCATCCATATCCATATAAATTTTTAAAACGGATTTTTTTAATAATTTTTTTACTAGTTAAAAAATGTTTTTTAAGGTAATTTTTACTCTCCAGATACCAAACTTCTAAATTCAGAATAAATGTTGCTCATGTAATTTGTACATCCTGCACAATAACTTGTACACTACTCTAAAATTAAAGAACTTTCATGTTGAAAAACCTTTTCCTTTTTGTCATTATACTGAAAAGTCATGAATGGAGTCAGTAGAAACAATACACGAATGGAGTCAAAAATCTTTTTTGCTGTTGTTTTTATTTTCTTCTATCGGGGGCAATCAAACACGAAGGGAGTCCTCCGATGGCGATCGTTCAAGAAAATATATCAGTCTAAATCATGTAAAGTCATCAGTTAGCTACAAAACCATTATATATTTTGATCTTTCAGCCTTCGTCTTCCTGTATTAACTTCAGATCCAGTCTGAGCCGTAGCCGGAGCTCAAACCAGATCCAGTCTGAGTCGTAGCCTTCGTCTTCCTTTAGCCTTCATCTTCCTCGAAGCTTGCACCGGTGGACAACCATGGCTTCACTTGGCTGGAGTGTTGAGTTTTGGCCGCATGTAGTTGTTGACCACCACAAGCTCACCGTTATCAATGAATTTGTTGAGTTTTTAAGTTAAAACTATCTAATTTTTTTCGTAAATGGATCGATCCGGATGGATTATGGATCAATCCATATAATTAATTGGATAAATGGATCGATCCATTGGATTGATTAATGGATTAATGGATATTATTTTTGTTCCAATAAGTGATTTAAATGGATTGATTGGATAGCAATCCATTGATAGGCCTAATTTGAACTAACAATAAAACGCCCTAAAATTATCTATTAGAAAATGAGTTATACATAAACATAATGACTTACATAAGGTATAACCCTTTATGCAAGTAAATGTAATAACCTTTAAATATAGTCTTGTAGGTATATTTATCATTACCTCACTGTATAAATTTAAAATGGAAAATCACATCCAAAAAAAATACTATACGGCGAGTTGTGTTAGTGGATCCAATTGAAGGGTGTTAACGGTTAGCGGATCCACTTGAATGGTGTTAACCACTTATCCAAAACAGATGTATATGTATTTTAGAAAAGAGTTATTTAAAAACTTAACGGTCTGACAGATCCACTTGAAGGTTGAAAATCCCAAGCCCACCGACCCAAAAAAAAATAGGATGGCATTTAAAAAATACACTATCTTAATCCGGTTTTTTTAAGGTCAAGTTTCAGGTTGTGTATGTCACACCCGCCCTAGACGGGGTATGACTTACATGGATTCACAACACAAGATATACTGAACGACACAAACGTTGTCGTTTTAAAATACATTTATATAAAAGCATTGTTCACAAATTTATATTACAATTTATGAAAGATATTATTCTTGAAAACATTTATTTAATATTAAACAATATTAAACAGTAGACAGAGACTTTAGCAAATTGACTTGTCTTTACTAGAGTCTGAGGGTAGGCCATGGTCCAGTATGTTGTATGCAGCGGAAAAATGTCCCATGTATAGAGTATCGTCTAGTTACCTGAGAATACATGCTAAAATACGTCAACATAAAGTTGGTGAGTTCCATAAGTTTTTCATATAGAAAATATAGTTTCACAAAATGCCAAAGTTCAGTGTGACCATTGCCTTACCGCAATGTCAAATAGTTATGATACAATATCAGCAAAGAGTATCATATGTTTTTAATTAAAATATAGAGTATGAACCACAAGATTTAAAGTAACTATTTGATCACACAATGGATCAAATAGAATATAAAAGTAGATACTGTATACATCAAGTTCTAAGCTCATGAACCGAAACTAGACAAGTGTGTGTTTATTTGCCTCCAGAGTAGGTACCTTGTTCAGGGTACCCTAAGCTTTCCAAATATATATGCATCCGTATCCAGTTGGTATGACCAACACGAATGGGGGTGCCTACCCCAATAGTACTATTCAATATACCCACGTTTATGTTTCCATAATTAATCGTTCATGATAGTGAGGACTTTGAGTGAACAGAGCAACTTAGAATCAACCATATATACATTTCTGGAATACTTGTGTTCATCATAACAGTAAAGAGTTTGTATTTTACCCCGAAGGTAAAATAAATAAAGTGGAGTTACAAAATATATATAATATATATATATATATAATTTTGTAAATATACATATAAGTATATAACTTTGAAAATATACATATAAGTATAACAAGTAGTTTTATTGCATGTATCTCAGTCCCCAAATAAATGTATAAATAATTGAAAAGGGGAGTATGAAGACTCACATTAGCTGGTGGTAGAAGGTATATGTCACAAATAACCTTCCTGAATTCGTTAACCTAAAGCATAGAGAGTATAATTCATTTAATAATTATACTAATGTTTTATTTGTTTTATATTTATCATTCAATTGTGGTTATCATATTTTTGAATTACAGTTTCAGTCCCTGATGTCTTGGAAATTAACAGTTCTGCAATATACACAGTTTAATGTTATAATTAATCCATTTTATAGTTGTCTTTAAAAGAGTCATTAGTTTAATAAGAAACTGACGGGCAAGGACTAAAACTGTCAACAGTTTAACGGTTTAGGACTGAAACTGTCAGAAAATCTAACGGTGTTTAACGGTCATTAGAAAATGAACTTGTTTTGTAACAGTTTTTATAACAATCGTTAATGGTAGTTTTAAGTATATATTTATATATATACTTACTTTATATAAATCTTTTATATATCTTTATATTTATATATACACGTACATATATATATATAATCGTATACACTACGCATACTTACAGTGGGGTGGTATTTAGCAGTTCATGGTGATGAGGATCGAAAGTAATAACAAGCAAGCAACAGAGGTGGTTGTAGTTCAGCCGTTTCATAAAGGAAAAGAAGGTGGTTCGAGCAGCAGTGAGGTTTGGTGATGATGAATATATATCTATACGTGTATCTTTATGCATGTCTAGATAGTGATGTTAAAGGGTGGTCGTGGTGCATGGTGGAAAGGTGGCTCATGATGTGGTATTGAGGATGGTGGTGATCGAATGATATAGTGGTGGCTCGTTGGAGACGAGAGAAAAGAGAAGGGAGGAGAAAATAGTAGAGTGGTGGTCGACGGTGATAAGCAGCGAGCAGCAACAATGTCGAGCAGCAGTAGTAACGAGCAACAACAGTAGCAAGGTTCGATGATGATGGTGATGGTTGCTCGATGGCAGTAGCATAAAACGAAAGGCAGCAGTAGTTGTACGTGGTGGTGGTTGCAACAAGCAGCAGTTGCGGTAGTTCGATGGTAGTGGTGGTGTTCGTGGTATAACTGGTCGGCTGTGTTGGTTATATATAAAGGTGGTGTCTAAATGAAGTGAAGGGTCGTGGTGTTGTTTCATGTATCAACTTCTATATCTATATCTTACGTGCTTTTGTTCAAGAGGGAGAGAAACAAGAGAAGAAGAAAGGTGATGGGAGAAAATCATGCCTCAAATATCAGTATCTATGTCTACTATATATATAATTATAAGGAAAGTTGATGAGCGTTTTGGTTTGGTTTTAAAAAAAAAACACAGAGAACGAGATTGTAGGGTGTTGTGTTTATATATTTATATATATAATAATGATATTGATTGGTTAATGTTGTCATTCTGTATGTGAGTGTGTGATCATTTTTCAAGTTCTACATGCTATTAGTATTATATATATATATTTGAGATTGAGAAAGGACTAAGGTGGTACTCCACCATTTTGTTATGAGCTAAAATATTCATTTTCCCTTCTCTTGTTGTCATTTACGAAGCTTTCTCCGTTAATTAGTTCCGGAATGAAACATTCGTCATTCATTAAATAATACTCGTAGTATAAAATCCATCGATCATCTTTCTAAAGTATATATATATATATATATATTATATTGATAATAATGGAGGTGTGTCAAAGAAAAAAGAAAAGAAAGAACATGCCAACAGATTCACGGATCATTAATTGCTTTTTGATTGTTATATTAGATTTTGAAAAATAAAGAAGCTGAAAGACATTTGATATCATTCTTATTATTATTATTATTATTATTATTATTATTATTATTATTCGTATATAGGTTTTTAATGGGTTAAGGTATTGTGTTTGGGTCCAATTAAGGGTGGACTAAAAATAGATGGGTCATCTTAACTGGTCCGTTCAACTGAGTTTTTAAATCGAGTTGTGTATTGTTGATTCGTAATTGTATATTTAGATGTCCATAAATTTTCTGTAAGTCGTAAAATAAATATTTTTACTTCTTATTATTTAATAAGTTATTTCAAAATATTTTTGTGAAAAATAAATTTCACGCACGTTAAATATTTGAATATATTATATAAAAGAATTTAATTATTTAGTTTGTTCTTTTAGAATGTTACAGAACATATTAATTTAATTAAATTTTTAATTTTACCCGGTTTTTTTAAGGTCAAGTTTCAGGTTGTGTCAGGGTTGACAACCCTACCTTTTGTGCTTCTAAATATAAATGAGGGTTTACATGTGTGCGCTTAAAAGAGGTAAAAGACCATAAGATGTCATTGTGGTGTAAGGGTGTTGAAAAAAACCAAACTTAAATAACCTTGTCAAACCCGAATATATTTGGGTTATATGGGTTGGGTTATTCGGGTTTGGGGTTAGTTATCTTGTTAACCATATCCATATTGATTTGGGTTATGCGTGATTTTTATTTTTATTTTTGAGTTAACCCGAATAACATACGGAACTATGTGGGGATGGAGGGTTCCTAACCCCGCCAAACGTTCGGATTGTATGTGGTGTTTAGCAAATTTTTGGTAGAATCTTGTTTGGACTTGATTTATATCAACATTTAAATCTCTCTCTATGTTAGAGTGCTTGAGTTCGATCTTGATCCTCATTGTAATCTTTTTCTTTCTTTTTCTAAGCTTATTCTACACAAACAATAATACATATTTACTTGTTTAGGATATAACGGTTCACCCGCACATACATATACCTGGACTATATTTTTGATATAAATAAACTATGAGAGACTATATTAACAGTTATCTAACATTGAGGGGGTTTGTGATTTGACCAAAAATTTCGAATAAAATTGTTGTATGTGTATGTTTGCACCCGAACCTCCTTTAGTTTCACGATATAAAAACCTCCTAATTTAACACAGAACCCGCCCTATATTTTTGATAGGGTTTTGATTTTCGTTCTCTTCTCATCATGGCCGACGAGGGTGGTTACAACAACAGAGTATCATCATCCAAAAGACTGCTGATGACAGATGACGACGGCAACAACCACCAATCATCATCCGTACACCAAGTCGTGTTCAATGATGACTTTTTGATCGAGATCTTACTCCGCTTGCCAGTTATCTCACTCTTATTCTTCAAATCCGTATCCAAACGCTGGTTATCTCTCATCACCTTCCCTGCTTTCGTTAATCTACGCCTCATCCGGTTTCCAAATATCCATCCCCCGTCTGGTCTCTTCCTGCAGCAAACAAATTCTACCGATAACCACTTTGAACACGATTTCGTGTCGTTGGATGGCAGAATCCCCCTGGGCAAAAAGAAATCATCTTTTGGGTGTTTTGGCTCAGACGCGAGTAATGTGGAAGTTCTGCAGTCCTGCAACGGTTTGGTTCTGTGTGTTATCAGGACAAATCCAACTGACAGGATTTACGTATACAATCCATCTCTAAATATGTTTAAGATGCTCCCACCAGTACATGGTTTGAAATTAGAGGAATTTTTGAACCAGATGAGATTGGCTTTTGATCCTTCAAAATCACCTCACTACAAAGTACTGCATATTCGACTTATAGTTCATGAGTACAACCTAAACCAACCTTCCATTCAAACACGGATTTACTCTTCAGAAACGGGTAGTTGGAGAAATTGTAGTAATAGATATACTATAGGATGGGTTTCTAGTCATTTTGACAACGTAGTATATTGGGATGATGCTATTCATTGGTTAGATATTAAAAATCGGGTTAGGCATTTCAAGTTAGAGGTAGAGCATCCCGATACAACCACACAACTCCCGAAAACCTTGGATGGGAACAGCTATAAAGAGTTGTTTGAGTCTCGTGGTTGTTTGTTGCTTGCTTTTGCGGCCGGTCCTCATCATAAACGCTTGAAAGTTTTTGAGATGAGGAATGGGTATTCCGGGTGGTCAGTGAGATACATTGTTAAATTTGAAGACAGTAGCATAGAGGCATTCCTTAAAACCTCGAAGATGTCTACCATGGGGTTTCGTTTCAATGTTCTGTCTATTGTGATGGGAGAAAGAGAAGAGGGATCCTTTGTTGTGATGAACCTAAATGGGAAGCTTGTAAAATACAATCTTTTGTCAAAGACTCTCCACACATTTGACTAAATTCCGCACCTTTCCGTTCATTGCATCTTTTGCTGGTGTGTAGTTCAGCTTTCTGGTTTCGGGTATGATTTTTCATATCTAATTTTGTATTGTCAAGCCTGTTACAACATCAATTAGGTGCTTTACTTGTGTTTCATAACACAATGTTTTCGATAACAGTATGTTAAAGCTATATACAATTTGTCACAATGTTTGTTTGCACTATTGAAAAAGGATTCAGTTCACTAGCTAAATGTTAATTGTTTGTCACAGTGTTAGTTAACTTGATATCCAGCCAAAAAGTTATTAAGATTCCGTAGTTACTAATTAGAATTGACAGTAATTAGTCATGGATGGAGATGCCATTGCTTGATCTGTTGCCATATTCTAAGCCTTAAATCCCAAATTAATGTAATTTTTACCTCTTTAATGTAATTGTTCCACTGATCGTTTACGCACTTTTCTTGAAATTTTTTACCTCTTTAATGTAGTGAAGCTCCTACTTCAGTCCCAGATGTCACCACTTTTCTTGTTTCAGACTTTCAGCCATGAATAATATCTATAAAGCTTAATTTGGTAGCTTCAGATCTAAATTACAAAGTTAATTAAGGTTTCGACCCCTTTATCAATGGACATAATTCCCAAACCATTTCAGCCATCCACTGCCACCTTTAACGCTTCATTGAATTCAACTATTTTTATGAGATTCTTGGAGAAAACCAACTCCGTTTACATGTTAAATGCTAATTCTTGCAATAGTTATGTTAAAAGCAATGGAGTTTTTCCAGTTGAGTATGTTCTGTTTCAGCCCATTCCGTCTGTCAAACAGATCGTTGACCCGAAGACACTTTTCCATTATCTAAGCATGCTTATAATACTTTGGTGATTCCAGTTATGAAAGTGACGCCACTTTGGAACACTGACAGACCTTTAACAATATCGTGGTTCAGCGAGTTTTTGAGTGGTTCGGGCTAATAATACAATAGTAGTTACATACCAGAGCCCGGGAAGGTAATTATTTGTGAACATCATGATTAACTATTTCTTCATCTTGCAATACTTTTTAAACCCGATACGACGACTATCATAAATGTACGTTTCAATCAATCAGTCCCTTCACAATCCCCGCAGGCAAGAAGAAGAAACCATCATCATTCACTTTTGGGTGCTTTGGCGCAGATGCGAGTAATGTGGAAGTTTTGCAGTCCTGCGATGGTCTGATTCTGTGCAGGAGGATTTTCTTCTTGACGAGATTTACTTGTACAATCCATCCATAAATATGTCGAAGATGCTCCCACAAGTACTTGGTTTGAAATCTCGAGAGACCATAAATATAAATTTACTAGTACTCAGGCCGTCCAATGGACGGATAGTCTCAAAATATATTAATATCCATAGAAAGCAGTTGCTTGATAAAAAAAAAAGATGCACAACTTAGACGATTTAAAAATTTCCACAGTAACAGTATGATTCGATCGAGCAACCATCAATATGACCAATATAACAACTTAATCGATACGAAAGGTAAAGAAGAAACATATGAAAAATAACTCCATATAAATATTGATTCCAGGTTACCCCTTTATTTCCAACTTTAGTTAAATAAAAAATTTGCAGTTTGTTATATCTAAACTTAATTACTACAAACACAACCAACAATTTTAGACTAAACAATTTAGAGTTAAGCTCAACAAAAAGAGATACAAAAAGTGTATAGTATATAATTTGAAAAAAGAAATACATATCAATTCATCAACAAAGACCGAAACAGTCCATACATGCACAATACGAAGTCGTAGATGATGGTAACAAACTAAATTAAAAGAAATAATAATAACAATAACATAAGAATTCAAGATTATTAAGATAATTAGTGTCACACATAAAAGAAGAAGAAAATTGAGAAGCGTGGGCTCTTGGGGTAATGGCCGAGAGAAGAGAAAAGAAGCCCAAAAAGAATAGAAAAGAAGGATGGTGGTCGTGTGGGCCGAGACTAAAAAGGAAACAATATATAATATAACTATTAATATAACTATTAAATAAATATTAAAAAATTAGAGGATTAATAAGGAAGGAGGATTAGGCCCAAGGAGAATTAGGGGTGCCAAGTGTACCCCAACCCCCTCTTTTAGTTATATTATAGATTTTATCAATTTGTCTTAGTTGCTACTAAAAAGATATAGGTTCTTTCCATCTCAAACACTAGAAGATTATTTTCAAATAAGGTGTTAGAACTTGAAAAAAACACTATTTTTTTGGGCTTCGTCAGCCACTCACAAAACAAAACACAATTTATTGTTAATTTATTTTTCAACTAGATTAAACTAGTGAATAATTGTTATCGTGAATGTGTTAAAAATAAATTAACATCTCTCAAATTTGAGTATAAGGTTACACTATTGTAATAACAATATAATAAAACGTAAACTTACTTATTAAATATAGTTTTATCATAAATAAATAAATATATTTTAATAGTAATCAATGATTTTGTTTTTTTAATAATGTCTAAATCATATAACCATGTAACAACAAATGAAATCAAATAATAAAATATATAATCAACAAACCACAATATAAGTTCAATTTACACATAAAGCATAAACTGGAGGGGTTTCAAGAAATAAATAATATATTGAATTTGAGTAAGAAATTAGATTTTTATCTAGAGAAAATTACATTTTTGGTACTTCAACTTGACAACTTTTGCACTTTTAGTCTCCAACTCAAAAATTGGAGAGTCATACCTAAAAATACTTGACAACTTGAGGTATCAAAACTGTAATTTTCTCAAAAAAGGGGGGTCAAAAGACTAAAATACCCCTCACGTGTTTGTCACGTGAGGGCGTTAACGGCAAAATTTAACGCCGTATGAACGTGGTACCAAAACTGAAAAAAACACAAAACTTTAGGTATGAAAGCTGCAATTTTTTGAGTTGGAGACTAAAAGTGCAAAAGTTGCCAAGTTGAGGTACCAAAAATGTAATTTTCTCTTTTATCTAATATTAATAATTATTTTAGATTTTAATAAATAATGAAAAGAAAAAAATCATTATACATATAATTTAGTGCTAAAATAATTTGATATAATTAATATGTAATTATTATTTTGGATAATAACTTAAATTAGTACGTGACTAAGTGTAAATTTGTAAACTTTATTCATTAATTTTTAATCTTAAATAATGAATCTTATTGTATTTCCTTTAAATAATATTAAAAAGTATCTTTTATTGTACTAAAACACAGTTGTTCTAATAGTTTATTGAGCAATTACAACTTTTAATTTATTTCACGTTTTAATTTTGACTTTTCTTAACTTTTATTTTCTATTGTATATAAATATATTTACACAACTATTATATACCTAAAGATAATATTAAATTTTTAAAAAACTATTAAAATTTTGTAGCAATGTCGACTACCACTCCTTATTCATATGTATAATTATTAGATTAGGACTAGGTAATTATAATCTTAATATATACTAAAAGGCAACTGACCTAACCTCAATTGACCAATCACAACTCTCAATTTCTCAAAATTAGTTAAATCAACACATGTCTAAATTAATTTATACTTTTTGGTTTTCCATCACCAATTTACACTTTAACCCAATTTAAAAATAATTAATATTTTATTTCATAATGTTTATCTAATAACAAAATATAGTTAAAAGTTAGAGAAGTTACAATGGTTGGATTAATACGAATTATACTAATTAAATTAAATACAAGCCTTTTCCAATTAAATCAAAATCGATAATAATACGATTTGCATATACTATTTAATTAAATTAAATATCGACCTAATCCAATAATAATTTGGTTAACATATACTCTGTATTTTTCATTAATATATTTTTTATTACTATTTTATATGGTGTCCTGTGGTTAATTTTCGTCTCTTATGTTTCTTCAAATCTAAGTTGCTTTGCTTGATTGATTTAATATCTAAAGTTCATATCTAGATTGCTTTTGTTTACAACCATCTTTTTCATGAGGTTTCATAAAATCTATAGCATTCCCGATTAAATTTTTTAAATTTCTTTTAGTTGAGACACATATCAATAATGTTTCTTTCATTCGTTTTACGTTGTTATTATTAATCGCGTCATGGTTAAGAACTTATTTTTTAGCTTTGCAATGGCTACTAAACAAACTTCCAGTTACAAATTATATTTTCAATTCTTTTTGTCGTTTGAGTTTCGAACCCTATCATCAACTACAAAACTTATTCTCTTTTAAATGTTTTAGATATCTATTTAAGCATTTAGGTTGTTACAATTTATTTAGAAAAACCAGCTGGGTTGGATCAGTGGTTGGAGCCCTTGTCTCTGGAGACAGAGGTCAAGGGTTCGATCCTCATGCCCAGCAAGGCTGGAGGGCCTTTTCTACCTATGGTAGAACATGGAACCAGCCTCTCTACCTTTGGTAGGGGTAAGGCTGTCTACATCTCAACCTCCCCATACACCGTCGAAGACGGTATTGGGACCCAAAACCCGTGGAAGACGGCATTGGGAGTTACTTACTTACTTACTTTAATTTATTTAGAAATTTTAATATAATAAAGATAAACTTTTACTATTATTGATTCTCGGTATGAATTTTTACTACGAATGAGTATTCTACTATTATTGCTATTGATTCTTTCTTTGGATAGATGAAAGCCGCAAACAAGTTGTTTCACATGTAAGCTTATTAATTGATTCTCGGTATGATATCTAATATTATTGTTATTTGTACTTTGGAGAAAGTGATGAATGAGTATCTACCATCATTGTTATCGATTCTCCCTGGATATATGAAAGCAACAGACGACAATTTATTTTGCAAGTAAACTTCTCTTATTATTGATTTTAAATATCCCATACACACAACGAAATCTTTGAAAACCTCACGAACCAGCCGCTACTTTTATTATTCTTAACAACTATGACTAACGAAAATAAAATTACTTTTGCAAGATATCAATGAAAACTTGGTCAATTGTGTAATCAAAGTTAAGATATTGCTTCTTTGGAAAAGTTTGTATAAAAGAAACTCTATTACACCATCCAGACTTGATATGATTTACCATTCAGTATTAACATTTTAATATCTCAATTTTTTTAAGTATATTTTACATTTTACTATAATTAATAATATTGTAAAACCCGTGTATTTGACACGGATCTAAAATCTAGTATAATAATTATAGCTCTATCTAAAGATAAATATTAAGTTATTAATATTTAATAGTAATATTCTACAAACTGAATACAAAGTGCTAAACTTAAACCAATATGAAATTTCTTCAAGATACTCATGCTATCTCCAAATAAATAGAGTACAATTTTCTCACTTTTTATGTATTAAACTTTTTGTATTAATAATATTCACAATTAATTGTTATAAAAGTATTAGATAGTTATAATACAATAATTAATAACCTAAAGACAAATATTAGGTTATTAAAAAACTATTAAAAACTTATAGCAATATTTTATAAACAAAATACAAAGTCGACTATCCAATGTAAACCAATATGAACTCAATTCAAGTTTCATGTTATTTCTATAAAAAAAAACAATTTTGTCACTTTTTGTGTTAATAATGTTCACAGTTAATTTTTATCAACGCATTTAACATTAATAATATCGTAAGCCCCGTTTCAATTATAATAAAGTAATTTAAAATCTATCTGAAGATAAATATTAAGTTATTAAAAAAACATAAAAATTTATAGTGATGTACAAAGTCTTAAATTCAAACAAATATAAACTCCATTCAAGATTCGTGCTATCTCAATAAAATGGTACAATTTTCTCACTTTTTATGTATTAACTTTTTGTATTAATAATCTTCACAGTTAATTGTTATCAAAGCATTTAGCATTAACTAGATTATATCTCGCGTAATATGCAGATAAACATATATAACTAATAAAATACTAATATTTCATGCTATCGTATTGGCAAATCGTAAATAAAAAGGGTTGAAAAACACTAATGTTATATTATTTTGTTTACATATAATTAAATGAGTTAAATAATGTAATAGAAAAAGAATTGCATGATGTAGATATAAAAAAAAAAGAGATTTTAGTGATCAATTATCTACATACCTAATCTTCATATTATATTTGTATCATTTTGTTAATTTAACAATATAAATAAAATATGTTGAAAGTGATGTTGTCATTTATAATTTTTATTTTTTATTATTCTGACACCATATACAGATCAGATATATGTTTTTATTTAAATATCATAAAATATTAACGATATAAGTTAAATAGTTATAATTATAACTAATATTTATTACGTTATATTAATAAAAATATATATAAAGTCATAATTATAACAACAAAAAAAAAAAATGATTTTAAAAAAATATATAAAGTTTATGAATTATTTTCATAATTATATCATTAAATTATTACTTTTTATAATTATAAAATGTAGAATTATTTTCATAATTAATGACCATATTTAAATTTATTAAATTAAAAATAATCTAAAAAAGTTTAAAAGGTATATGACATCATCATTTAATCTAATGGTTCTAATTAAAAGTTAGAGTTTTATCTAAGGGTTCAAACTTCTCATTTAATTAAGGTTTCTTTTTTATATATATTTGAAATAATGGAAATTAGGGTTAGGGTTAGGGTTTGAAGGATTATGAGTGATTATGATGTTTGGGTCGAATTTGTGGGTTGAGTTATGTGTATTAATGGTTAATGATGTTTGGTTATACTTCAAAATGGGCTAAAAGTCCTTACAAGTCGTTTTGGAATGGTTTGGGTCGAATTTGGGGGTTTTTGGTTCGTGTTTCCTGCATAAACTGCAGGTGCTGGCTGCAGATTGTGGCCACTGCGGCGCAGTGAGCTCTACCCTTGCTCACTGCGGCGCAGTGCCTTGTTTCTGGTCCTGGTTCATTTTAGCCACTGCGGCGCAGTGAGCATGGTTCTGGCTCACTGCGGCGCAGAGGATAGGTTCTGTGAATATATGCGCGTCAATTTTCCAACGTTAATAACTTTTGATCCGTAAGTCCAAATAAGTCATATGACCTATCGTTGGAATCGTAAGAGAGTCTAGTTTTTGTAGTAACACTCATTTTGTATGATTCTTAATCCATTTCTAAAAATTTCGGGTCAAAGTGTTACGTTTCACACT
>CM067169.1:87100142-87191428 GCA_034093135.1 Erigeron breviscapus | reverse complement strand
TCGAGATACTTAAAGTTGTGAAGTATCCCTATTTAAGATCGAGAGTATTTTAGACAAATTCACTTTCTTGCAAAGTGTATGCTAAAAAGTATTTTTGTTCAAGGAATGACTTAGTATTTATAGGCAACAAAATTCACCAGTGAATTTGTGCCGTACAAATATGGTTGTATACATTTAATGATCCGACAAGAACATTAAATGTATTAGATAAGAATAAGGATAAAGTCACATCAAGTGCAAGTGTATCCTTTTATCCAACCACCTTAACACACGTATACTTTTGTTAAAGAAAAAGTGGATTGTTCTTTGGAAAGTGTGTTAAAGGCAAAAGTCAATCCTCGATATTAGTGTTCAGACTTGCAGGATCTAGAACACTAACAATCCTCCAGTGTGCAGATCTGGTAAGACTTTCCAGTGGACTCCGCCATTTGTTAAGTCTTCTTCCTTAGACTTCAGTCTTTGACTTCAGTCAGAATGTCTTCAGTAGAGTAGGTCTGGACTGGGGTGAAGTCTTCAGTGAGCTAATCTGGAGAATGCTCCAGATTACCTTTACAAGTAAATGCTCACTAGTCTTCAATTATTTCTGGACAAATCTTCAGAGGGACTCCAGATTCCAAGTCTGGAGTAGGTCCAGTAGAATATGTTTTCTGGTCAGATCTTCAGTTAGCTCCAGTAGTCGGGTCTGGAGCGAGACCAGCAAAACAAGTTTCTTAACAAACCTAAGTAAGGTTCCAGTAGTCCAGTCTGGAGCCAGTCCAGTATATCTGGACTAAATCTGGACCTAACACTTGATTTGAGAGTGTAATGGGCTGATCAAACGCGATTCCTCCGCCTAGATTTGTTACGCCTCAAGCAAGCCTAAACCATAACGTATATATTCACGACGTAAGTTCGCGTGACATGAACTAGTGAGCTAGATCATGAGATGTTACTAGTAGACTTGCCCATCTTTGGTTGTTACTTAATTGTGGAATTCAGGTGCATTATTGATGCTCTCATTATTTGGTTAAAAGAGATTTGGTGGTAGGAGTCGTTTTCTCATTATACGTTTTTGTACGTTTATTGGAATTTCGGTAGTTTGGCTTTGATTTATATGATCTCCATTGTATACTTTGCTTAGTAATAATATTTGACATTAGTGGTCTTATAATATTAATATTTATGTATATTTTCTGATTTGTAATTATTTATTTAATTTAATAATATTTAATTACTTATTTATTCACTTTATTGATTTATTTACTAAATAATTCCTTAAAAATACCTTTAAGTGTCATAATTGCCTTTATAATTTATGAATAATTTCATTTGAATTATCTCCTGATATATATGCTCCTAGGTTTATAATTTCATGTTTTATACTTTTATTTGTGTATTTTCTATTTATTTTAATAATAATATTTAATTAGTTATTTTTACTTAATTATTTATCTTTAAATTATGTAACATATGTCTCTTGCCTTTTAACTATTTTTCTCCAGTAGGTTTTAGTTATTTTTATCAATGGTTAAGATGATTTAACTTCATTCTTGATTTACATAATTTATTTATTGATTTTTATGTCTTTTAATCACCATTTAAATTCAATAATTCATGGAAATTCTTAGAAATCATCACTAAACATTTTGGCCAAAAATCCCAGGCCTTTTAGGCAACTTTTATCAATAAAAATTCATATCAATTCAACCTCTGTTGTGTCTTGCTTATTTTGAGGATTTTTAACTTAAAAATCGTTTACCGAAATAGTGATTTTAGCCTTATTTCTTAAGCAATTAAAGTGCTTCAAAAGGGGTTTTCATTCTTGTTTCATTATTCCCAGAAATTTCATCATATTTTGGTGTCCAAAATCGTGATAGTGGTGGTGGTGTGATATGTGCAATTTAGTGCTTTCGGTTAGTGATTATTTGACCCGAAAAGGTGATTTTTGAGCTTATTGTTGTCATGAATCAATAGATCTGAGTTTTATACTTTTATTTCAACTTATTTCCAGTAGGTATATCATATTTCCTTGGTCATAAGATTATGGTGCATGTGTGTACTCAAAATGCATTTTTGCGTGTTTTCGGTTTATGATTTCTAGCTTATTTTAACATGTTTTGGTCCAAGCTTTGTCTCTTTGTTATTTCATAAATTTTTCCAGAATAGTAACATCATTATTAACATATTTTTCAGTTTTAGCAAGTCCATATCCATCTCATAATCCAACAAAAGATCCAACTTTCTTAAATCTAGCATACATGCATTCAAATCAACACTTTTTAATACCAACTTTTATAGATCTAACATTCAACAACATGAAAACATCTTTTTAATGAAAAATCTCAGAATATACTCTTCAAAAATATACAAAAACATATAGATCTATCAAAAGAAAGTCACTTTAAAAGCTACTAATCTATAACAACACTTTTGGGTCTTAAACTTGTTGAATCCTTGGATTTTTCTTCTTAGATTCGACATGCATGAGCATGGAAAGAAAGATCCTATCAACTTTGCCTTCATTAAGTGTATATTACAAAGAAAACAAGAAGAAAGTATGAGTTTTTGATAAAACCTTTGAATATAAACAAGAACAAGATTAGATCTAGTAAAAAGGATGAAGATTATACCCTTTTGAACTTGGTTTTGATGGTGAAAATGGGCAGAAATTTCGTGACTCTTGAGGCCTCCAACAAACCTTAATCTAACCCAAAAACAAACCTTAAACCCTTTCTTACTATAGCCCTTTAGTAATCTAACTTAATCCTTATTATTAGTAAGTGTTTAACTTGATTTTTGTTGGTGTTTTCTTGTTGGTGTTGGCCGAAAATAAGAAGAAAAAAATGAGAGAAGAGAAGAGGTTTCTTGAGAGAGAAATGAGTTGTGTGTGAAGAGTGTAAGTGATTTGTGTTGGGAGTATAAGGTTGGTTAAATGTTAATTGGTGAAAGTGTATGGGGGAAAGGGGGGAGGGCCAGCCTCAAAGGGGCAAGTGAAGAGTTTTTCTTATTTTTTTTTTATAAACTTTGTGTATATAAAGTGTATATATGTGTTAGGTGTATGTATATGTATTTATGTATGTATTGTAAGGTTAATTGTATTAGTTTGTAGTGTAAGTTAATTTTCATTCTAGTATGTGTGTATATATATATGTCGTGTATATGTATATGTATGTATATATTTTTGTGTTTTTAATTTGTTACATAAGCCTTTATTTATAAACTTGTATTTATTTTAAGCATATATATATATATATACTTATTGTTATTTAACCACTTTTATGTACATCTTAATTTATAAATATACTTTGAGATAGAAATCTTTATTCTCATGTCATATTTACTTAAATTGGTTTGGTGATTGATTTGTTGGACATTTATAAGAATTTTGATTGATATCTCAACTTGTGAGGCTCATTTTACCATTTATAAATTGATTAACCATCAATAAAAATTTTGTTCAATGGTATTATATAAATTAAATTTAGAACTGAACAATAGCTTTAGATTGCTAATTTAGGGGCATTATCTACTAGCTTTAAGTATAACTATGGCTTGCGGGATCATAGACAACATAACAAGCACATATAAAATGTTAAAAAGTAGGGTTGTTACATCCTCACCCCCTTAGAAGAATTCCGTCTCGGAATTTGAATTTGCTTAGGGAGTAAGTGCGGATATTTCTCGCGTATAAAGTCCTCGCGCTCCCATGTAAACTCGGGTCCACGTTTCGTATCCCATCTAACTTTAACAATAGGGATCTTGCTTCTCTTTAGGCGTTTCTCATCGCGATCGAGAACTTCTATTGGCTCCTCACGAAATTGGAGCTTATCTTCCACACGTAGTTCTTCAAGTGGGGACTACTTTCGAATCATCCGCCACACATTTCTTCAAGTTTGACACATGGAATGTGTCATGAACATCTCCCAATTCTTGGGGTAACTTCAACTTATAGGCTACGGGCCTATTCTGGCAACAATTTCAAATGGCCCAATGTATCGGGGGCTCAACTTTCCTCTTTTGCCGAACCTTACGGTTCCCTTCCATGGCGACACCTTTAATAGTACCTTGTCGCCGACCTCAAATTCTAGGGGCTTCCTCCTTTGATCCGCATAACTCTTTTGCCGATCTCTTGCGGCCTTAAGCTTTTCTTTAATGATCGCCACCTTGTCCGTTGTCTCTTGGACAAAATCAACAGTAGCTAGGCTTCTTTCACCCGCCTCTACCCAACACATGGGTGATCTACATTTACGCCAGTATAGAGCTTCAAATGGAGCACATTGTATGCTAGAGTGATAACTATTGTTGTAAGTAAATTCCGCGTATGGCAAGTGTTCATCCCAACTTCCACTAAATTCTAATGCGCAAGCCCTTAGCATATCCTCCAGCGTTTGTATTGTACGCTCACTTTGCCCATCCGTTTGTGGGTGGTAAGCCGTGCTTAATGCTAACGTAGTGCCCATTGCTTCTTGCACAAGACCCCAGAAACGTGAGGTAAACCTACCATCCCTATCAGATATTATGGACAGAGGTACACCATGTAATGTCACAATCTTTTCAACGTACAGACGAGCTAAACGCTCAGTGTTCAAATCTTCTTTGATGGGGATGAAATGGGCTGATTTCGTAAGATGATCAACAATCACCCATATAGCATCATGACCTTTCTTTTTCCGAGGCAATTTCGTCACTAGGTCCATTGCTATTTGCTCCCACTTCCACTCGGGAATTTCCGGCTGCTTTAAAAGTCCAGCTGGCTTTTGGTGCTCAGCTTTGACCATCACACGAGTATTTTAAATTGTGAGCTTCATTCATTAATACCTCTCTTAGCCCATTTTTTTTTTTTTTTTTTTTTTTTTTTTTTTTTTTTTTTTTTTTTTTTTTTTTTTTTTTTTTTTTTTTTTTTTTTTTTTTTTTTTTTTTTTTTTTTTTTTTTTTTTTTTTTTTTTTTTTTTTTTTTTTTTTTTTTTTTTTTTTTTTTTTTTTTTTTTTTTTTTTTTTTTTTTTTTTTTTTTTTTTTTTTTTTTTTTTTTTTTTTTTTTTTTTTTTTTTTTTTTTTTTTTTTTTTTTTTTTTTTTTTTTTTTTTTTTTTTTTTTTTTTTTTTTTTTTTTTTTTTTTTTTTTTTTTTTTTTTTTTTTTTTTTTTTTTTTTTTTTTTTTTTTTTTTTTTTTTTTTTTTTTTTTTTTTTTTTTTTTTTTTTTTTTTTTTTTTTTTTTTTTTTTTTTTTTTTTTTTTTTTTTTTTTTTTTTTTTTTTTTTTTTTTTTTTTTTTTTTTTTTTTTTTTTTTTTTTTTTTTTTTTTTTTTTTTTTTTTTTTTTTTTTTTTTTTTTTTTTTTTTTTTTTTTTTTTTTTTTTTTTTTTTTTTTTTTTTTTTTTTTTTTTTTTTTTTTTTTTTTTTTTTTTTTTTTTTTTTTTTTTTTTTTTTTTTTTTTTTTTTTTTTTTTTTTTTTTTTTTTTTTTTTTTTTTTTTTTTTTTTTTTTTTTTTTTTTTTTTTTTTTTTTTTTTTTTTTTTTTTTTTTTTTTTTCAACGTACAGACGAGCTAAACGCTCAGTGTTCAAATCTTCTTTGATGGGGATGAAATGGGCTGATTTCGTAAGATGATCAACAATCACCCATATAGCATCATGACCTTTCTTTTTCCGAGGCAATTTCGTCACTAGGTCCATTGCTATTTGCTCCCACTTCCACTCGGGAATTTCCGGCTACTTTAAAAGTCCAGCTGGCTTTTGGTGCTCAGCTTTGACCATCACACGAGTATTTTAAATTGTGAGCTTCATTCATTAATACCTCTCTTAGCCCATTGATCTTTGGGACCCAAGCTCTTCCTTTGAAGTACAAGATGCCTTCATCATCCCTATCGAACCTGGTTTCTACCCCACTCAATGCCTCTTCTTCAATGTTCTTCCCTTCAAAAGCTTTTGCTTGATCTTCTAAGAATCTGTCCCTTAGAGACATTTTCACTTGTAAGTGATAAATTCTTGTCCTCGACACCCTAGTGCTCACCTTCCTACTAAGAGCGTCAGCAACAACATTTGCCTTTCCGGGGTGGTACTTAATTTCGCACTCGTAATCGTTAAGCAGCTCCATCCACCTCCTTTGCCTCATGTTCAACATCTTCTAATCGAAGATGTGTTGCAAGCTCTTGTGATCGGTAAATATGGTGCACTTGGTGCCATAAAGGTAATGTCGCCATATCTTCAAGGCAAACACTACGGCTCCTAGCTCCAGATCGTGTGTTAAATAATTCTTCTCATGTGGCTTCAATTGCCTAGATGCGTATGCAATAACCTTGTCTCTTTGCATTAGTACGCACCCTAGCCCTTTATTCGACGCATCACAATATACTACAAATCCTTCCATTCCATCCGGCAATGCTAGTATTGGTGCTTCACACAACATGTCCTTAAGCGTTTGAAACGCTTGCTCTTGTTCTTCACCCCATTCGAACTCTCTTGACTTTTGGGTCAGTTGGGTTAAAGGCACCGCAATCTTAGAGAATCCTTGAATGAACCTCCTATAATAACCCGCCAAACCTAGGAAGCTACGCACTTCCGTTGGTGTCTTGGGTGTCTCCCATTTCTTGATTGCTTCTATCTTAGACGGATCAACATGGATTCCTTCTTCGTTCACAACGTGCCCCAGAAATTGGACTTGACGGAGCCAAAACTCACACTTAGAAAACTTAGCATATAGCTTCTCGTCTCTAAGTAGCTGCAAGATTATCCTCAGGTGCTTCTCGTGCTCCTCCTTACTTCTAGAGTATATCAAAATGTCATCGATAAATACTATGACGAACTTGTCTAAGTATGGCCTACAGATCCTATTCATTAGGTCCATGAAAACGGCTGGCGCATTTGTGAGACCAAATGGCATCACTAGGAACTCATAATGCCCATAGCGAGTTCTAAAGGCCGTTTTAGGTACATCTTCTTCTCGTACCCTCAACTGATGATAGCCGGACCTAAGGTCAATTTTCGAGAAGTGCGACGCTCCTTGCAGTTGGTCGAACAAATCGTCTATTCGCGGCAGCGGGTATCTATTCTTGATCGTCAATTTATTCAACTCTCTATAGTCGATGCACATTCTCAGAGTTCCATCCTTTTTCTTGACAAAGAGAATTGGCGCACCCCATGGCGAAGAACTAGGTTGGATTAAACCTTTATCAAGCAATTCTTGCAATTGCTCCGAGAGTTCTCGCATTTCAGAGGGCGCTAGCCTATACGGTGCTTTGGCTACGGGGGCTGCCCCGGGAACTAAATCGATAGTAAACTCTACTTGTCTCGCTGGGGGAAGTCCAGGTAGTTCGTCCGGAAATACATCTAGAAAATCTCTAACCACTGTTACCTTGAGAGGATCCTTATCTTTCACTCGCTTATCCACTACTTGTGCCAAGTATGTGTGGTATTCCTTGCGTAAATACTTCCTCACCTTCATAGACGACACTATCTTGGGTTGGACTCCCGCCTTATGGCCTTGAACTATTAGCACCTCACCGCTATCTAAAGGAATTTTAATGATCTTTTCATGGCAAATTATTTCAGCACACATTTTTGACAACCAATCCATTCCTACTATCACATCAAAACTTCCTATTTCTATGGGAATCAAGTCTATACTATAGTCCTTCTCATCTAAAGTTAACTTACAATCAGCAATAATTTCCTTAGTCTTATACTCGTTTCCATTAGCATATTCAACATAATAAGTTTCCTCAAGTTCACTAGGTTTCTTATCAATCAATTCTTTAAATTCAAAGGAGATAAAACTTCTTTCAGCTCCAGAATCAAATAACATAGATGCATAAACATTATTTAGTGGGAACGTACCTACGATGACATTAGGGTCATCACGTGCCTCATTCGCTCCCATGGCATACACCCTTCCTCGGGCTTGACCTCCTTGATTCCCACGATTCCCTTGGTTAACGTTGTTGCCTTGATTCCCCACATTAGCTTGATTCCCAACATTTCCTCGGTTGACTTGATTTCCATTGTTTCCTCGGTTTGCTTGGTTCCCGCGATTCCCAACATTCCTAAAGTTGACACGGTTACCATTTCCATTTCCACGGTTGCCTTGTGCTCTTCTCAACCTAGGACAAGCATTTCTCCAATGATCCGTACTTCCACATTCGTGACATCCCCCTCGTGGTCCTTCATTCCTTGGCCCGCTCTGGCAGTGAGTAGCAAGGTGACCCATGCGGTTGCAAGTCGTGCAACGCTTGCATTCACCCAAGTGGCTATAACCACATCGGTTGCACCTTGGGAGCGCGCCGCGATACGTGTTGGGATTAGTATCGAAAATACCGTAGTTCCTTACAATCTTTTGCCTCTTATCCGGCCCATTCTCCCTGCGATCGCCAAAACGATTTCCTCCACCTTGTCTCAAACTTGATTCACCTCTCGTGTACTTCCCACGCCTAACCAAGTCATTTACTAGCCTGGTTTCTAAGCTTATAGCCTGCTCAAGAGTGGTAGGGCTTGCAGCAGTGACCATCAACCTAACTCGTGGGAGCGGATCACATAGGCCTCCAATTCCAGCCCCCTCATGGCATGGTTCCAGAATTCCATCTCCAGTTTTTGTACCTCTTCTTGTGGACAATACTCACACTTCAACTCTTCCTTAAACTGCTCCGAAGTCAAAGCATTGACTGCTGCAGGACCTCTAGTAGTCGCTTGGAGATTCCACCAAGTAAGAGCTCTTCCTTGAAGCTTACTAGCAGCAAACTTAACACGGTCAGCCGGTGCACAATCAATGATGTTCAAGTTGGCTTCCATGCTTTGGAACCATGTAAGCAACCCAACAGGACCTTCTGTCCCATGAAACTCCTTGGGGTTGCAAGACGTGAAAGCCTTGTAGGCATTCCTGTCAATAGCATTTCTTCCTCCATCTTGTCTCCTAGCCGTGTTAAGTGTAGCGGTTACATTCTCCGCAATTTGGGTGGCAATGTTTGGCATGGCGGCATTGATTTGTTGGGAGATAAGCTCAGCTAACTCGGCCCTTCGCTGGGCCTCTTCACTTGTTTCTCCGCCGGTCCTTCGTGGTGCCATGTCTCTACAAAGGATAATATAGTTTAGTCATTCGTGTATTGAATCATATGACATAAACTCGACTCACGACTCCTTGATCTCACACGAGTATATCTAAAGTTATTTAGTGCATAGAGGGTTCGTTTGCACACATATGTATATGTATATCCCGATTCATATTCCTTTTTATAATTACGACGCACTTGTCATTATGAGTAAATAAATGGCTAGGTAAATTCTAAAATTTATCAACCATGCTTTCACGGTTAGTTAAAAGAATTACAGAATCTGTGTACGAACTTGGAGCACGTAAAAGTGGCTTAAGATGGACGATCTGGGAAAAACTCATAAAATATAAAACGTAGCCCTATGAGTTAAGTTTCCACGCCTAACCAAGTCATTTACTAGCCTAGTTGCCAAGCTTATAGCCTGCTCAAGAGTGGTAGGGCTTGCAGCAGTGACCATCAACCTAACTCGTGGAAGCGGATCACATAGGCCTCCAATTCCAGCCCTCTCATGGCATGGTTCCAGAATTCCATCTCCAGTTTTTGTACCTCTTCTTGTGGACAATACTCACACTTCAACTCTTCCTTAAACTGCTCCGAAGTCAAAGCATTGACTGCTGCAGGACCTCTAGTAGTCGCTTGGAGATTCCACCAAGTAAGAGCTCTTCCTTGAAGCTTACTAGCAGCAAACTTAACACGGTCAGCCGGTGCACAATCAATGATGTTCAAGTTGGCTTCCATGCTTTGGAACCATGTAAGCAACCCAACAGGACCTTCTGTCCCATGAAACTCCTTGGGGTTGCAAGACGTGAAAGCCTTGTAGGCATTCCTGTCAATAGCATTTCTTCCTCCATCTTGTCTCCTAGCCGTGTTAAGTGTAGCGGTTACATTCTCCGCAATTTGGGTGGCAATGTTTGGCATGGCGGCATTGATTTGTTGGGAGATAAGCTCAGCTAACTCGGCCCTTCGCTGGGCCTCTTCACTTGTTTCTCCGCCGGTCCTTCGTGGTGCCATGTCTCTACAAAGGATAATATAGTTTAGTCATTCGTGTATTGAATCATATGACATAAACTCGACTCACGACTCCTTGATCTCACACGAGTATATCTAAAGTTATTTAGTGCATAGAGGGTTCGTTTGCACACATATGTATATGTATATCCCGATTCATATTCCTTTTTATAATTACGACGCACTTGTCATTATGAGTAAATAAATGGCTAGGTAATTCTAAAATTTATCAACCATGCTTTCACGGTTAGTTAAAAGAATTACAGAATCTGTGTACGAACTTGGAGCACGTAAAAGTGGCTTAAGATGGACGATCTGGGAAAAACTCATAAAATATACAAAGTAATACTAGCCAAGTGGGGGTATTAACTAAGGGTTCTAATAGGTAATGCAAACATTGGATTTGGTTATGTATCTTTTGCACCAAGAATCGTTGACATTGACGACCAACGACCATTGACGACCAACTTGACCATTGACGACCAACGACCATTGACGACCAACGACCATTGACGACCAACTGACCATTGACGACCAACGACCATTGACGACCAACTGACCATTGACGACCAACGACCATTGACGACCAACTGACCATTGACGACCAACGACCATTGACGACCAACTGACCATTGACGACCAACGACCATTGACGACCAACTGACCATTGACGACCAACGACCATTGACGACCAACTTGACCATTGACGACCAACGACCATTGACGACCAACTTGACCATTGACGACCAACGACCATTGACGACCAACGACCATTGACGACCAACTTGACCATTGACGACCAACTGACCATTGACGACCAACGACCATTGACGACCAACTTGACCATTGACGACCAACTGACCATTGACGACCAACGACCATTGACGACCAACGACCATTGACGACCAACTTGACCATTGACGACCAACTGACCATTGACGACCAACGACCATTGACGACCAACGACCATTGACGACCAACTTGACCATTGACGACCAACTGACCATTGACGACCAACGACCATTGACGACCAACTTGACCATTGACGACCAACTGACCATTGACGACCAACGACCATTGACGACCAACTTGACCATTGACGACCAACTGACCATTGACGACCAACGACCATTGACGACCAACTTGACCATTGACGACCAACGACCATTGACGACCAACTGACCATTGACGACCAACGACCATTGACGACCAACTGACCATTGACGACCAACGACCATTGACGACCAACTGACCATTGACGACCAACTGACCATTGACGACCAACGACCATTGACGACCAACTTGACCATTGACGACCAACGACCATTGACGACCAACGACCATTGACGACCAACTGACCATTGACGACCAACTTGACCATTGACGACCAACGACCATTGACGACCAACTTGACCATTGACGACCAACGACCATTGACGACCAACTGACCATTGACGACCAACGACCATTGACGACCAACTTGACCATTGACGACCAACTGACCATTGACGACCAACGACCATTGACGACCAACTTGACCATTGACGACCAACTGACCATTGACGACCAACGACCATTGACGACCAACTTGACCATTGACGACCAACTGACCATTGACGACTCACTGACGCTTGACGACGCACGACCATGACGACCAACTTGACCATTGACGACCCATGTGGCAACTTACGGACAGCAAGACGACTCGACGGACCATGAGATGACCTTAACCATTTGACAAACAACCAACCAACTCGACCAACGACTCACAAGCTTCACAACTAAACGACGACATGACCATCCACGACCGATGACCAACTCGACTCGCACGACCAACATAACCATTTGTAATTAAAGTAATGACTAGGATTCAACTTGTGCATAGCGCTCATGTATTATATGTAAATATACAAAGTAATACTAGCCAAGTGGGGGTATTAACTAAGGGTTCTAATAGGTAATGCAAACATTGGATTTGGTTATGTATCTTTTGCACTAAGAATCGTTTTTAAAGCTTATTTTCAAAAGACTCATTTTGAATATCTGTTGATGCATGTTGATGTGACAACAGCAACTTAGATTTGATTATGTCTTATTCATTTATATGTTTATATATGATGTTTGTTATGTATATCATACAAGTACAAACATAATATACGTTAGGTTTCTTGTACATAAAGTACTTGGAAAATAACTAAGCATAGATGTTGATGGTATTTAGTACTAACGAAGATAATCTTCGTTAGGAACTAACGAAGATAATCTTCGTTAGGAACTAACGAAGATAATCTTCGTTAGTACTAACGAAGATAATCTTCGTTAGGAACTAACGAAGATAATCTTCGTTAGGAACTAACGAAGATAATCTTCGTTTTATGGGCTGGACTGCTAAGTTCGTAAGAACAAAGCCCAGCAAGCCCAATATCGATCGTGAACATATATAAACGATTGGAAACCCTAAAGTGAGGATTCCAGTTGATATTAAACACACCAAAGGCGACTAAGTTCGTTTCTAAGCTATAGCAAACGAAGATAGATGAATTTAATCTAAATTTGTTCAATTCTTATCTTCGTTTAAACAGTTTTTTTTTCACTTATGGCTTCTTCATCCTCAACTAACAATGCTGTTGCCCAATATCTCAATTCTCTAGTTTATCATGATCATCTGGTAGGGCGTACTAATTCTCCACCAAAGTTAGTCTCATTAGCTGACTTTTGGGCGTGGAGAGGTCGATTTGAAGATTTCATTCAACGAGAAGACTTGAATATGTGCCTCATGATCACTGAAGGTTATGAATGGCCCACTCTTACTGTGAATGGAGTTACTTCTACATACAAGGTGGGAGAATTAACGGGCGAAGAAAAGGCTAACTACGCCATTGAAGTAAAGACTCTTTCCACACTTCGTATGTGCATTCCTCAAGAGTTGGTGCACTTGTTTCCTAAACAAGAATACAAGACTTCAAAGCAATTGTTCGATGCTATTGAAGCTCATTGTGAAGGTGATCCATTATTGAAGCAAAATAGAATTAAAATGCTTAAGAAACAATTTGATTGCTTCAATGCTACAAAGAATGAACTAGTTGAGGATCTTATACTGAGATATCAACATTTTCTTGCTGAATTAGCTTATTTTGACCTTAGATACACTCCTACTGAGATAGTGGATAAATTCCTGGATGGTTTGCCCAAAGCATACAAAGAGTTTCGTCATGGATTGCAAGAAAGAGCTGATTACGCATCTCTTCGAATAGATGGAGTTATATCCACTCTAAGAAACAGAGAAATGAAGGATAAGGCAAAAGATCTTCAAGAAAACTTCACACAAGATCCATCTCTCTATCATGCCACTATGAAAAATCCAACAGCTGATGTTAATGCTTTCTTTTCTGGAGTTGGTAATACTGGTGAGACAGACAATTGTGGTCCATTAATGGATGGAGATGATTCTTCCGGATTCATGGCTACTGATGCAGGTAACAAGGGAAAAAGGGCTAATGAAGGAACAAAGACTGGAAATATGAAGTTTGGAAACATTACATCTTCTTCTGCTGGTTACAAGTCCATGCCTATGAATATGAAATCAGCTGAGGGCAGGATGAATGTATTTGCTGCTATGTGTGCTGCACATGAAGCTTTTGTTGCAGGAAGAATCACAGATCCAGCACTTATTGATGAAGATTACGACCAGATAGATCCAGATGATGTTGAAGAAATGGATCTGAAATGGCAATTGGCAATAATCACCAGGAGAGTACAAAAGTTTATGAATAGAACAGGAAGACAGCTTACAGGAGGTACTCAAGGATTTGACAAGTCAAAGGTGAAATGCTATAACTGCGAAGGTTTTGGACATTTTGCCAGAGAATGTCAACGGCCTAAGAAAGAGGCAAATGTTACTCCTGCACGTCAAGATAGAGGTGGTAATCGTCCGTTCAATCAAAATCCTACTAGAGCTCTTTTGTTAACTGATGATCCTATTGCAAATGTCACTGGAAATGACAAGGCAATAGTAGCTGTTCAACCAGATGGTTCTTATGTTTGGAATCTTCCTCATGATGAGAACAATAACGCTTATTTGGCCGAAATTCTTGATGATATGGCTCAAATAGTTGATTCTCCAGATGATTTCATGGACACCACAGTCTACCACAGTGAAGAGCAATTGTATGAGAATACTAAAAGTTCAAATGTGGAATCTGTTGCTGCTGGTGTATATGATACTCATTCCGAATCTGAAAATGAGTTAGAAGAAGTCAAGAACCTTGATGAAGTGAAAGCTACTGAAGAGGTGAAAGCAGCTGAGGTTAAAGATGATTCTTCCGGATTCATGGCTACTGATGCAGGTAACAAGGGAAAAAGGGCTAATGAAGGAACAAAGACTGGAAATATGAAGTTTGGAAACATTACATCTTCTTCTGCTGGTTACAAGTCCATGCCTATGAATATGAAATCAGCTGAGGGCAGGATGAATGTATTTGCTGCTATGTGTGCTGCACATGAAGCTTTTGTTGCAGGAAGAATCACAGATCCAGCACTTATTGATGAAGATTACGACCAGATAGATCCAGATGATGTTGAAGAAATGGATCTGAAATGGCAATTGGCAATAATCACCAGGAGAGTACAAAAGTTTATGAATAGAACAGGAAGACAGCTTACAGGAGGTACTCAAGGATTTGACAAGTCAAAGGTGAAATGCTATAACTGCGAAGGTTTTGGACATTTTGCCAGAGAATGTCAACGGCCTAAGAAAGAGGCAAATGTTACTCCTGCACGTCAAGATAGAGGTGGTAATCGTCCGTTCAATCAAAATCCTACTAGAGCTCTTTTGTTAACTGATGATCCTATTGCAAATGTCACTGGAAATGACAAGGCAATAGTAGCTGTTCAACCAGATGGTTCTTATGTTTGGAATCTTCCTCATGATGAGAACAATAACGCTTATTTGGCCGAAATTCTTGATGATATGGCTCAAATAGTTGATTCTCCAGATGATTTCATGGACACCACAGTCTACCACAGTGAAGAGCAATTGTATGAGAATACTAAAAGTTCAAATGTGGAATCTGTTGCTGCTGGTGTATATGATACTCATTCCGAATCTGAAAATGAGTTAGAAGAAGTCAAGAACCTTGATGAAGTGAAAGCTACTGAAGAGGTGAAAGCAGCTGAGGTTAAAGATGATTCTGCCACAGAAAAGAGTGAAAAGACTATTGAGGAGCAGATGCAAGATTTTGAGATTCCGGCTGGCATGACTGTGGATGACTTTGTTGCTTACATGGCAGATTGCAAAGAGGCAGACCAACAGGTATCTTATTCTTTACATACTATTGTTCATATTTGCAAAATTGTTAATCGCATGTTTGATGAACTTGAACAAAAGAATGAACAAATTAAGAAATTAGAATCTGTTGTCAATACTGCTCATGATGAAAGAGATAAACTAATTAAAAAGGGTCTAACTGTAAATGATAAGGAAAAATTTTTCAAGGAAAAGATTAGATCCTTAGAATCTGACATTAGAGCAATGAAAGATAAAGTCAATCATTCTGTGGCTATAGAAAGAGTAAGTAGTGAAGCTTATTCCTTGTTAGCTAGAAAGTGTGCTACCGTAGAAAAGGAACTTGCTGATGCTAGGATAGAAATCTTGGAATTTAAGGCTAAATCTGATTCTGCTAGACATTCTGAGCTTTTGATGCATATGAAAAAGTTTGAGAATTCTTCCTCTAAGAGTCTTGAAACTGCAAAGATTTCTTATAATGATGTGCCTCCTCCTTTCAATAATAACTATACTCCTGTTGAACCAAATATTCCTGAAATCCTACTTCAACCTAGTGTTGTAGATAGTAAACCAAAAGACTCAATTTCCGAGGCAAAGTTGCCTGAGGGAACAAAAGAGTCTAAAGGAGGTTCTTCTCAACCTAACAAGGAAGAGAAATTGAAAGGTGTTGCTTTAAATCAGTCTACTCCTTATGGTCAGAAAGACAGTATTGTACACTTTACACTTCATAAGAGTAACAGGGTCTATACTGAGTTAGAATTCCCATTAGAATCTATTGACCCTAAGAGGATTGATAAAGTCTGGGATGTTGCTATTGAGGATATGAAGAAATTAAGTCAGCAACGTCTCACTCCATTACCTAAGCAGTCTAGGATTAGAAAATCTGAAGATAACTTAGCCGTTAATGAAGAAGCAACTAAGGTTTTAAAGCACATCTTAATGCCTGCACTTAAGAAATCTTCAAGTAAAGATAGACATGAGAAAGATGGTGCTAGGAAGTCTAGGATTTCACCAACTAAACAAGACCCTGAAAAGGAAAATCAAAGAAAAACAAGTAAGTCAGTGGACACTAGTGCTAATAATGAATCTGTAAGTACCGATAAAAAGGTAGATACAAACAAAAAGTTCAAGGTCCTCTCTTGCTTTGCTTGTCATGAAAAGGGTCATGTTTATAGTGTATGTCCAAACAGACCTCGAAGATCAGGTTCTCCTTCAAAGGCTTCCACATCAGAAGGAAAAAGGGGGTTGGGTAATAATAAACAGGTTTATGAGGTTAAAGTTCAATCTTCTCCAAAACCGTTTACTATACCTCAACGACGTGAATCTCCACTGAAAGGTTCCTCAGGAAATGTTCATAGGATTTCAAATCGTTTTCAAACTCCTCCACTACCTGATCGTTCTGTTCCTAAAACTCAAAATTCATTCTATGACCAAATTCATTCGAGTGTTCGATCTTCTTATGGCCCTCATTCTCCTAGATCTTCTCCGACGAGAGGTCAGAAGTCTCCTTCTGTGAGAAGACGAGATGAGAATCATGTTCCACCCATGGCTTCTAGCAATGGGTATTGGACTGAACTGATTCTAAGGGATGAGAAGGGACGACCCAAACCTCAGAAGGTTTGGGTCCCCAATGAAAACTAATTTCTCTCATTTTATGTGCAGGGAGTTCCTAGGAAACCAATTCATTTATGGTACCTTGACAGTGGATGCTCCAGGCACATGACAGGGGACAGGAAACTCTTGTCCAATTTTACTGGTATAAATGGGTCGTATGTTTGTTTTGCTGGATCCAAGGGCGGCAACATCACCGGTCAGGGAGATGTCGTCAATGGACAACTTACTCTAGAAAGAGTAAACTATGTGGAACAACTTACTCATAATCTAATGAGTGTCTCACAGATCTGTGACAAGGGCAACAATGTTCATTTCACAGAAAAGGAGGCATTCATCTTGAAGCCGGGTTTCGTTATTCCAGAAGAATGGATTATGCTCAGAGCTCCTAGGAAGAGAGACATCTATGGCTTAGTTTTAGGTGTTGATAATCCAACGGAGCCCCTCTGTTTGTTGAGCAAAGCAAATGAGTCTGAATCTCTCCTCTGGCATCGAAGAATGGGACATATCAACTTTCGGAAGATGAATGAACTTGTTAATCTTGGATTAGTTGATGGTGTTCCAGTTAAGAAGTTTGGGATGGAAGATAAATGTGTACCATGTTTGAAAGGAAAGCAACACAAGAATCCTCATAAATCAAAGGTGCACAACACTATATCCAAACCATTCGAACTACTTCATATGGATCTCTTTGGTCCTGTGAACGTAAGAAGCATTGGAGGGATGTTCTACTGTTTGGTGATCACTGATGATTACTCAAGGTACTCATGGGTATTTTTCTTGAAGACAAAGGACGAGACCGCAAACCGGTTTATGGATTTTGTTAGACAAGTTGATAATGTCCATGAAGTTAAAGTTAAGAGAATCAGGAGTGACAATGGCACTGAGTTCAAGAACAATACTCTTACGGTTTTTTGCTTGACCAAGGGTATTCAACATCAATTTAGTGCACCGTATGAGCCACAGCAGAATGGAGTAGCAGAGAGGAAAAACAGGCTGGATCCAAGGGCGGCAACATCACCGGTCAGGGAGATGTCGTCAATGGACAACTTACTCTAGAAAGAGTAAACTATGTGGAACAACTTACTCATAATCTAATGAGTGTCTCACGTGGACAACTTACTCTAGAAAGAGTAAACTATGTGGACAACTTACTCATAATCTAAGAGTAAACTATGTGGACAACTTACTCTAGAAAGAGTAAACTATGTGGAACAACTTACTCATAATCTAAGATGTCAATGGACAACTTACTCTAGAAAGAGTAAACTATGTGGAACAACTTACTCATAATCTAATGAGTGTCTCACAGATCTGTGACAAGGGCAACAATGTTCATTTCACAGAAAAGGAGGCATTCATCTTGAAGCCGGGTTTCGTTATTCCAGAAGAATGGATTATGCTCAGAGCTCCTAGGAAGAGAGACATCTATGGCTTAGTTTTAGGTGTTGATAATCCAACGGAGCCCCTCTGTTTGTTGAGCAAAGCAAATGAGTCTGAATCTCTCCTCTGGCATCGAAGAATGGGACATATCAACTTTCGGAAGATGAATGAACTTGTTAATCTTGGATTAGTTGATGGTGTTCCAGTTAAGAAGTTTGGGATGGAAGATAAATGTGTACCATGTTTGAAAGGAAAGCAACACAAGAATCCTCATAAATCAAAGGTGCACAACACTATATCCAAACCATTCGAACTACTTCATATGGATCTCTTTGGTCCTGTGAACGTAAGAAGCATTGGAGGGATGTTCTACTGTTTGGTGATCACTGATGATTACTCAAGGTACTCATGGGTATTTTTCTTGAAGACAAAGGACGAGACCGCAAACCGGTTTATGGATTTTGTTAGACAAGTTGATAATGTCCATGAAGTTAAAGTTAAGAGAATCAGGAGTGACAATGGCACTGAGTTCAAGAACAATACTCTTACGGTTTTTTGCTTGACCAAGGGTATTCAACATCAATTTAGTGCACCGTATGAGCCACAGCAGAATGGAGTAGCTGAGAGGAAAAATAGGACTTTGATAGAAACAGCTAGGACGATGCTTGCTGATTCAGGGCTTCCTGTTACTTTCTGGGGGGAGGCAGTGAATACAGCTTGTCACATTTTAAATCGGGTTTTAACAGTTAAACGGTTCAAGAAAACTTGTTATGAACTTTTGCACAACAAAAAGCCCAATTTGCAAAATGTTAAGCCATTTGGTGTTCCTTGTACTTTTGCTTCATCTCTCAGGTTGAGCCTAAAAATGTTGGAATGGCTCTTAAAGATCCGTCATGGGTTGAGGATCCAGATTTCCCCAATAGAGTATATCGTCTTGATAAGGCTCTATATGGTTTACATCAGGCTCCTCGATCATGGTATGAAAAACTGTCTACTCATTTGCATGAAAATGGTTTTACTCGAGGTTCTATTGACAGCACGTTGTTCATCAAATGGAAAGGGAAGGACTACTTGCTTGTACAGGTTTACGTTGATGATATCATTTTTGGTTCATCTGATAAGAACATGTGCAAGGAGTTTGAGCAGAGCATGAAGGCTAAGTTCGAAATGAGTGCTATGGGGGAATTAACTTTCTTCCTTGGATTACAGGTGGATCAACTGAAGGATGGGTTCTTTATTCATCAGAGCAAGTATGTTCAAGATCTTCTTACCAGGTTTCGAATGTCCGATGCTAAAGATGCAATTACTCCCATTCAGACTAATCATGGGCTGTGTCCTGATAAGACTAATGATCCAGAAGTCGATGCAACTCAATATCGGGCTATCATTGGTTCCTTGATGTATTTGACGGCTTCACGTCCAGACATTACCTTTGCTGTTTGTATATGTGCTAGATATCAGGCTAATCCGAAAGAGTCACATTTGAAAGCTGCGAAAAGGATTCTTCGTTATGTGAAGGCCAAGCCTCGTCTAGGGCTTTGGTATCCCATGCATGGTTCCTTTGAATTCAAAGCTTATACTGATTTGGATTATGGTGGCTGCAGTTCGGATAGGAAATCAACGTCAGGTGGATGTCAGCTTTTAGGGGGGAGAATTATATCGTGGCAGTGCAAGAAGCAGACATCTGTTGCACAGTCTACTTGTGAAGCAGAGTACATAGCTGCTGGTCAATGCTGTTCTCAGGTACTTTGGATACAGCAACAATTGCGCGACTATGGTATGGATATCTCAGACTCTCCTATTTGTATTGATAATAAGTCTGCCATAGATATTACTAAGAATCCGAAAAACTTTAAAGTCACCAAGCACATAGATATAAAGCATCACTTTTTGCGTGACTGTTTTGAGAAAAAGCTTATTCATTTGGAAAAGGTTGTTACTGATGATAACCTTGCTGATCTTTATACTAAAGCTTTTGATAGACCTCGTCATGAGTTGTTGTGAGTCCCGAACTATGTATAGATGAATAATAAACCCGACTGGCAAGTACAACTGATCTTGAATGGACAAGTTCAGTTTACGATCCAGATGTGGATAACAAGAAACAATTGACAATATAAATTAATGCAAGAACAAATGGCAGAAACTATATAAAGATATATATAAATATAATCAAGTAAATAGCATTGAGATACGTTGTTTTCTAATGTATTTGATTTATTGATGTATAAACAAATACAAGGATTGTTGCGGAACAAAGATAAACACCCAAGTGTAAATATCTAAACAATCCCGAAATACAAGTGATCAAGATGACTTGGAAATACTCGTAAGTTTACTTAGAGTATATCTCACAAGTTGCAATGCAATAGTTTCAAGCATTTTGCAAGTTATGAGAAGACTTAGTATTTATAGACAAAGTCTATGATGACATGGACAATGTCGTACAAATGTGGTTGTGAGCATTTAAGGAATTAGATCATAATTCCTTATATGCTGCACTAGGAAGAGTATATAAGTCACTTGATGTGACTTATAGTACTACGTTCCATACCTATACATTGTACCTTTTATTAATAGATAAATCTATCAACTTGGTAAATGTGTAAGGATAAAGTCTTCCTCGTAATCAGTGTAAAGTGTTGTAAATACTTTAACACTGAGATGCTTCAGTCTTCGATCTGGTAGAATCACTCTGATTGCTCGCTTCTGAGGTGATTCTCTTCTTCATACTTCAGTCTTTGACTTCAGAATGAATGCTTCAGATTTGTCTCGATCTGAACTGAAGTGAAGCTTCAGTGAAGGAATTCTGAGGCATCTCAGAATTCTGATAAAACGTTTTCACTAAACTTCAAGCTATTTCTGAACAAATTATACATGGTCGATTCTCGACCTAACAAATTCCCCCTATTTGTTCTGAAATAGTGCATGCATCTCAGACTTCTATCTATACATGTTTGTAAGTCTGAAATGCAAGTTTTTGTTTAAGTTGTAAAAATTTCTTAAGTACATCTTATAGATCATTGATGTCTCAGAATTTTACTTGTGTTTTTCTAACTTAAACTTATCATCTACTTATTTGTCACAATTTGCAACTTATATATTACACACTGAAATGAAAGTTACAAATGTAAATATTTACAAGTACATGATAATTCTGAATAGAAAACTACTTCTTGGCAGGCCTTGAACCAGAAGGTGCCTCAGTAGGTTTTCTCTTCAGTGGAGACTGATCCCTTTTGCCAAATAGCCTTGCTTCAATTTCTACCTTGGCTTGCATCTTTTGCTGAATTCTTGCTAGCCATGCACCAGTCAAGGCAGACTTAGGCTTTCCTTTTAGAACCTGGATCATCTCCCTGTGCTCAGATATGCCAAACTCATGAACTGAAACCTGAGTATATTCTTCAGTAGCCCTTCCTTCTCTTTTCACAACCAAATCGAACAACTTCAATCCATCAGCCTTAGCAACTACCATATCAACAATTTTGGCTGGATGCGATCGATGATTCATATAATGATCATACTGATCCTTTTCATGTTTTCTTTGGATCTTAGCAGCATCATCAGAAATTGGTTTGATTGAAGTATGGACAACATCACGAGAATCTTTCTTTCCAGTCCTTGTTCCAGTTCTGGGCTTTGTTGGTGGTCTGAACAACTCTTTCTCCACATTCTGAACTCCAGCCAGAATCTCCTTTTTCTTTCTGGCCATTTCCATCTCTCTATTTTTCACCAAGTCTTGGATGGACATCTTGAAAGTGAGATGGTCCAGCTTTTGTTCCAGAGGAGAGTAGTTCACCCCATACTCGTAATCCAGCATATCTTTCACAGCCTTCTGCACTCTTGGATCATGCTTGACTTTCTGAAACCTTTCCAGTGAAAGTCCAAGAGATGCAGCATCAATATGGTCAAGGGTTCCCATACTCTGGTGTTGAACCCTTTCCCTTTCCTTGTTTTCACTCCACATAATAAATTGGTTAGAGACTTGCTTCTGCAGAGTCTCTAACTTCTTGCTATCAGCATTAGGATCGTGGAGTGGATAGCCTTGTTCATCAACATTCTCTCCAACAACCAGACCAGAACCTTTAACAACTTTCTTTGGTTCCTCTGCCATCACCAAGGCTTTTCCCTTATCTTTTCTACCAGCTTCAGAAATCTGAACTTGTTCCCCCTGAACTGAGGCACTTTCAGATGGCACCTCAGTTTGCTTCTTGGTTGCTTGAATCATCTCTTGAGTACTTGCCAGCAAACCAATAGGCACACCACTTCCCCCTTTGGGAATCTCTGAAGGCATTCTTGCATATAGATCAATAGTAGTTTTGAGTGCCTTCAGTGGTTCCCAACTTTGTTGTTCTAGACACTCACAAATGCCTTTAGCCATTGTAGCAAACTGAGACTTTAGTCTGAATGATGAACTAAGGTTCAGTGCTTCTTGATCTTTCAAGTCTTTAAGCATCTTTCGATCTTCATGTGAAGGAATTCTGAGGCATCTCAGAATTCTGATAAAACGTTTTCACTAAACTTCAAGCTATTTCTGAACAAATTATACATGGTCGATTCTCGACCTAACAAATTCCCCCTATTTGTTCTGAAATAGTGCATGCATCTCAGACTTCTATCTATACATGTTTGTAAGTCTGAAATGCAAGTTTTTGTTTAAGTTGTAAAAATTTCTTAAGTACATCTTATAGATCATTGATGTCTCAGAATTTTACTTGTGTTTTTCTAACTTAAACTTATCATCTACTTATTTGTCACAATTTGCAACTTATATATTACACACTGAAATGAAAGTTACAAATGTAAATATTTACAAGTACATGATAATTCTGAATAGAAAACTACTTCTTGGCAGGCCTTGAACCAGAAGGTGCCTCAGTAGGTTTTCTCTTCAGTGGAGACTGATCCCTTTTGCCAAATAGCCTTGCTTCAATTTCTACCTTGGCTTGCATCTTTTGCTGAATTCTTGCTAGCCATGCACCAGTCAAGGCAGACTTAGGCTTTCCTTTTAGAACCTGGATCATCTCCCTGTGCTCAGATATGCCAAACTCATGAACTGAAACCTGAGTATATTCTTCAGTAGCCCTTCCTTCTCTTTTCACAACCAAATCGAACAACTTCAATCCATCAGCCTTAGCAACTACCATATCAACAATTTTGGCTGGATGCGATCGATGATTCATATAATGATCATACTGATCCTTTTCATGTTTTCTTTGGATCTTAGCAGCATCATCAGAAATTGGTTTGATTGAAGTATGGACAACATCACGAGAATCTTTCTTTCCAGTCCTTGTTCCAGTTCTGGGCTTTGTTGGTGGTCTGAACAACTCTTTCTCCACATTCTGAACTCCAGCCAGAATCTCCTTTTTCTTTCTGGCCATTTCCATCTCTCTATTTTTCACCAAGTCTTGGATGGACATCTTGAAAGTGAGATGGTCCAGCTTTTGTTCCAGAGGAGAGTAGTTCACCCCATACTCGTAATCCAGCATATCTTTCACAGCCTTCTGCACTCTTGGATCATGCTTGACTTTCTGAAACCTTTCCAGTGAAAGTCCAAGAGATGCAGCATCAATATGGTCAAGGGTTCCCATACTCTGGTGTTGAACCCTTTCCCTTTCCTTGTTTTCACTCCACATAATAAATTGGTTAGAGACTTGCTTCTGCAGAGTCTCTAACTTCTTGCTATCAGCATTAGGATCGTGGAGTGGATAGCCTTGTTCATCAACATTCTCTCCAACAACCAGACCAGAACCTTTAACAACTTTCTTTGGTTCCTCTGCCATCACCAAGGCTTTTCCCTTATCTTTTCTACCAGCTTCAGAAATCTGAACTTGTTCCCCCTGAACTGAGGCACTTTCAGATGGCACCTCAGTTTGCTTCTTGGTTGCTTGAATCATCTCTTGAGTACTTGCCAGCAAACCAATAGGCACACCACTTCCCCCTTTGGGAATCTCTGAAGGCATTCTTGCATATAGATCAATAGTAGTTTTGAGTGCCTTCAGTGGTTCCCAACTTTGTTGTTCTAGACACTCACAAATGCCTTTAGCCATTGTAGCAAACTGAGACTTTAGTCTGAATGATGAACTAAGGTTCAGTGCTTCTTGATCTTTCAAGTCTTTAAGCATCTTTCGATCTTCATCAGTGAAGGATGCAGGGGGAGGAGGAGCAGTGACAGGTTCTTTCTTCAGAAGAGTTAAGATTTCCTCCAATTGCTTTGACTGATTCTGAACTGAACCTTCAAGCGTGGAAACTGAATTTTTAACTTCATTTACAGCCTTTTCCACCTTGTCATTTGTATCCTTGGTCAGTTCAGCAATCATCAATCTGACCTCTTGTCCAACTTTCTGAGATATAGACTCTGAAATCTGAGCAACAAGATTCTGAGATAGCTCAGACTTCAGATCTTCAACAATACTAGCACTCACAGAAGCCCCAAGTTCTTTTTCATTAATGCTTGGCTTCTGTACCAGCTCATGTACTTCACTTCCTACAGCCATAACCTCTTGCTTCAACAGCTCAACTCCAGATGTCAAGTTCGCAACAACTGAAGCTTGAACATCTCTCTTAGTCAATCTGAAGGCTTCTCTGATTGCAGAGCTCACCTTATTGCATGTCATCACCAACTCATTCAATTTCCCAACCACTAGCCCTTCATTTCCTGCAACTTTGGTCAACTCAGTGCCAAGAAACATCTGAGCACCTTTCATATCCGCCAAGGAGCTAGTGTTGGCAGTTAGAGAATTGGTTAAGTCCTCCACCCTACGAATAAGGCCTTGGACTTCGGTTTGGTTTCTCTCTAACTGTGCTTCTATATTGAAAGGAGGTGGGGGTTGTGCAGAAGCAGGAGCCACAAAGGGTAAACTACCCAGCCCTTGTAAAACTTTGTTCATTTGAACATCTGTAGGACTCTCAGATTCAGTCTCAGAATCTAGATCCTTTTCTGAAGGGGCATCATAATTTATTGGTGGTGGTACATGGTGAATTTGTGGGTGTAAAAATTGAAGTGAAGGTTTGAAAGAAGGATCGGTTACATATGCGGGTGTGGTGCCAGGTGGAAAGATAGGATTTTGGTGAGATGGTGGTGGTGGAACATATGGCTCGTTATCTGGTTGGATTTCTGGGGGAGGAGGGGCGTTTGCGAGGATGGGGGCTGGCTCAGAATCAGATTGATTCGCCTCCAATAAGCCCTCGTCAAACTCAAATTCAGCAAGAGAATCGAGATTCTCCTGAAGTGGCTCATCGTCATCCCAGAAAGCATTCACTTTTGCGATCTGGTCAGATATGCCCTGGTTTGGGTCACTAGTACCCGCACCAGATTCTGGTTCAACATCTGCAGAAGCAGGTGCATCGTCACCAGATTCAAAAATTTCAATTATAGGTACACTAACGGGTCCCACATTCTTTTGTGGCCCACTTAGTAACCTTTCTGAACCAGCTAGTGTGGCTGAGACAGTTTTAACAAATACCTGAATCATAGCAGAGGAGAGTTCAGGTTCATCTCCAGTAATTGTTGCCTTAGAAAAGTCTCTGCTATATTCTGGTACAGAAGCTTCTGGTCCAGCTTCATCATAAGCTTCTCCAAGTATATCTTTAAAGCATAAGCTCAGAAATCTTGGGAATGCAACGTGTAGACTTCTCTTCCCCTTTAACTTTGTGATCAACTGAGCGAAGAGAATCTCAGCAAAGTCCACTTGCATCCCATTCCATATATAGTACCCCATCTCTACTTGAGGTAAAGAAAGTTGGTCCAACCCTCCATGGTTGCCACCAAGACTTTCAACAATTTGTGTCCAGAAGAACCTCCAGCAAGTACCAAAACCAGACATGAAAATATGCCCAGAGGTCTTCAAATTTCCATTATCATCCTCCATATCACCATGACCGGTGGCGACAAGAACCTCCCTAAAATTTACTCCTTTGAGTCTTTTCACAAACACCTGGGGAGGTTCGAGGTAGTTCAGATGAAGGGAAGTTCTGAACCCCTCAAGAGTGATGACACACTTCTTGGTGCCTTCATTGAGAGTGAAGGAGATGGATTTTTCATCCTTACTCACCACAGCAGTGTACCAGAATTCAAGCAAGTATAAATGATACATTGCTTGAGGATTTGCGGTCAACGCATAATGGAAGGGGGATTCCTCCCAGAACTTATTGATCCTTCCCATTAGCGTTTCGGATTTCACGTTTAATTGAGCCAAAAAGTTGCTCATGTTAAAACGAATTTGTGATGGAGTGAAATCCTTTGGCCATGTGGCAGATGTTTTCACATCACTCGAAGGAATATATTCAAAGTTAATGAGTGATTTATGTGAGGAAGAAGATGATTTAGCCATTTTGAGATTTGAAAGTGAAAGTGAAAGTGAAAGTGAAAAATGAAAATGAAAAGGAATATGAAGAGTTATGAATTTTGAGAGTAAAGTGAAAGTGAAAGTGAAAGTGAAAAACTGAAGTGAAATCAAAGTTAATGAGTGATTTATGTGAGGAAGAAGATGATTTAGCCATTGAGATTTGAAAGTGAAAGTGAAAGTGAAAAATGAAAATGAAAAGGAATATGAAGAGTTATGAATTTTGAGAGTAAAGAAGAGAGAGATTGATGATTAGAGAGTAAATGAAACGAAGTAAATGAAAGAATGAATAAGGAATTTGTATTTAAGGTGGAACAAAAAGGATTTTTCCAATTTAAAACAATTTCTGGGGTCACGTCCGCATTTAATGCAGAGACGTTTGAGGGACCCCACCCTGTACACTTTTTCATAAAAAGTACTCATTTTCTTCTCTTTTTACGGCGCCACTTGTGTGATACATAAGCATGACCAATGCTAAGTTAAAAACCTAGTATGCAGTATGCCACGTGTACACACAATTGGCCAAGTATCAAAAATATCTTGAAAAGATTTTTGTATTTCAGTGATGACAAAACAAATTCTGAGCATGGTCAGTTTCAGAAAAATCTGAACCATCTCAGTCATTAAAATTCAACTGAAATATTTTGATATTCTGAAGTGCTTCAGTTAAATACATTTTTCTGAGCAAAAGGTTCCCCCTCAGAAAGAAGGTTTATTTTATAGTTTGAAAAATGTTTAACATTCCCCCTGAAGTGATGATCCATGAATTAATAAGTGCCAAGATAGTATCACTAAGGCGTTCGATAGCTAGGCGAGCAAAAATTACATGGATCGCTCAGACTGGTGAACCAGATCAGTGTCACATAGGCGTTCATAACAAGATTACCAGTCTAAGGATTTAACATACCCAACTCACTGACTAGATGTTTAAAGGTTTTGACATCTAAAGGTTTTGTAAAAACGTCAGCGAGTTGCTTATCAGTGGGAATAAAGTGCAATTCAATATCTCCTTTCAGAATATGATCACGAATGAAATGATACCTGAGATCGATGTGCTTGGTTTTCGAGTGCATTACAGGATTGTGAGATATGGCAATGGCACTGGTGTTATCACAAAAGATTGGGGTCTTTGTGTAAGTAACACCATAATCAGTCAGCTGGTTCTTCATCCATAGAATCTGAGCACAACAACTCGCTGCAGAGATGTACTCAGCTTCTGCAGTGGATAGTGATACTGCAGTCTGCTTCTTACTAGTCCAGCTTACTAATTTGCCACCAAGGAAATGACACCCACCAGTGGTACTTTTCCTGTCTATCTTGCAACCTGCATGATCAGAATCTGAATAACCCATTAGATCTAGACTGGAGCCTTTGGGATACCAAAGACCCAATCTGGGGACACCCTTAAGGTATCTGAAGATCCTTTTAACAGCATTTGCATGTGCTTCTCTGGGATCAGACTGAAATCTAGCACAAAGGCATGTTGCAAACATTATGTCTGGTCTACTTGCAGTTAAATACATCAGTGAACCAACCATACCACGATATTTTGTATGGTCCACTGGTTTTCCATGTGGATCAGAATCCAAAGTTAATGGAGCAGAAATTGGAGTATCTTTTGATGAGACTGAATCAAATTGATATTTCTTTAGTAAATCTCTGACATATTTTTCTTGGTTAATGAAAATACCATCTTCATTTTGTTTTACTTGAAGTCCTAGAAAATATGTCAGTTCTCCCATCATACTCATTTCATACTCAGAAGACATGATTTTTGAAAAGTTTTTACACATCTTCTCATTAGTAGAACCAAACACAATATCATCAACATAAATTTGTACTAAAAGGATATCACTTTTATCATGCAATATGAACAAAGTTTTATCAATTGCACCTCGTTTAAAACCATTTTTAAGAAGATGTTTAGTAAGTGTATCATACCAGGCTCTGGGTGCTTGTCTCAGACCATATAAGGCTTTGTTCAGTCTGTACACCCAATGTGGTCTTTCTTCATTGATGAACCCTGGTGGTTGATGCACATACACAACTTCTTCTAGATCGCCATTCAGAAATGCACTTTTGACATCCATTTGATAGACTTTAAATTGATGATGAGCTGCAAAAGCTAAGAAAATTCTAATAGCTTCAAGTCTAGCAACTGGTGCAAAAGTTTCATCAAAATCGATTCCCTCTTCTTGTGCATATCCCTTTGCAACAAGTCTTGCTTTGTTTCTAATGACGTGACCATCTTCGTCCATCTTGTTTCTGAAGACCCATCTTGTCCCAATTGGTTCCTTCTTCAGGTTACTGGGACAAGGAACGAGTTCCCATACATCGTTTCTTCTGAACTGGTTGAGCTCATCTTGCATGGCTTCAACCCAGCTTGGGTCATTCATAGCCTCGTCAATCTTCTTGGGTTCTATTAGAGATAAGAAGCTGACGTATAAGCATTGATCGCTTGTGGCTCTTCTGGTCTGAACCCCTCTACTGGACTCTCCAAGAATTTGCTCGATTGGATGTGCTTTTGTCCATTTAGAGTATTGACCAGGGTGAGAAATGATATCAGTGCAAGAACTTCTCTGAGTAACTTCAGGAGGAGCTTCAGAAAATACATCTTCAGCTTCTTCTTCTTCCTGCATATCATGACTTGCATCATGAAATTCTTCAGATTGAGGTTGCTCAGTGGAGTCTGATATCATTGGAGTAGCAGCATATACATCTGATCCAATGGTTAGTTCAGAAGGTAGTTTGAAACTAACTGGAGGATAAAAAGGAATGTTGCTTGACTTGTTTAATTCTGGTTCTGAACGGAGATGTTCAGAAACATGTTCAGGTGACTGATCAGCTTCTGCAGTGGATAGTGATACTGCAGTCTGCTTCTTACTAGTCCAGCTTACTAATTTGCCACCAAGGAAATGACACCCACCAGTGGTACTTTTCCTGTCTATCTTGCAACCTGCATGATCAGAATCTGAATAACCCATTAGATCTAGACTGGAGCCTTTGGGATACCAAAGACCCAATCTGGGGACACCCTTAAGGTATCTGAAGATCCTTTTAACAGCATTTGCATGTGCTTCTCTGGGATCAGACTGAAATCTAGCACAAAGGCATGTTGCAAACATTATGTCTGGTCTACTTGCAGTTAAATACATCAGTGAACCAACCATACCACGATATTTTGTATGGTCCACTGGTTTTCCATGTGGATCAGAATCCAAAGTTAATGGAGCAGAAATTGGAGTATCTTTTGATGAGACTGAATCAAATTGATATTTCTTTAGTAAATCTCTGACATATTTTTCTTGGTTAATGAAAATACCATCTTCATTTTGTTTTACTTGAAGTCCTAGAAAATATGTCAGTTCTCCCATCATACTCATTTCATACTCAGAAGACATGATTTTTGAAAAGTTTTTACACATCTTCTCATTAGTAGAACCAAACACAATATCATCAACATAAATTTGTACTAAAAGGATATCACTTTTATCATGCAATATGAACAAAGTTTTATCAATTGCACCTCGTTTAAAACCATTTTTAAGAAGATGTTTAGTAAGTGTATCATACCAGGCTCTGGGTGCTTGTCTCAGACCATATAAGGCTTTGTTCAGTCTGTACACCCAATGTGGTCTTTCTTCATTGATGAACCCTGGTGGTTGATGCACATACACAACTTCTTCTAGATCGCCATTCAGAAATGCACTTTTGACATCCATTTGATAGACTTTAAATTGATGATGAGCTGCAAAAGCTAAGAAAATTCTAATAGCTTCAAGTCTAGCAACTGGTGCAAAAGTTTCATCAAAATCGATTCCCTCTTCTTGTGCATATCCCTTTGCAACAAGTCTTGCTTTGTTTCTAATGACGTGACCATCTTCGTCCATCTTGTTTCTGAAGACCCATCTTGTCCCAATTGGTTCCTTCTTCAGGTTACTGGGACAAGGAACGAGTTCCCATACATCGTTTCTTCTGAACTGGTTGAGCTCATCTTGCATGGCTTCAACCCAGCTTGGGTCATTCATAGCCTCGTCAATCTTCTTGGGTTCTATTAGAGATAAGAAGCTGACGTATAAGCATTGATCGCTTGTGGCTCTTCTGGTCTGAACCCCTCTACTGGACTCTCCAAGAATTTGCTCGATTGGATGTGCTTTTGTCCATTTAGAGTATTGACCAGGGTGAGAAATGATATCAGTGCAAGAACTTCTCTGAGTAACTTCAGGAGGAGCTTCAGAAAATACATCTTCAGCTTCTTCTTCTTCCTGCATATCATGACTTGCATCATGAAATTCTTCAGATTGAGGTTGCTCAGTGGAGTCTGATATCATTGGAGTAGCAGCATATACATCTGATCCAATGGTTAGTTCAGAAGGTAGTTTGAAACTAACTGGAGGATAAAAAGGAATGTTGCTTGACTTGTTTAATTCTGGTTCTGAACGGAGATGTTCAGAAACATGTTCAGGTGACTGATCAGATTCTGCAGTGGGATCAGAGTCACCAAAACTGATTGGACTTTCTGAGGGTGGTACAGGAATGGAATCTTTAAAGATTGCAGAATTGGATTCATCAAAGGTAACATGAATTGACTCATCAACCTTTTCAAGTCTCTTGTTAAAGACTCTAAAGGCTTTGCGAATTGATGAATATCCTAGGAAGTACCCTTCATCAGCTTTAGCATCGAATTTTCCAAGCTGATTAGAGTTATTCAGAATGTATACTGGACACCCAAATACATGGAAGTATCCAATATTAGGCTTTCTGTTTCTGAGTACTTCATAGGAGGTCTTCTTATGTCTCTTGACATAGATAGATCTGTTCTGAGTGTAGCAAGCAGTTGCAACAGCTTCAGCCCAGAAATTCTTGGGAAGACCAGATTCATTTAGCATACTTCTAGCAGCTTCAATCAGCGTACGATTCTTTCTTTCTACAACACCATTCTGCTCTGGTGTGTGTGCTGAGGAGAAGTTCTGAGATATGCCAGTTTCAGTGCAGAAGGACTCCAGAATGGCATTTCTGAATTCAGTGCCATTGTCACTTCTGAGCTGACAAACTTTTCGCTTGTACTTGAGCTCAATTTGTTTGATGAGAGCAATGATTTCAGCAGCAGCTTCACTTTTGGACTTGAGGAAAATCACCCAGCAATATCTTGAATATTCATCTACGATGACAAGGGTGTACTTCTTTCCTGCTCTGGTCTGAACGTTCACTGGTCCAAAAAGGTCCATGTGAAGCAAGTGAAGAGGTTCAGTTATACTAAAGCTTTGCTTTGTTTTGAATGAAGCTCTTTTCTGCTTACCCATTTCACAACCTGGACATGGCTTGTCTTTATTGAAAGACATAGAGGGTATCCCATCAACAAGTTGTTTTCTTGACAACTTATTAATGTTTTTGAAGTTCAGATGAGATAACCTCTTGTGCCACAACCAGTTTGTGTCTACATCAGCCTTTGTGTAGAAACATTGTTCAGAGATAGATGGATTCATATCAATGACATAAATGTTTCCCTTCCTTGGTGCAACCAGAACTACCTTTCCATCTCTGTTGAATATGGTGCCTTGTGAAATATCAAATAAAACCTTGAAGCCATCATCACATAGTTGACTGACACTGATCAGGTTATATTTCAAACCATTCACATATGCAACACGTGTGAATTTGACTTGACCATTATTCACAACACCATATCCCTCAGTTTTTCCATTTCCATCATTTCCAAAAACGATTGAGGGCCCCTCTTGCACCCTATATTCCTCCAGCAGGGTTTGATAACCAGTCATGGTTCGGCCAGCAGCACTGTCCAGAAACCATATGTTCTTCTTTCGGTCTCCCTGCACACAAACAAAGATTAGTTCTTTTTGGGAACCCATCTATGGATGGGTTCACTAGACTCTCCCTTAGCAGTCTCAGATTTCTTTGGTATATGAGGAACAGATGGGTCAAATGGGATTTCAGTCATTATCTCAGTTGACACAAAAGTTGTTGGTTTGATGGAGTGCTCAACCTTTTTCTTCTCAGATTTTTGCTTGATTTGCTTAGAAAAAGGTTTTGCATTTTGTTTAGGTTGAAGAGGAGTGGTTTCAACATTTTTTAAACGTGCATTACAACTCTGCACTTGTCTAGCCAATAGTTGAAATTGACTTTCTAACCTTAACAAAATAGATTCATCATTAGACACCTGAGCCTTACCAGAATCTGAGGTAGAAGGCTCAGTGGGGGAGAAAGTTTTCTTCTTCTTTAGTCCTTTTGGAACCTTAGATGAAGTCTGAGGAGATGGCTTTTTGGTTTTAGCCTTCTTTTCTGAACCAGTTGTCTGAGCTGTTTCAGAATTTCCCTCAGATTGTTCCTTGACCTTATTAGTCACAATTTTTTGTTTGCCAACTTTAGGAAAAGTAATTTCCGGTTTCATTTCTTTTGGAAGTGCATCTAAATCAGTGATTATAGATGCCATGTGAAGATCACCAGATTCATATGCTGTTCTTTGATTTGCAAAAGTGTTTTTAATTGCAGCATCTGGTTTTGGTGCACTCATCCAAGATTTGATTATTTTTTGTTCTTTTTCAAGGATGGTTTTTAGTTCTTCTTTTTCCAACTCTAAAGTGGCAACCATTGATTGATAACTTTTTAGGGCCAGATGAACATCTTTCAGTTCCTTTAATCTGGCCTGACTGGCGTTCAGTTCAGAAGTATTATTTTCAAACATTTTTAGGCTTTCTGTTTCTGAGTACTTCATAGGAGGTCTTCTTATGTCTCTTGACATAGATAGATCTGTTCTGAGTGTAGCAAGCAGTTGCAACAGCTTCAGCCCAGAAATTCTTGGGAAGACCAGATTCATTTAGCATACTTCTAGCAGCTTCAATCAGCGTACGATTCTTTCTTTCTACAACACCATTCTGCTCTGGTGTGTGTGCTGAGGAGAAGTTCTGAGATATGCCAGTTTCAGTGCAGAAGGACTCCAGAATGGCATTTCTGAATTCAGTGCCATTGTCACTTCTGAGCTGACAAACTTTTCGCTTGTACTTGAGCTCAATTTGTTTGATGAGAGCAATGATTTCAGCAGCAGCTTCACTTTTGGACTTGAGGAAAATCACCCAGCAATATCTTGAATATTCATCTACGATGACAAGGGTGTACTTCTTTCCTGCTCTGGTCTGAACGTTCACTGGTCCAAAAAGGTCCATGTGAAGCAAGTGAAGAGGTTCAGTTATACTAAAGCTTTGCTTTGTTTTGAATGAAGCTCTTTTCTGCTTACCCATTTCACAACCTGGACATGGCTTGTCTTTATTGAAAGACATAGAGGGTATCCCATCAACAAGTTGTTTTCTTGACAACTTATTAATGTTTTTGAAGTTCAGATGAGATAACCTCTTGTGCCACAACCAGTTTGTGTCTACATCAGCCTTTGTGTAGAAACATTGTTCAGAGATAGATGGATTCATATCAATGACATAAATGTTTCCCTTCCTTGGTGCAACCAGAACTACCTTTCCATCTCTGTTGAATATGGTGCCTTGTGAAATATCAAATAAAACCTTGAAGCCATCATCACATAGTTGACTGACACTGATCAGGTTATATTTCAAACCATTCACATATGCAACACGTGTGAATTTGACTTGACCATTATTCACAACACCATATCCCTCAGTTTTTCCATTTCCATCATTTCCAAAAACGATTGAGGGCCCCTCTTGCACCCTATATTCCTCCAGCAGGGTTTGATAACCAGTCATGGTTCGGCCAGCAGCACTGTCCAGAAACCATATGTTCTTCTTTCGGTCTCCCTGCACACAAACAAAGATTAGTTCTTTTTGGGAACCCATCTATGGATGGGTTCACTAGACTCTCCCTTAGCAGTCTCAGATTTCTTTGGTATATGAGGAACAGATGGGTCAAATGGGATTTCAGTCATTATCTCAGTTGACACAAAAGTTGTTGGTTTGATGGAGTGCTCAACCTTTTTCTTCTCAGATTTTTGCTTGATTTGCTTAGAAAAAGGTTTTGCATTTTGTTTAGGTTGAAGAGGAGTGGTTTCAACATTTTTTAAACGTGCATTACAACTCTGCACTTGTCTAGCCAATAGTTGAAATTGACTTTCTAACCTTAACAAAATAGATTCATCATTAGACACCTGAGCCTTACCAGAATCTGAGGTAGAAGGCTCAGTGGGGGAGAAAGTTTTCTTCTTCTTTAGTCCTTTTGGAACCTTAGATGAAGTCTGAGGAGATGGCTTTTTGGTTTTAGCCTTCTTTTCTGAACCAGTTGTCTGAGCTGTTTCAGAATTTCCCTCAGATTGTTCCTTGACCTTATTAGTCACAATTTTTTGTTTGCCAACTTTAGGAAAAGTAATTTCCGGTTTCATTTCTTTTGGAAGTGCATCTAAATCAGTGATTATAGATGCCATGTGAAGATCACCAGATTCATATGCTGTTCTTTGATTTGCAAAAGTGTTTTTAATTGCAGCATCTGGTTTTGGTGCACTCATCCAAGATTTGATTATTTTTTGTTCTTTTTCAAGGATGGTTTTTAGTTCTTCTTTTTCCAACTCTAAAGTGGCAACCATTGATTGATAACCAGTCATGGTTCGGCCAGCAGCACTGTCCAGAAACCATATGTTCTTCTTTCGGTCTCCCTGCACACAAACAAAGATTAGTTCTTTTTGGGAACCCATCTATGGATGGGTTCACTAGACTCTCCCTTAGCAGTCTCAGATTTCTTTGGTATATGAGGAACAGATGGGTCAAATGGGATTTCAGTCATTATCTCAGTTGACACAAAAGTTGTTGGTTTGATGGAGTGCTCAACCTTTTTCTTCTCAGATTTTTGCTTGATTTGCTTAGAAAAAGGTTTTGCATTTTGTTTAGGTTGAAGAGGAGTGGTTTCAACATTTTTTAAACGTGCATTACAACTCTGCACTTGTCTAGCCAATAGTTGAAATTGACTTTCTAACCTTAACAAAATAGATTCATCATTAGACACCTGAGCCTTACCAGAATCTGAGGTAGAAGGCTCAGTGGGGGAGAAAGTTTTCTTCTTCTTTAGTCCTTTTGGAACCTTAGATGAAGTCTGAGGAGATGGCTTTTTGGTTTTAGCCTTCTTTTCTGAACCAGTTGTCTGAGCTGTTTCAGAATTTCCCTCAGATTGTTCCTTGACCTTATTAGTCACAATTTTTTGTTTGCCAACTTTAGGAAAAGTAATTTCCGGTTTCATTTCTTTTGGAAGTGCATCTAAATCAGTGATTATAGATGCCATGTGAAGATCACCAGATTCATATGCTGTTCTTTGATTTGCAAAAGTGTTTTTAATTGCAGCATCTGGTTTTGGTGCACTCATCCAAGATTTGATTATTTTTTGTTCTTTTTCAAGGATGGTTTTTAGTTCTTCTTTTTCCAACTCTAAAGTGGCAACCATTGATTGATAACTTTTTAGGGCCAGATGAACATCTTTCAGTTCCTTTAATCTGGCCTGACTGGCGTTCAGTTCAGAAGTATTATTTTCAAACATTTTTAGGCTTTCTGAACGCACTGTCTCAACAAAAGAGATGTCAGCCTCTAAAAGAACCAAAAGGTCCAGTTTGTGTTCCTCATCTTCTTCATAGCCAAAATTACTGACCTTTTTCATCACTATATCCACCCAGCGGCCAGATTCAACATCAGTTTTGACCAAATGACCTTGGTCTTCTTGTGCCATGAAACACATATCCCTAACTTCCTCCTCATCATCAGATGATTCATCGGAGTCTTCCCACTTTTCAGTCTTGGCAATCATGCAACTGTTGCTCGAGTTGTCTTGTGCCAAAAGAGCCATATGAGCCTTCAACTTCTTGTATTTGGCCTTATAGCTGTCATCAGACTTCTGAAAAATAGAATGGTTAGGAGCAGATTGTGATGATGAAGGTTGACTAGATCTGCATTCCTTCATGAAATGTCCTTTCTTGCCGCATTTAAAGCATTCAAGATTGGACTTATCAATAGAAGCGCTGGAAGCAAAGGGTTTGCCAGATCGATTTGATTTGGCCTTAAAACGATTGAACGTTTTAGCCAGCATGGCAACCAGATCATCATTGTCATCCTCATCACAATCATGAGTGACATTAGCAGAGACACCAGTTTTTAACATTTGAGAAACCATCTTCTTCATTGAGTCAAAAATATCACTCTCAGAAGATAGTAGAGCAGTGCTTTGTGGTTCAGAATACTGAACCGTACCAGAACTTGTCGAAACATGGTTCTTGGCATCCTGCTCAGCCAAAGCTCTTTCAGCTTTGTTCTCTTCAGTATACCTAAATGCTCCATAAAGGGAAGCAAGAGTATGACTGTGTAATGTTTTGCCTTGTCTCAAGACCAAGATTAGATTTTCCCATTTTGAAGGTAAAATGTCACAAAATTTTTCTAACAAAATTTCTTTGTCTTTAGTTACTCCCAGGGCTTTCAGTTGGTTTACCAGATTTGTGAATCTGATATAAGTTTGGGTTAAGGACTCCCCAGGAATAGCAAAGAAAGACTCATATCTTTTGTTTAAGGCAACTTTTCTTGTGACAATTGTCTCATTAGTGCCTTCAAACTGTGTCAGTAGTTCCGCCCACATTAATTTAGAATTTTCGAGTAAAACAAGAGTGGGCATAAGGGTTTCTGGAACTGCGTATAAAATCATATTTTGTAACTTGGTATCCAAGTCAACAAGTCTATGATCTTCCTCTGACCAATGATCCTTCTCCTTAGGTGACTGCCTAGGAGTCCCATCGGCATTTCTGACGACAGTTGACGCATTCATAGGGACAAAGGGTCCATCTTTTAAAATGTCTGGTAAATGTCTCTCAACACCAGCAATATACTTAAGTAAGCACGCTTTCCACGTTTGAAAGTTTTCACTGTTCCCATCAGACTTCTGAAAAATAGAATGGTTAGGAGCAGATTGTGATGATGAAGGTTGACTAGATCTGCATTCCTTCATGAAATGTCCTTTCTTGCCGCATTTAAAGCATTCAAGATTGGACTTATCAATAGAAGCGCTGGAAGCAAAGGGTTTGCCAGATCGATTTGATTTGGCCTTAAAACGATTGAACGTTTTAGCCAGCATGGCAACCAGATCATCATTGTCATCCTCATCACAATCATGAGTGACATTAGCAGAGACACCAGTTTTTAACATTTGAGAAACCATCTTCTTCATTGAGTCAAAAATATCACTCTCAGAAGATAGTAGAGCAGTGCTTTGTGGTTCAGAATACTGAACCGTACCAGAACTTGTCGAAACATGGTTCTTGGCATCCTGCTCAGCCAAAGCTCTTTCAGCTTTGTTCTCTTCAGTATACCTAAATGCTCCATAAAGGGAAGCAAGAGTATGACTGTGTAATGTTTTGCCTTGTCTCAAGACCAAGATTAGATTTTCCCATTTTGAAGGTAAAATGTCACAAAATTTTTCTAACAAAATTTCTTTGTCTTTAGTTACTCCCAGGGCTTTCAGTTGGTTTACCAGATTTGTGAATCTGATATAAGTTTGGGTTAAGGACTCCCCAGGAATAGCAAAGAAAGACTCATATCTTTTGTTTAAGGCAACTTTTCTTGTGACAATTGTCTCATTAGTGCCTTCAAACTGTGTCAGTAGTTCCGCCCACATTAATTTAGAATTTTCGAGTAAAACAAGAGTGGGCATAAGGGTTTCTGGAACTGCGTATAAAATCATATTTTGTAACTTGGTATCCAAGTCAACAAGTCTATGATCTTCCTCTGACCAATGATCCTTCTCCTTAGGTGACTGCCTAGGAGTCCCATCGGCATTTCTGACGACAGTTGACGCATTCATAGGGACAAAGGGTCCATCTTTTAAAATGTCTGGTAAATGTCTCTCAACACCAGCAATATACTTAAGTAAGCACGCTTTCCACGTTTGAAAGTTTTCACTGTTCCCATCAAACTTGGGAACAGGATTAGTTGGAAAGTGTACGTGAACATTGTGTGAGGGTATATTGTTGTTGATGATAGGGGGTGGGGTAGCATTATTAGGGTCAGGTCGTTCTTGTTCAAATTCAGCCATCTATGCAGATCAAAAGGTTAATGAATTTATCTAATTCAACCTTGAGGCTCTGATACCAATTGTGAGTCCCGAACTATGTATAGATGAATAATAAACCCGACTGGCAAGTACAACTGATCTTGAATGGACAAGTTCAGTTTACGATCCAGATGTGGATAACAAGAAACAATTGACAATATAAATTAATGCAAGAACAAATGGCAGAAACTATATAAAGATATATATAAATATAATCAAGTAAATAGCATTGAGATACGTTGTTTTCTAATGTATTTGATTTATTGATGTATAAACAAATACAAGGATTGTTGCGGAACAAAGATAAACACCCAAGTGTAAATAGCATTGAGATACGTTGTTTTCTAATGTATTTGATTTATTGATGTATAAACAAATACAAGGATTGTTGCGGAACAAAGATAAACACCCAAGTGTAAATATCTAAACAATCCCGAAATACAAGTGATCAAGATGACTTGGAAATACTCGTAAGTTTACTTAGAGTATATCTCACAAGTTGCAATGCAATAGTTTCAAGCATTTTGCAAGTTATGAGAAGACTTAGTATTTATAGACAAAGTCTATGATGACATGGACAATGTCGTACAAATGTGGTTGTGAGCATTTAAGGAATTAGATCATAATTCCTTATATGCTGCACTAGGAAGAGTATATAAGTCACTTGATGTGACTTATAGTACTACGTTCCATACCTATACATTGTACCTTTTATTAATAGATAAATCTATCAACTTGGTAAATGTGTAAGGATAAAGTCTTCCTCGTAATCAGTGTAAAGTGTTGTAAATACTTTAACACTGAGATGCTTCAGTCTTCGATCTGGTAGAATCACTCTGATTGCTCGCTTCTGAGGTGATTCTCTTCTTCATACTTCAGTCTTTGACTTCAGAATGAATGCTTCAGATTTGTCTCGATCTGAACTGAAGTGAAGCTTCAGTGAAGGAATTCTGAGGCATCTCAGAATTCTGATAAAACGTCTTCACTAAACTTCAAGCTATTTCTGAACAAATTATACATGGTCGATTCTCGACCTAACAGTTGTTATATCAACTCAATGGTATGAAGAATGCCGAGTAGTTTCTCTCAAAGAACTTAATTTTTTTTTTCTTTTTTTGTGTTTTTTGTTTTTTTGATCACTGTTCATAACTAATAATAAGAGAATTATTTCTCGCCAGTAGGCTTATGTAAATGCTAATCTGATCTGATCAGCAGTATCCTTGTCACATGTAAATAATGAATAAATTAAGATAACTATTGTGTATAGACTAGTTTATTATTCTGTAATTTTTATTCTAATTTATTTTTCTATTTTATTGAGTCAAAATAAGTATTTTCATAAGTTCTTATTGCACGAGAGATTCTACTTAAATTCTGTTGAGTATATGTTTTGCTGAATTCATTCATTTGAATTCTTGATGAGGTTATGTGTTTAGTTCAAAAGAAGATTTTCTGATATGGACATTAATTTGTTTAAGTTTAGAAAATGATCTTTTAAATCTTATGAAAGATCTTGCATTATAATTATGTATATTTGGTCTTTATAAAGAAGGTCTCGGGTACATATATGTGTATGTATTGCTTTTTTGGATGTATGTTTGTGACAAAATATTCAAATTCAAATATCAAATAAATCTGTTGAAAGTATGAAGCTAATGTGGCCTTTGAGATTCGAATAAGTAAGTCCTCGGGGTGTCTTTGTATACCTAGCCTACCTAAAGTTTCCAACTTGGGATAGGTTGTCAGAAAGTTCGCTACACGGGTCTCATTGAAAGTCACGGGTTTTCATAAGTGCTTTGAAGTAAAATTAATGTCACAAATATGCAAGTACTTGGCATTATGCAATGTTAAGTATATTTCCGTACGTGAATCAAGTTATGTCGCTTTCCGCGTGAGGAATCACCGACCTGTCACCGCTGACTTGATTCTTAAAGACTTTCTCACTTTAATCACCAAATGTCTTAATCTTAGTGCTTGTTTCGATTATGAGAGTGTATCTGAATATGGGGCACAAAAGTTCGCAAACTAAAATTATGGCATGAGTAACTTACTAGGTTACATGGTGACTGTCCTTGGCTCAAGTAATACGAAAGTGCCACAAACCAAAAAGGAGACTGGAAGTACCGAGTGTTTAAGAGGACAAACATATTGGTAATCGTTTTTGGATCACTGTTCATAACTAATAATAAGAGAATTATTTCTCGCCAGTAGGCTTATGTAAATGCTAATCTGATCTGATCAGCAGTATCCTTGTCACATGTAAATAATGAATAAATTAAGATAACTATTGTGTATAGACTAGTTTATTATTCTGTAATTTTTATTCTAATTTATTTTTCTATTTTATTGAGTCAAAATAAGTATTTTCATAAGTTCTTATTGCACGAGAGATTCTACTTAAATTCTGTTGAGTATATGTTTTGCTGAATTCATTCATTTGAATTCTTGATGAGGTTATGTGTTTAGTTCAAAAGAAGATTTTCTGATATGGACATTAATTTGTTTAAGTTTAGAAAATGATCTTTTAAATCTTATGTGACAAGTCAATGTTATTTGAATTCTCACAAGTTTCAGTGTTTACAAGTTATGAATTTAATTAATAACTTGGTGATTTTTAGGGTTTGACAACGGAATGACCTCACTTGATCTTTTATTAGAATCTTGAGTATTTCATAATTGTTAATCCTAATTTTGTGTGTTTTCACTTGAATTTTCTGCATTATCGTGCCTTTGCTCTTGTTGCGTTAATGAGTTTTTGGTAAGTGTGCAGTGTTCAGGTTAAGAAGATAAAGTTGGAGTGCTGATCTTTGTTGCAATATTGTGTTATTCATACTGATGATATCGTGGAGACAAGATTTTTGGTGTGAAAACGAACTTAAGGTCTATCTTCGTACATTCTTCACTTACGAACTTAAAGACTAATTTCGTACAGTTCCAACTTATGAGATTATTGATTAAGTTCATCTAAGACTGCTATTCATTTCTTGTGCTAATCCTATAATTGTTTTTCAATTATGATTTGTTTTGCAGAAATGGCTCTTGCTCCACGTCAGTTCTTTAAGAAGCACAATCTGGCCTTAAATCTGGATCCAGATCAGCATAATTGTGAACGCTATCATGAAATGTTTGATTTTATTGCTCGTTCTAGGCTTTCTTTTGCATTCTGTGATTCCCCTAGATTGGTTAGGCAGTATATCGATGACTTCTGGAGGAGTGCTCATCAGGTCATGGTTAATGGTCGTAGCTTTGTTAGAGCAACTGTCGAAGGAATCACTTTTGATTTTAATGTTGCGATACTTCGTGAAATTCTGCACTTGGGTGATGAATCAGACGAAGCAGTAGAATTAGCTTACGATTTTGACCTTATTCGTCGGTGTTTTCAAAGAATGGGATATGTTGGTCAAATAAAGCTTCCTTTTGATAAGAGTGGATTTCAAGGACGTTGGAGATACCTTGCTTACGTGTTGTTAGTAAGTTTGAGCAATCGTAAGGCTGGATTTGATCAGCTTTCTGCTCAGATTTCTTCGCAGATGGTTGCTTTGGTTTATAATCGACCTTATCCGTTTTCAACATACTTCAATCATGCGTTTGTTGATCAAATCAATGCCAAGGCGAAGAATAGGTTTCTATTATATCCTCGTTTTGTTATGGCGATAGTTGACATTTCTGTCCGAACTTGGTATTTGATCAAGGTACTCGCTATGTACCACATGCTTGGCCTTTACGTATATTTGCTGATTTAGATGCCAATACTCAAAATGTTGCTGGTCTAAATAATCCACCTTTGTTTGGTCACTTAATTAATCCAAATTATCGATCTCGTTTTGAGAATGATATGTTAGTGGATGATGAAGACAATTCTGATCATGAGAATGAAGAAAGTTCAGATGATAGTTCGGATGGTGATTCTGATGATTCTGATAGTGGGAATGATGGTGATGCTGATGTAGTTGAAGCAGACACAGATGAATATGATAGTGTCGCTGCTGATTCTGGTAATGAGCATCGAACGAAGATGGCTCATGATGTACCTGCTGTTTCAGGAAGTGATAATTCATATCACTTTTCTCGAGAAGATGTACTTGGTGCTTTACGCCGAGAGCGTCGGAGTAAGGCATGTCATTCTTCACCGGTTCTTTCTGAAACGAATCAATCTGTTCAAGAAGAGGTTAATCTGGATGAGAATGTTGGTGCTGAACAAGAAGTTGTATCTGATTATCAAGAACAATTGGAACATAGAGATATGGCATCAAGTCCATTACATGAAGGTACAAGTAATGTTGGATCGAAGAGGACACTGGATGCTCCTCTCACTTATCGCAGAGCTAAGCGTGCAAGAATTTCTGAGGATACTTCAGTATCTGCAGCTGATGCTGATATTCCTGCTGTCTCAACAGCACCAGTTCCTATTCTGATTCTGATTCTGATTCTGATTCTGATTCTGATTCTGATTCTGATTCTGATTCTGATTCTGATTCTGATTCTGATTCTGATTCTGATTCTGATTCTGATTCTGATTCTGATTCTGATTCTGATTCTGATTCTGATTCTGATTCTGATTCTGATTCTGATTCTGATTCTGATTCTGATTCTGATTCTGATTCTGATTCTGATTCTGATTCTGATTCTGATTCTGATTCTGATTCTGATTCTGATTCTGATTCTGATTCTGATTCTGATTCTGATTCTGATTCTGATTCTGATTCTGATTCTGATTCTGATTCTGATTCTGATTCTGATTCTGATTCTGATTCTGATTCTGATTCTGATTCTGATTCTGATTCTGATTCTGATTCTGATTCTGATTCTGATTCTGATTCTGATTCTGATTCTGATTCTGATTCTGATTCTGATTCTGATTCTGATTCTGATTCTGATTCTGATTCTGATTCTGATTCTGATTCTGATTCTGATTCTGATTCTGATTCTGATTCTGATTCTGATTCTGATTCTGATTCTGATTCTGATTCTGATTCTGATTCTGATTCTGATTCTGATTCTGATTCTGATTCTGATTCTGATTCTGATTCTGATTCTGATTCTGATTCTGATTCTGATTCTGATTCTGATTCTGATTCTGATTCTGATTCTGATTCTGATTCTGATTCTGATTCTGATTCTGATTCTGATTCTGATTCTGATTCTGATTCTGATTCTGATTCTGATTCTGATTCTGATTCTGATTCTGATTCTGATTCTGATTCTGATTCTGATTCTGATTCTGATTCTGATTCTGATTCTGATTCTGATTCTGATTCTGATTCTGATTCTGATTCTGATTCTGATTCTGATTCTGATTCTGATTCTGATTCTGATTCTGATTCTGATTCTGATTCTGATTCTGATTCTGATTCTGATTCTGATTCTGATTCTGATTCTGATTCTGATTCTGATTCTGATTCTGATTCTGATTCTGATTCTGATTCTGATTCTGATTCTGATTCTGATTCTGATTCTGATTCTGATTCTGATTCTGATTCTGATTCTGATTCTGATTCTGATTCTGATTCTGATTCTGATTCTGATTCTGATTCTGATTCTGATTCTGATTCTGATTCTGATTCTGATTCTGATTCTGATTCTGATTCTGATTCTGATTCTGACAGTTCCAACTTATGAGATTATTGATTAAGTTCATCTAAGACTGCTATTCATTTCTTGTGCTAATCCTATAATTGTTTTTCAATTATGATTTGTTTTGCAGAAATGGCTCTTGCTCCACGTCAGTTCTTTAAGAAGCACAATCTGGCCTTAAATCTGGATCCAGATCAGCATAATTGTGAACGCTATCATGAAATGTTTGATTTTATTGCTCGTTCTAGGCTTTCTTTTGCATTCTGTGATTCCCCTAGATTGGTTAGGCAGTATATCGATGACTTCTGGAGGAGTGCTCATCAGGTCATGGTTAATGGTCGTAGCTTTGTTAGAGCAACTGTCGAAGGAATCACTTTTGATTTTAATGTTGCGATACTTCGTGAAATTCTGCACTTGGGTGATGAATCAGACGAAGCAGTAGAATTAGCTTACGATTTTGACCTTATTCGTCGGTGTTTTCAAAGAATGGGATATGTTGGTCAAATAAAGCTTCCTTTTGATAAGAGTGGATTTCAAGGACGTTGGAGATACCTTGCTTACGTGTTGTTAGTAAGTTTGAGCAATCGTAAGGCTGGATTTGATCAGCTTTCTGCTCAGATTTCTTCGCAGATGGTTGCTTTGGTTTATAATCGACCTTATCCGTTTTCAACATACTTCAATCATGCGTTTGTTGATCAAATCAATGCCAAGGCGAAGAATAGGTTTCTATTATATCCTCGTTTTGTTATGGCGATAGTTGACATTTCTGTCCGAACTTGGTATTTGATCAAGGTACTCGCTATGTACCACATGCTTGGCCTTTACGTATATTTGCTGATTTAGATGCCAATACTCAAAATGTTGCTGGTCTAAATAATCCACCTTTGTTTGGTCACTTAATTAATCCAAATTATCGATCTCGTTTTGAGAATGATATGTTAGTGGATGATGAAGACAATTCTGATCATGAGAATGAAGATGATGATGCTGATGATGCTGGTAATAGGAGTGATTCTCGCCCAGTTTCTGACAAAGGAAAAGGGGTTGAGACTCAGGGGGAGACAGAAAGAGATACTACTAGACTGGTACTTCTGGTGCGGGTGGTTCAAGTGCTCCTCGAGAGGCTGAAGTTATTGAAGCACTTGATTCAGGTAATTCTTCAAAATCGGTTGATTATTTAAGTGATGATCAAGTTGAAGCTGAAACTGAACGATTAAAGCGTGAAGTTAAGGCAAAATTTGGACATGACTATAATACCGATGAAAATGCTTTTCATTCTGTATTTGATAACTTATTAGATAAACAGCAAGAAGCAGAAACTGAAAGAGAAAAAGAATTACAGATTCAAAGGCAAACAGCCTTGGAATCTGATTCTGATTCTGATTCAACTTATGATTTTGATAAAGATTGATAAAGTGTATATTAGGTTGCATGTAATAAGTTTACGACATGTGAATGTAATTTATCTTATTTCAATGCAATTATATTTCATCTTTATTATTATTATCATGATTATTCATTGTATTCCGGTGTTCATTTTGTGTAATCTTAATAGATGATACAGATGATACAGAATTACTCTTCGATGGTGATGAACTTGAGGAGGGTGAGCTTGTTCCTGAACCGGATATGAATATATTCAAGAAACCTTATGGGTTTGATGATGTTTGGGATTCAACTCCTGAAGACCCATCTTTGGAAGAAAGAAAAGAGTTGGAGATAAAGAGGAAAGAAGTTAAGGAAAGAATGCTTCAAACTTCAATTAGTAGCTCCGCTAAAGTTTTAAACTTCGTGGTATATGCTAGGATTGATGATGCATTGATTCCTTTTCACTGGGAAATCAATTTGACAAGACCTTTTAATCCAAATAATTATCCTGTACCTCTCAGAGAAGATGATCCACTACATGAGATTGATAGACTTGTGCCTGGTCAAAGAATCAATGATTATATAGTCACATGGGATACTATGAAACCCATCATGTATTGGACTCATATCTCAGATAAAGATGCTGCAAGATATAAGACAATAATCTGGAGTTGGTTTTATGATGAAGAACTGAAGCTGTTTGTTCTTAAAAGACCAGAAGGTTGTCAATATCTAGCATGGCGTGAGAGACATTTCAGAAGTTTGTGTGAAGAAGACTTACATGAACTAGGAAATAACAGGATTATCAATCCAAGTAGTTATGGTCTTGCAGATGTGATTGGTAAGAATCTTCATGAAGATTTCAAGTTGAGATCGAATATGAAAGACTCTGAAAAACCAAAGTTTTATATTGAACCAAGAAGAAAGAAGAAGGTGGTGAAGCCAGATAAAAGTGTTGAGTATATTCAACGTGATATCAAATGTATGATCAAAGTCCATGCCAAGAAATGGTCACAAGATGTCTTGGATAAACTGGATAATTGGGAGATTGATCGAAATTCTGGTGAAGCTAAGATGTATGCAGACTCAAAGAAGAAGATATTGTTGAGAAGGATGTATGATCCAATGCAGTTGGTGAACTTCTCAAGAAATGATCAGAGAAAATTATACGATACTGAATGCTCATTTTTACCATTTTGGAAGAATGAAGAAGATAAATATCGTAAGATTCTTCAAGTCTGTTTACATGAAAATATCCATGCAAATAGCAAACGATTGTTATTTGATGGATGATGAAGATTTTTGAAGACTGAAGAAATCGAAGATGCTGCTGTCAAGGGGGAGTTTGTTGATGCATGTTGATGTGACAACAGCAACTTAGATTTGATTATGTCTTATTCATTTATATGTAATTGATAGATTATGGACTTCGTGTTTTAGTAATGATTGATTACATATTTTGGTGTTATTTATATGTTTATATATGATGTTTGTTATGTATATCATACAAGTACAAACATAATATATGTTAGGTTTCTTGTACATAAAGTACTTGGAAAATAACTAAGCATAGATGTTGATGGTATTTAGTACTAACGAAGATAATCTTCGTTAGGAACTAACGAAGATAATCTTCGTTTTATGGGCTGGACTGCTAAGTTCGTAAGAACAAAGCCCAGCAAGCCCAATATCGATCGTGAACATATATAAACGATTGGAAACCCTAAAGTGAGGATTCCAGATGATATTAAACACACCAAAGGCGACTAAGTTCATTTCTAAGCTATAGCAAACGAAGATAGATCATTTAAGGCTGATTATATTGAGATAATTAGCAATATATACGATAACTTATCAAACTAGTTATCTCGTGAGGATTCCGCACTCACGACATAACAATAGACGATCTCAAGAGCGATCAGTGGCTATCGAGGGACTCACAATATCCCTTAGACAATCATTTCGATCATTCCATATTAAATTTTTAGTTAGGCATAGTTGATCAGGCTATGCATAAGTAAAACAAGAATACTTTATGATCGACTCAATTGTTTAAGAAATATTCGACTCGTTTGAAAATACGTAGGTTATAGCAAAAATTCTCTATAACCTTGATCTCTGATACCATTTTTCTGTAACACCCCGACTAAGGTGGAACACGAGATGTCACAGAACGACATGGTACAAAAGATTTAAATATAAAACATCACCACAAGGTTTCAAATGCCATTCAAATTCAAAAGGTTACAAGTTCAAGTTGACGTTTGATAAACATTACATAACCAAATTCATTATCAAAAGATCAAATGTTCGCATTACTAGTCCAACATGAAACAATTAAACACATTATCCATGAGGCGGTCCACAATGCTAACTTACTGCCCTATACCTGAAAAGCATGAAGAAAAAGTGTCAACTACGAGAATTGAGTGAGTTCATAGGTTTATGCTAGCAACACATATATATTTAATCCAATTCAAGAAATAATATGTCATAAACTTCCAAGGATTTCATCATACTATCCATACCCAAACCGTATGTTCAATCAATAATAACCAACCATAATAATATCAATAACACTTGGCCAAAGGCATAGATTGATGAGTTTGTGCTTGAGCCACTACTAAAACCGGTTATGTCCAAGATAATGAGGGACACATGCCGTCAATCATGTGCAATAATAATAAAGGGGTCGTGCCATAGACACGACCAATAATATAAGGGGCGTGGTATGACCACTGATATAGTAGCTAGAGCACCGCGTGGTCGGACTGGGAATGAAGGTCGTCACAAAGGCAACCAAACATCCCACCGTTACTCGTTGGGTGAGGGGACAAGTCCTAGTTGCGCAACTCTCATACTACATGCCGCTCGAAGAGTTAATAGTAGTGTACCGAGGTGAAACAGTTTGACAGTACTCAAGCTCATCATATAATATATCACACATTGAACATACAATATAATTCCCATATCATATTCATCGTTCATTCATTGTAGCATTTTCATAAAAGAGGGTCAATTTAATTAATCATGCTTTTCACCCCGTAAGTAAAACACATAAAATGGTTTGAAAGGGGGCTATGACTCACTTGATTTGAGAGTGTAATGGGCTGATCAAACGCGATTCCTCCGCCTAGATTTGTTACTCCTCAAGCAAGCCTAAACCATAACGAATATATTCACGACGTAAGTTCGCGTGACATGAACTAGTGAGCTAGATCATGAGATGTATGCTAGTAGACTTGCCCATCTTTGGTTGTTACTTAATTGTGGAATTCAGGTGCATTATGATGCTCTCATTATTTGGTTAAAAGAGATTTGGTGGTAGGAGTCGTTTTCTCATTATACGTTTTTGTACGTTTATTGAAATTTCGGTAGTTTGGCTTTGATTTATATGATCTCCATCGTACACTTTGCTTAGTAATAATATTTGACATTAGTGGTATTATAATGTTAATACTTATGTATATTCTCTGATTTGTAATTATTTATTTAATTTAATAATATTTAATTACTTATTTATTCACTTTATTGATTTATTAACTAAATAATTCCTTAAAAATACTTTTAAGTGTCATAATTGCCTTTATAAATTATGAATAATTTCATTTGAATTATATTCTGATATACATGCTCCTTAATTTATAATTTCATGATTTATACTTTTATTTGTGTATTTTCTATTTATTTTAATAATAATGTTTAATTAGTTATTTTTACTTAATTATTTATCTTTAAATTATGTAACACATGTCTCTTTCCTTTTAACTATTTTTCTCCAGTAGGTTTTGGTTATTTTTATCAATGGTTAAGATGATTTAACCCCATTCTTGATTTACATAATTTATTTATTGATCTCCATCGTACACTTTGCTTAGTAATAATATTTGACATTAGTGGTATTATAATGTTAATACTTATGTATATTCTCTGATTTGTAATTATTTATTTAATTTAATAATATTTAATTACTTATTTATTCACTTTATTGATTTATTAACTAAATAATTCCTTAAAAATACTTTTAAGTGTCATAATTGCCTTTATAAATTATGAATAATTTCATTTGAATTATATTCTGATATACATGCTCCTTAATTTATAATTTCATGATTTATACTTTTATTTGTGTATTTTCTATTTATTTTAATAATAATATTTAATTAGTTATTTTTACTTAATTATTTATCTTTAAATTATGTAACACATGTCTCTTTCCTTTTAACTATTTTTCTACAGTAGGTTTTGGTTATTTTTATCAATGGTTAAGATGATTTAACCCCATTCTTGATTTACATAATTTATTTATTGATTTTTATGTCTTTTAATCACCATTTAAATTCAATAATTCATGGAAATTCTTAGAAATCATCACTAAACATTTTGGCCAAAAATCCCAGACCTTTTAGGCAATTTTATCAATAAAAATTCATATCAATTCAACCTCTCTTGTGTCTTGCTTATTTTGAGGATTTTTAACTTAAAAATCGTTTACCGAAATAGTGATTTTAGCCTCATTTCTTAAGCAATTAAAGTGCTTCAAAAGGGGTTTTCATTCTTGTTTCATTATTTCCAGAAAGTTCATCATATTTTGGTGTCCAAAATCGTGATAGTGGTGGTGGTGTGATATGTGCAATTTAGTGCTTTCGGTTAGTGATTATTTGACCCGAAAAGGTGATTTTTGAGCTTATTGTTGTCATGAATCAAAAGATCTGAGTTTTATACTTTTATTTCAACTTATTTCCAGTAGTTATATCATATTTCCTTGGTCATAAGATTATGGTGCATGTGTGTGCTCAAAATGCATTTTTGCGTGTTTTCGGTTTATGATTTCTAGCTTATTTTAACATGTTTTGGTCCAAGCTTTGTCTCTTTGTTATTTCATAAATTTTTCCAGAATATTAACATCATTATTAACATATTTTTCAGTTGTAACAAGTCCATATCCATCTCATAATCCAACAAAAGATCCAACTTTCTTAAATCTAGCATACATGCATTCAAATCAACACTTTTTAATACCAACTTTTATAGATCTAACATTCAACAACATGAAAACATCTTTTTAATGAAAAATCTCAGAATATACTCTTCAAAAATATACAAAAACATATAGATCTATCAAAAGAAAGTCACTTTAAAAGCTACTAATCTATAACAACACTTTTGGGTCTTAAACTTGTTGAATCCTTGGATTTTTCTTCTTAGATTCGACATGCATGAGCATGGAAAGAAAGATCCTATCAACTTTGCCTTCATTAAGTGTATATTACAAAGAAAACAAGAAGAAAGTATGAGTTTTTGATAAAACCTTTGAATATAAACAAGAACAAGATTAGATCTAGTAAAAAGGATGAAGATTATACCCTCTTGAACTTGGTTTTGATAGTGAAAATGGGCAGAAATTTCGTGACTCTTGAGGCCTCCAACAAACCTTAATCTAACCCAAAAACAAACCTTAAACCCTTGCTTACTATAGCCCTTTAGTAATCTAACTTAATCCTTATTATTAGTAAGTGTTTAACTTGATTTTTGTTGGTGTTTTCTTGTTGGTGTTGGCCGAAAATAAGAAAAAAAAAGAGAGAAAAGAAGAGGTTTCTTGAGAGAGAAATGAGTTGTGTGTGAAGAGTGTAAGTGATTTGTGTTGGGAGTATAAGGTTGGTTAAATGTTGATTGGTGAATGTGTATGGGGAAAGGGGGGAGGGCCGGCCTCAAAGGGGTATGTGAAGAGTTTTTCTTATTTTTTTTTTCTAAACTTTGTGTATATATGTGTTAGGTGTATGTATATGTATTTATGTATGTATTGTAAGGTTAATTGTATTAGTTTGTAGTGTAAGTTAATTTTCATTCTAGTATGTGTATATATATATATGTCGTGTATATGTATATGTATGTATATATTTTTGTGTTTTTAATTTGTTACATAAGCCTTTATTTATAAACTTGTATTTATTTTAAGCATATATATATATATACTTATTGTTATTTAACCACTTTTATGTACATCTTAATTTATAAATATACTTTGAGATAGAAATCTTTATTCTCATGTCATATTTACTTAATTTGGTTTGGTGATTGATTTGTTGGACATTTATAAGAATTTTGATTGATATCTCAACTTGTGAGGCTCATTTTACCATTTATAAATTGATTAACCATCAATAAAATTTTTGTTCAATGGTATTATATAAATAGCTTTAGATTGCTAATTTAGGGGCATTATCTACTAGCTTTAAGTATAACTATGGCTTGCGGGATCATAGACAACATAACAAGCACATATAAAATGTTAAAAAGTAGGGTTGTTACAGGTTTAACCACGAAAATCATCAAAATCTCCTCAAATTAAGAGTGCAAACCTACTAAGTTCTTAACGAACCTAAGGTGAATGATGATTTTCCCAAAGAGATGTTTCGATCTTTGGAGGATATGAAATATGAGTATTTTTGTGTTATGAATGATTGATGAATGATTGAATGTATTGAATGTATGTGAATGTTTTTGAAGATGAATTGTCTTCTCTGACAAGTATTGATTGGTAGTATATATAGGCCTAGATTAGGGCAACCTCATATTTTGGGCTGTATCAGTTATGGGCTTTCGCCCTAAAACCCGAAAGTACAATGCGAGGTGTAAGAATGATTCACTCCTTGGCTTCCCAAACTTTAGTGAAGATTAGCCTCACTAAGGAGAGTCTTCCTGAAGAGAGCCTTGCTGGGGAGAGCCTTCCTGAGGAGAGCCTCACTAAGGAGAGCCTTGCTTGGGAGAGCCTTCCTAAGGAGAGTCTCACTGAGGCTAGCCTTGCTAGCCTTACTTCCTTAAGGCTCGACACTCTCATTCCTTTCATATATAAGCTTTGCCCCTATTTTCCTAGGACCCACTTTGAGTCTCGCAAGGGGTCTTCCGTCCGGGGCCTACCTGAGCCTCTCAACACCTCGCTATTCTCTCTCCTAGAATTCGCTGAGTAAGAGCCTCGACAGGGAGCACTTCGGCAGGGGCCCACTCCCTTGCTTTTACTTTGACAAACTTGTCTCTCCTTTCTAAGCTTCGACAATATATATATATATATATATTATTATCGATATATATATATATATTAGTTACTTATCCATGCGATCTGAACTTTGTCTAAGCTTCTCTCTTTCTTGTCTTACCTTTACTTTCTCTTGCCAAGGCTCAACACTTTCTTTTGTCTAGCCTTAAGCTTTCCTGGGTCCCACTCCAAGGTTTGGAAGCCTTACCTTCCTTACTTGTCTAGCCTTAAGCTTTCTTGGGTCCCACTCCAAGGTTTGGAAGCCTTACCTTCCTTACTTGTCTAGCCTTAAGCTTTCTTGGGTCCCACTCCAAGGTTTGGAAGCCTTACCTTCCTTACTTGTCTAGCCTTAAGCTTTCTTGGGTCCCACTCCAAGGTTTGGAAGCCTTACCTTCCTTACTTGTCTAGCCTTAAGCTTTGTTGGGTCCCATTCCAAGGTTTGGAAGCCTTACCTTCCTTACTTGTCTTTTCCTAAGGTTAGATGAAGGCTCTCCTGGGGCCCACTTCCAGCCTTGACACTCTTTGTCTTTTCCTAAGGCTAGATGAAGGCTCTCCTGGGCCCCACTTCCAACCTTGACACTCTTTGTCTTTTCCTAAGGCTAGATGAAGGCTCTCCTAGGACCCACTTCCAGCCTTGACACTCTTTGTCTTTTCCTAAGGCTAGATGAAGGCTCTCCTGGGGCCCACTTCCAACCTTGACACTATTTGTCTTTTCCTAAGGCTAGAAGAAGGCTCTCCTGGGGCCCACTTCCGACCTTAACACTCTTTGTCTTTTCCTAAGGCTAAATGAAGGCTCTCTTGGGGCCCACTTCCAACCTTAACACTCTTTGTATTTTCCTAAGGCTAGATGAAGGCTCTCCTAGGGCCCACTTCCAGCCTTAACACTATTTGTCTTTTCTTAAGGCTAGATGAAGGCTCTCCAGGGGCCCACTTACAGCCTTGACACTCTTTGTCATTTCCTAAGGCTAGATGAAGGCTCTCCTAGGGCCCACTTCCAGCCTTAACACTATTTGTCTTTTCTTAAGGCTAGATGAAGGCTCTCCATGGGGCCCACTTCCAACCTTGACACTCTTTGTCTTTTCCTAAGGCTCTCCAAGACTTCTTTGTCTTATCTTAGCCTTTCCAAGGTTTTTCCACCTTAAGCCTTGCCAAAGTCTTTCCATCTTAAGGCTGGTCAAGGTCTTTCCATCTTAAGGCTGGCCAAGGTTTGACCGAGCCTTCCTTTGCCAAGTTTTCTATAAATATATATTTATTTGTATTTATTTGTATATATTTATTTATTTTTATTATATCCGAGACATAAAAATTTGGTTAGCTTAGTTCGAGTGTGGGTGTAAATCGGACCACACCTCATTAAGTCCCCCGAGTTCGGGTGTAAGTATTTTATCTATATATGACTTATATTCGAACTCTAAGTTTTTCGTTGTTTTCTTTTTTCTCTAGGCAATCAAGGTGCATCTAAGAATAGAAGAGGTAAAGATAAGTTTCCTTCTTTTAGGATTGGCCTCTTTTTTCTTCATGCTTTATTAATTTCTTTCTCTCTTCTCTTTTTTTTTTTGTAGCCACCAATCAAGGAAGGAAAAAGAAAGATAAGAAAAGGTTACCATTTCTTCTATTTGTCGTGGAGCGTACAAGAATCCCTAATTCTTCTTGCTTTTTTTTTGTTTTTTTTTTGTTTTTTTTTATCGAGTCCCTCAGTTCAATAGCAGAAGATTTTTCGCCATGACTTTCCATTTTGAGTGTTATATTTTATCTTTCGCCCACGTCTAGGTCTTAATAACCTTGTTACTCGCGCGTATTGTTACTTCCCAATGAGAAGTGTTTATCTTTTTACCCGATGAATAAAAAGATGACTAAATTTTATGCGCGCCGCTTCCCAATAGGAAACGCTTATCTTATCATCTAATGAATGAATAAGACGTGAATTTGATGTGGGTAGAGTAATCTTTTTGCTATCCCTTCATCAATATCACTTCCCGATGAGAAGTGCTTACCTTTTTATCCGATGAATAAAAAGATGACTAAATTTTATGCGCGCCGCTTCCCAATAGGAAACGCTTATCTTATCATCTAATGAATGAATAAGACGTGAATTTGATGTGGGTAGAGTAATCTTTTTGCTATCCCTTCATCAATATCACTTCCCGATGAGAAGTGCTTACCTTTTTATCCGATGAATAAAAAGATGAATAAATTAGTGTTAAAGTTTGGCCCAGTTTTGGCTTGTTACACTCTGGAACTCACACTTGGCGAGATTTTATTCATGTCTTGCTTCCCAGTGAGAAGCACTTTACTCCCATCCGGTAGATGAGAAAAAATGAAGATTTTCTAAGTGTTAACTAAGCTTTCCATCTAGAGGATGAAAATTTTATGAGTGCTAGCCAAGCTTAGCTTAGACGTTCATTTTGTGTTTATTTATCTATCTTTTTCCTGTGAGAAGTATCTATCCTCATGGGTGAGGAAGATGAAAATCGTTTTAAGTGTTAGCTGGGGATTGCTTTGTAGCTTTTATCCTTTTTGAAGTTTCCACTCATACATATGAGGTATGTCTTAGCCTTTAGGTACTTGGTTTGTCTGTTTTGCCTTTACAAGTACTTGGGTTTTTATAATCCGTGTCAGAAGTTGGCTAGGAATTCTTTCTTCCATCTTAGCACTTGACTTCTGGAATTTTCATTCGGATTACCCTTTTAACTTGTCTCATAGTCAAAATATTCTTATAACAATTTATTGACCAAATATTTTCTAAAAGAAAATGATATCTCATTAATGATAATGATAAGGTTGGGATACATGATCTGACCAACAAACATAACCATGGTTGAAGTAAAATGACATAAAATTATATAAAGTGATACTTCTTAGCAAAGTAGCTTACATCAATATGCTTCAGAGAAGGGGGAAGGATGATTCTCAAAGGAGGGAGGCTGGGACCCATACTAACTTAGAGTCTTGTCATTTGTCTTATTCATGGACCATGTATACGTGGCCCTCAGGCTCTCCTGGATCATCCTCCTCCATCATCTTCCTTTGCCATGAAAAGCTCTTCTTTGCTTGCTTAGCTCCCGGGACTAGGTGTTCAAGCTTCCCTTCATCCAATGCCCTCTTGATCTCCCACTTTAGCTGTTTACATGCATTAGTATCATGTCCGTGGTCCTCATGAAATTCACAATATTGATTCATGTTCTTTTTCCCAGACTTGAAGGCCATTGGTGAAGGAGGCTTGAAAGTAGCACACATTGTCTCAGTGTTCAAAATTTCTCTAGGGCATTTGATCAAGTTAACAATTGGTACATCTTTGATGTATGGTCCAAATCTTTTCTCACGACGCTCATCCAGACGCCCGTCTCGATGTTCATCTCGCATTTGGTCATGTCGGCTCCACTATTCACTAGCCAATACTCCCCCAGATTTATCTTTCTTTGTGACACCTCTCACTAGTGAGGCAGTCTCTTTGGAGCGAATGAATTCAAACGCCCTATCAATAGCTTCTTTAAACGTCAATGGGATTCTCTTGCTTAGGTCATCCTGGAGTTCGCCAGGGAGCAGTGCCAAGGTAAAACCTGAGACTTGTTGACTTTCAGGGAGACCCGGTATCTTCTGGAATTCCTCTGTGTATCTTGTGATGAAATGCCTTAGTTGCTCACTTTCTTTCGGTCTAATTAGGTGAGCTTCCAAGTGACTTCTCTGACGCTTCTTCTGTTGGACAAACTGAGCTATGAACTTCTTCTTCAAATCTTCATAGTCTTTGATGCTATTCTCAGGAAGCTTGGTGAACCACTCTAAGGCATAACCTTGCAAGGTGCCTGGGAATAAGTGGCCACCCACTTTTCAGTTAACACGGCCTGATCATATATTGCGAGATGATCTTCTGGGTCCCTAGTACCATCGTAAGTGCCAACGATAGTGGGAACCTTCTGACCATCTGGGAAGGCATAATTTGCCACCCAGTCACAAAACCTTGACTTTGTTGCAGACTTTGGCACTGTGGCCACCCTTGCTTGCTCATCAACCTCCTCCCCCGCTGCAATTTTTAGCATTTTTAACAACTCTTTTGCTAGGTTGACTGGTTCAGGAGCAGGCTCGACTGGCCTTTGCTTTTTCATCTCGTCCACCAATAACTTCATTATGGACTCCATGCCTGTAGGTTGTGGAGAAGCTTGTGGGGCTGGCTGAGGTGGAGCTGGCCTTAACGCATCAGAGAGTTGAGAGAACCAATCGGTTGGAGGAGGTGGTGGTGTTTTCACTTGCTGAGTGCCCTTGGCAGCTAGCCTTATCAATTCCAACAAATGGCTCTCCTGGATAGTCATAGATTGCGAGATGATCTTCTGGGTCCCTAGTACCATCGTAAGTGCCAACGATAGTGGGAACCTTCTGACCATCTGGGAAGGCATAATTTGCCACCCAGTCACAAAACCTTGACTTTGTTGCAGACTTTGGCACTGTGGCCACCCTTGCTTGCTCATCAACCTCCTCCCCCGCTGCAATTTTTAGCATTTGTAACAACTCTTTTGCTAGGTTGACTGGTTCAGGAGCAGGCTCGACTGGCCTTTGCTTTTTCATCTCGTCCACCAATAACTTCATTATGGACTCCATGCCTGTAGGTTGTGGAGAAGCTTGTGGGGCTGGCTGAGGTGGAGCTGGCCTTAACGCATCAGAGAGTTGAGAGAACCAATCGGTTGGAGGAGGTGGTGGTGTTTTCACTTGCTGAGTGCCCTTGGCAGCTAGCCTTATCAATTCCAACAAATGGCTCTCCTGGATAGTCATAGATTGCGAGATGATCTTCTGGGTCCCTAGTACCATCGTAAGTGCCAACGATAGTGGGAACCTTCTGACCATCTGGGAAGGCATAATTTGCCACCCAGTCACAAAACCTTGACTTTGTTGCAGACTTTGGCACTGTGGCCACCCTTGCTTGCTCATCAACCTCCTCCCCCGCTGCAATTTTTAGCATTTGTAACAACTCTTTTGCTGGGTTGACTGGTTCAGGAGCAGGCTCGACTGGCCTTTGCTTTTTCATCTCGTCCACCAATAACTTCATTATGGACTCCATGCCTGTAGGTTGTGGAGAAGCTTGTGGGGCTGGCTGAGGTGGAGCTGGCCTTAACGCATCAGAGAGTTGAGAGAACCAATCGGTTGGAGGAGGTGGTGGTGTTTTCACTTGCTGAGTGCCCTTGGCAGCTAGCCTTATCAATTCCAACAAATGGCTCTCCTGGATAGTCATAGATTGAGAGGAGCTAGCCATTGATTGCAAGGATGCCTGACCTCCACTCATGGGTGGGCTAGCCATGCTAGTCATGTGAGAACTTAACTGACTAGGGCCAGAAGAAAGCATAGTGATAGGAGATGTACTAGTTGGGGGTGTTGGTGAAGGTGTGGAAAAAAGTGGTCCCACACTAACACTACTAGACCCAAGTCTAGATGCAAAGCTTACCTTGGGTGGCAACCTAGATCCACCACCAGAAACAACATTAGTTGTATTTATCACCATTTCACTAGATCTAGAACCAAGATCTGGAAATTTTTCACCAGAGATATTTTGAACATTAGAGATCTCAGAGGTTTCCAGATTGATTACTGGAGATTCACCTCCATCAACACCCTTCCCCAACCCAGAAGGGATAACATGAGAAATAGGAGTGAATTCCTCAGCCATGTGAAGCTAAGAAACAAACAAAAAAAAGATGATGATTTTTGCTTCGTAACAACAAAAAACCGCCCAGTGATCAGTAAATTCATGGATGGCGCCAATGTTTGAGCATGAAATGTTAAGCTCAATCACAAAAGGGGTTTAACCACGAAAATCATCAAAATCTCCTCAAATTAAGAGTGCAAAAATACTAAGTTCTTAACGAACCTAAGGTGAATGATGATTTTCCCAAAGAGATGTTTCGATCTTTGCAGGATATGAAATATGAGTATTTTTGTGTTATGAATGATTGATGAATGATTGAATGTATTGAATGTATGTGAATGTTTCTGAAGATGAATTGTCTTCTCTGACAAGTATGGATTGGTAGTATATATAGGCCTAGATTAGGGCAACCTCGTATTTTGGGCCGTATCAGTTATGGGCTTTGGCCCTAAAACCCAAAAGTACAATACGAGGTATAAGAATGATTCACTCCTTGGCTTCCCAAACTTTAGTGAAGATTATCCTCACTGAGGAGAGTCTTCCTGAGGAGAGCCTTGTTGCTGGGGAGAGCCTTCCTGAGGAGAGCCTCACTGAGGAGAGCCTTGCTTGGGAGAGCCTTCCTAAGGAGAGTCTCACTAAGGATAGCCTTACTAGCCTTACTTCCTTAAGGCTCGACACTCTCATTCCTTTCATATATAAGCTTTGCCCCTATTTACCTAGGACCCACTTTGAGTCTCGCAACAAATCCTTGTCTTTTCCTAAAGCTAGATGAAGGCTCTCCTGGGGCCCACTTCCAACCTTAACACTCTTTGTCTTTTCCAAAGGCTAGATGAAGGCTCTCCTGGGGCCCACTTCCAACCTTAACACTCTTTGTCTTTTCCTAAGGCTAGATGAAGGCTCTCCTGGGGCCCACTTCCAACCTTAACACTCTTTGTCTTTTCCTAAGGCTAGAAGAAGGCTCTCCTAGGGCCCACTTCCAGTCTTAACACTCTTTGTCTTTTCCTAAGGCTAGATGAAGGCTCTCCAGGGGCCCACTTCCAGCCTTGACACTCTTTGTCTTTTCCTAAGGCTAGATGAAGGCTCTCCAGGGGCCCACTTCCAAATAAACCTTAAGCCTTACGGATCGGTGAAAGGTTAACCATTGATGATACGAAGGACCCTTCGTATGCAGCGAAGGTACTAATACTTTGTACCAAGCAGACGTTTCCGTAGCCGAAGCTATGATGTATACCTCCGTAATTCCAGAGCTCCCAAAGATGATCACAAACAATAAACGGATACACGTGAATTCTTTCCATGATTATTTGATCTCCCGAAAAGGGAATGAAATCAAACACTCCTATAAACTAGGACACGATTCCAAGAGTCCAAAACATATCTTCCACACTTAGAAGATATCACAAATAAGAGGAAGAGATTTACCCTAAATCTATAACTTCCTCTCCAAGGCTTTACCCTCTATATAAATAGAGGAGGTGCCATACGGCACAGGATCACACTCAACACATTAAAACCCTAATCATTAACACATTCGACTTTCGAATCCCTAACTCTCACAAATAAACCTTAAGCCTTACGGATCGGCGAAAGGTTAACCATTGATGATACGAAGGACCCTTCGTATGCAGCGAAGGTACTAATACTTTGTACCAAGCAGACTTATCCGTAGCCGAAGCTATAATGTATACCTCCGTAATTCCGGAGGTCTCAAAGATAATAACAAACGGATACACATAAATCCTTTCCATGTTTATCCGACCTCCCAATAAGGGAATGATATCAAACACTCCTATAAACTAGGACACGATTCCAAGAGTCCAAAACATATCTTCCACACTTAGAAGATATCACAAATAAGAGGAAGAGATTTACCCTAAATCTATAACTTCCTCTCCAAGGCTTTACCCTCTATATAAATAGAGGAGGTGCCATACGGTAGGGCATCATCACGTTCGATACATTAAACCCTAATCATACTCAATACATTCGACCTCCGAATCCCTAACTCTCACAAATAAACCTTAAGCCTTACGGATCGGTGAAAGGTTAACCATTGATGATACGAAGGACCCTTCGTATGCAGCGAAGGTACTAATACTTTGTACCAAGCAGACTTATCCGTAGCCGAAGCTATAATGTATACCTCCGTAATTCCGGAGGTCTCAAAGATAATAACAAACGGATACACATAAATCCTTTCCATGTTTATCCGACCTCCCAATAAGGGAATGATATCAAACACTCCTATAAACTAGGACACGATTCCAAGAGTCCAAAACATATCTTCCACACTTAGAAGATATCACAAATAAGAGGAAGAGATTTACCCTAAATCTATAACTTCCTCTCCAAGGCTTTACCCTCTATATAAATAGAGGAGGTGCCATACGGCACAGGATCACACTCAACACATTAAAACCCTAATCATTAACACATTCGACTTTCGAATCCCTAACTCTCACAAATAAACCTTAAGCCTTACGGATCGGTGAAAGGTTAACCATTGATGATACGAAGGACCCTTCGTATGCAGCGAAGGTACTAATACTTTGTACCAAGCAGACTTATCCGTAGCCGAAGCTATAATGTATACCTCCGTAATTCCGGAGGTCTCAAAGATAATAACAAACGGATACACATAAATCCTTTCCATGTTTATCCGACCTCCCAATAAGGGAATGATATCAAACACTCCTATAAACTAGGACACGATTCCAAGAGTCCAAAACATATCTTCCACACTTAGAAGATATCACGAATAAGAGGAAGAGATTTACCCTAAATCTATAACTTCCTCTCCAAGGCTTTACCCTCTATATAAATAGAGGAGGTGCCATACGGTAGGGCATCATCACGTTCGATACATTAAACCCTAATCATACTCAATACATTCGACCTCCGAATCCCTAACCTTCATAAATAAACCCTGAGCCCGACCAATCGGCTCAGACTAACAACAACAGGCGTAAAGCGGCCTACGACCCTCTGACCGAAAGGGAATCGCCAACAAAACACTTAAAACCCCACTCACACCTCCGGTTGAGCCATAGTGCGATTATTTTATCAATCAACCATCATAGGCATAAAGCGGCCTACGGCCCTCTGACCGGAAGGGAATCGCCAACAAAACACTTAAAACCCCACTCACACCTCCGGTTGAGCCATAGTGCGATTATTTTATCAATCAACCATCATAGGCATAAAGCGGCCTACGGCCCTCTGACCGGAAGGGAATCGCCAACAAAACACCCAAAACCCCTCTCACACCTTCCGGTTGAGCCATAGTGCGATTATTTTATCAATCAACCATCATAGGCATAAAGCGGCCTACGGCCCTCTGACCGGAAGGGAATCGCCAACAAAACACCCAAAACCCCTCTCACACTTTCGGTTGAGCCATAGTGCGATTATTTTATCAATCAACCATCATAGGCATAAAGCGGCCTACGGCCCTCTGACCGGAAGGGAATCGCCAACAAAACACCCAAAACCCCTCTCACACTTTCGGTTGAGCCATAGTGCGATTATTTTATCAATCAACCATCATAGGCATAAAGCGGCCTACGGCCCTCTGACCGGAAGGGAATCGCCAACAAAACACCCAAAACCCCTCTCACACTTTCGGTTGAGCCATAGTGCGATTATTTGATCAAACAACCATAAAGTTGATTCTTTTTGTTTTCCATTTTGGATATTTCCCGATCGTCACTTCTGTCCTTAGCTCTCTGATTGGCCATATTCGTTTTCCTGCAAACCCTGTTAGTGGTTTTTCCACTTTTCTTAGCTTTTCTTTGACACTTCTTGGCAACCAAGAGAATCAATTCTCATAGAGGATGTCACATTCACTTATTCCGTCTATTTGAACTTTTTGCATCTTAGTGCCTGCAATGGTAGCTTCGATGACAATTGGTCCGTTGGATGGCACTATCTGTTCCAATGGTGCGAACTGGTAGTGCTGCTCCTGTGAGTGCTCCCTCTGTATTTCGGAGCGTATCATAAGTGTAAAGTCCCTCACACGATGGTTTAACCCACGAGTGTAAAATAACAAGTCAAGTATGAACTAGATTGGACTAGTATTACTTTAAATACAAATGCAAGAGTATAAGTAAAGTAATAAAGACTTAAAGCAATATTTAAACAAGTAAATAAATGGTGGAACACAAATGTAATTTTCAAGTGTATTTTATTTATTGATGATAAACAAAATACAAGATTGTTGCGGAACCTAGATATTACAAGTATGTAACTATCTAAACAATCTTTGAATTACAAGTGATCTATACTTGCTAAATAATCTCCTTGGATCGATATACTTAAAGATGTGAAGTATAACTTTTATGATCGAGAGTATTTTAGCAAGTTCACCAAATTGCAAAAAAGTGATTTGTACGAGGTATGTGACTTTGTATTTATAGGCAAATAAATTCAACAGTGAATTTATTATGCCGTACAAATATGGTTGCATGCATTTAAGGCAACTACTTTAATTCCTTAAATGCATTGGTTAAAGTACAAGGATAAAGTCATATTGATGTGACTTGTCATCCTTTTAACCAACCACCTTTACACACGTATTGTACTTTTATCAATAGACAAATGGGTTGTCCGTGTAAAAGTGTGTAAAGGCAAAAGTCAATTCCTCGTAATCAGTGTTCAGACTTGTAAGGTCTAGAACACTGATAAAGCTCCAGTCATGAGATCTGGTAAGACTGTCAGTGGGCTCCACTGCTTGTCAGTCTTCTTTCTTCAAACTTCAGTCATTGACTTCAGTGAGAATGTCTTCAGTAGAAACGATCTTGACTAGAGTGAAGTCCAGTGAGCTAATCTGGTGGAATCCAGATTCCTGTACAAGTAAACAGCTCACTGGTCTTCTATTATTTCTGGACAAATCTTCTGTGCCGCTCCAGTCTTCAAGTCTGGAGTGGGTCCAGTAAATCTGGACCTAACAAATTCCCCCTATTTGTTCAGAAATAATGCAAGGTTTTTCAAGCTTCTATCTATACAATTGTATGCTTGAAAAACACTTGAATTTGACTAAGTCTAAAAATTTAAGTTGTTGGAAAACACTTTATAGATCATCAGTGTTCCAGTATTTAATCTTTTAGTTCTAAATTAGACTTAATCTGATCACTTACTTGTGAATCAAAATATGTAACTATATTTACAGCCATCAACAGAAAATAAGTTACAATTTTGGGAAATAAATACAATACAAGTAAGTAAATAAATGGTGGAACACAAATGTAATTTTCAAGTGTATTTTATTTATTGATGATAAACAAAATACAAGATTGTTGCGGAACCTAGATATTACAAGTATGTAACTATCTAAACAATCTTTGAATTACAAGTGATCTATACTTGCTAAATAATCTCCTTGGATCGATATACTTAAAGATGTGAAGTATAACTTTTATGATCGAGAGTATTTTAGCAAGTTCACCAAATTGCAAAAAAGTGATTTGTACGAGGTATGTGACTTTGTATTTATAGGCAAATAAATTCAACAGTGAATTTATTATGCCGTACAAATATGGTTGCATGCATTTAAGGCAACTACTTTAATTCCTTAAATGCATTGGTTAAAGTACAAGGATAAAGTCATATTGATGTGACTTGTCATCCTTTTAACCAACCACCTTTACACACGTATTGTACTTTTATCAATAGACAAATGGGTTGTCCGTGTAAAAGTGTGTAAAGGCAAAAGTCAATTCCTCGTAATCAGTGTTCTAGTATTTAATCTTTTAGTTCTAAATTAGACTTAATCTGATCACTTACTTGTGAATCAAAATATGTAACTATATTTACAGCCATCAACAGAAAATAAGTTACAATTTTGGGAAATAAATACAATACAAGTAAGTAAATAAAAAGTCAGGCCCTTCTCATTGAAGTTTGTCCTTGTGCATCTTCAGTGGCCTTTGTTTTTGGTGAAGGTGAAACTTTGGGAGAGCGCATACCCAAAACAGTTTCCATTTGTTGCTTCCTCTTCCAGACCTTCTCAATCCTTTTCAAAAATGCTTTGACATCTGGGGATATATCAGATTTCCCCCTGAATGTCAAGCCAATCTCCTTCAGTTCAGTCCATCCAAAAGCTTGGACTGAAGTGTTCTTCCTTTCATCCACGAAGTTACCTTCCCTGGTCAACTTCACTTGGAACTTAGACATGCCCTCATGATTTTCAGCAAGCATGATCTCAGCATCAATGATTTTTCTGACATCAGCCCTGAACTTCATCATTTCTTCATACTTGGCTTTTTACCTTGCAATCTGGATCATATCTTCAGTTTCCCTTGACACCTTTACTTGTTCAACAGCTCTTTGAATTTCAGCCCTATTGATTTTCTTGGAAATGTCCAAAGGAATGAAGGTACTGAGATCTGCGTCTCTGGCGGCCTTGGTTTGTCTGGCAGGTGCCTTGGACAAACCTTTAATCTTCCATCTATACTCATTCTCCAGATCCGCATCATTCTTCCTAACCTGTTTCTGGAGGTTTACCAACTCCTCCTTTCTCTGAGCAATAAGATCCAGTATGCTTACCCCATACGTTTCAGAATCATACATCTGTTCCTCTTGTGCATACAAGGATCGAATATGAACATCATCCAAAACATCCAGACACTAATGAACTCTGGGATCCTCCTTCATCTTTTTATATACATCAATATAAATTCCCAGTCTTCCAGCATTGTAAGAATCCAGAGTCCCATGACTGGCCATTTCCATATTATGAGCAAGCAGATCATCCTTTTGATTTTTCTTCCAGATTTCAATCATGATGCATTCTTGCTCCAATCTCTTAGACTTGGCTTCATCAGCAGATGCAAATTTCTCAACTTCTTCAATTTCACCTCTAGACACCACGTGCTTTCTTCTGACCTTTTTCAGTGTGGTTGGGATGTCTGGGAAGGCTTCAAATTATGGCTCACTAGCATCAGTCCCAACAGCTTCTTCTTCCTGCACAATGGCTTCAGTGCCAAGTGCCTTTTTGATTGCACTGGCAACCACTTCTTTCTTCTTTTCAACAACCTGCACATTCTTTTCAACTTCTTCAATTTCACCTCTAGACACCACGTGCTTTCTTCTGACCTTTTTCAGTGTGGTTGGGATGTCTGGGAAGGCTTCAAATTATGGCTCACTAGCATCAGTCCCAACAGCTTCTTCTTCCTGCACAATGGCTTCAGTGCCAAGTGCCTTTTTGATTGCACTGGCAACCACTTCTTTCTTCTTTTCAACAACCTGCACATTCTTTTCAAACTTTTCCCCCTTGGAATGATCACCAGTTCTTGACTTGAGATCATTCCACAATTGTTCAAGCATGTGACGGTCTAATGACCCAAATGTTCTGCCTGCCACTGGAGTTGTGATATTCACAGTACTCCTTAAAGCAGTCACTTCCTTCTTAATAATCTGAAGTTCTTGAGGCAAGTGTTTTGGCATTTCAGTATTTATCATGTTGAGCACCTGGGGTAATAACCCATCTTGAATATTTCTAAGTATTGACCCAGAAATTTCTGCAGTTATTTCTTTCAGCATCTCACCTCTAAATTTTCTGGTACATGCATCACTGATGTTGCTGATGATAGAATTCTGGTCAAGGCTTGGTCTGCTTTCCAGATTGCCAATTCTGGTGGTCAACTTCTAAATCTCTTCTGTTGGACCTACCAGTGGTTGAGCAAATTCAGCCTTCACTGCAGTCTGAACAGAAGTCACTAGCTTTTCCTCCAAGCCCTGGACTGCCACTTTAAAGTTTTCAGAGTTTTGATTGGTGGCCAGTACAAGCTCATTCAACTTCTCAAAAACAAGTTTTTCATTACCAGTAAAGAGGTTCATTTCTGATGCAAGATTATTTGATAAAAGAGATTTAAAATCAGAAACAACCTGAGAAGATGACTTGAGTGATCTCTCCAGGTCCGCCACCTTATTTTAAAGGCCTTGGACCTCGGTGGAAGAAGAAGTGGAGAGACCACCATGAGGAGTAAGTTCAGATTCCATTGTGAGCACCAATGGAACCTATGTCTGGACTACTTCAGTAGATATTTCATTTGTTGTAACAGTCGAGTCCAACACACGAGAGAGGTCCAGTGGTGCTTCAAGTGGGGGTTGATTTTGTGAAATTTGAAGTGAGGGTGGATTGAAATAAGGAGTGTTTTGCGATATTGAAAGTGGTGGTGGTGGTGGTGCAACCAATAAGTCTGGTGGTGGTGGCATTTCAGTAGAGACAAGTGGTGGGGTGACTGAAGCAATAACAGAAGTAACAACATTTTCTACTTCATCACCCAGAAAATTCATATTGACATCAAACATATTACCTTCAGACATTGGGGAATCTACCTCATCCCAATCTGGAGCCGTCCTAACTGTCTGATCATCCACTTCTCTATTTAAATCCAACTGAGCATCTTGCTCACCAGTCACCTGCTCATCATCCTGTAGAACATTTTCCTTCTGCTCAAAATTTTGTAGTTGCTCAATAATAAAAGAGCCATCTTCATTCATGATATCACTAGCCGAAGAATGAGAGACTGGAATCACTAGAGGTGAGGCTCCAGTAACGCCAGTTTGTTACAGAGAGGCTACTTGTATGTTCTCTCTTAAGACATCTCCAGACTCCTGTTGGGAGGAATCTGGATGTCTCGATTCGGCTCTATTAGGATTGACCTGAACTCCATCCTTCCTAAGACGTCTGGAAGTTCTTGGTCAAGTGGGGAGTTCTTGAGGTACAACAATTTCAGTCCGCTAAGAGTCAGGAGCCACTTGGGTTACTGGTGGCACTATTTCAGCATTGAGGACTCTAGAGGGTCCTTCACCAATTTCGTTCCCACCTGGAACCTCTTCTGGCTCATCTGGTGATGATGCGTCGGTTGCATCATTTCTAAAATGGTGTAGCATATTTACAGGAATATCAACCTCACCAGTTTGTGATTTTAATGAAGTCAGCTCCCTCATATATTCACACACACATAAATAGTCTGAATCGTAATCATACTGATTACCTAGAGCTCTTTTAAAAATAAGTGACAGAAAACGAATATATGGTATATGAGGTTTTCTACCTTTCACTTTCAGAAGCTCAACAAGGTCATCGAAGAAAATCTGAGCAAAATCGACCCTGTATCCATACCATAGGCAGTAAGCAATCTGGAGTTGCATTTGATTTATCTGGTCCAACCCTCCAGAACTGCCACCTAGGCACTCAACAATATGAGTAAAGAAGTATCTCCATGAGTCTGTAAGTTTGCTCATGTAGATAGTGCCTTTTCTTTGCAACTGACCATGTTCATCAAGAATTTCAGTATGCCTCATCTGCCTGCACACATCCATGTAATTTAAACCAGTGTGGAGTGTAATGGCCATCTCATTTTCTGCCATGTAATTCAACCTAAGAGCATCTCTGAGAGAGTCCACAGAAAGAGTGAAGGCCCTGGCGCCTTGATTGAGTGTATAATGGATGGAGTCATCTCTGTCATTATATGTTGCTGTGTACCAGAATTCCCACAGGTATTCATGGTATATCTTTCCTGGATTTAGAATAAAACCACCATATAATGGACAGCTTAGAAAGAAAGCAGTTATTCGTCCAATGAGAGAAGTGGGTTCATGAGTGGTGCTAGAAAGTTTTGCCATCCAGTTGTTCATATTAATTCTGATTGCCTCCGCCTCTAAAGTGATGTGTGGGGCTTTTTTAACGTCGACCGAAGGATCATATTTGGCGGCAAGTAGATTTTTATTCGAATTTGTTTGTCTGGGTGCCATTGGAATATGATATAAAAATGAAAAGGAAGATGAAATTAGGGATTTATGAAGATTTGATGAATTGAATATGAGAAAGATTGACGATTGGAAATTTAATGAAAAAGGAGTAAACGAAGGAATTTGAAGAATTGGGAGTAAATGATTTTCGAAGTAAATGAAAATGAAAGGGAATGAGGGTATTTATATAAGAGAGAGAGTGTGGAACTCAAACGGTTATTTTTGAATTTATCAAATGTAATTTTGATCGGATTTTGAAATCCGCATTAAATACATCACATCACACATAAATGTGTGACGGTTTACAGCCCACAAACATTACCCACTAGTTCCTTTTGTCTTCCTAAGGTAAAAAGTTCCATCATTAGGTTTGAAAAATTACATGCCACGTAGGATAATAAGATAAATATCTTTTCAAAGAGTTTGCATACGTGGCAGCACAAAGACCAAGTATTAAAATATTATGACTGACATACCATGACTCATTTCAGTGCATCTGGAGGTTGACTAGACACTCCAGTAAAGTACCAACGAAAACCATTTGAAAGACTGGCAACCTCAAACATTCACATTAACTAATACAGACAAGTGAGAGGGACACTCCAGTAAAGTACCAACGAAAACCATTTGAAAGACTGGCAACCTCAAACATGCACATCAACTAATACAGACAAGTGAGAGGGACACTCCAGTAAAGTACCAACGAAAACCATTTGAAAGACTGGCAACCTCAAACATGCACATCAACTAATACAGACAAGTGAGAGGGACACATTTACAAGGTACCAGTGATATTTTCCAGAAAATTTTGTCCAGTGAGAAAATAAATTAATAAATTCTCCCTGAAATTAAAACATTTTAAGGACAAGAAAATATATGGCCCGAGTCTTCCCCCTGGAATGTTGATCTAGAAATTTATTAATGCAAAGATAGTACACAAAGGCGATCGATATCTAAGTAGTCATAGATGTATAAATCTTTAAATCAAGGATCCCTGATAGTACACAAAGGCGTTCAATATCTAAGTAGTCATAGATGTATAAATCTTTAAATCAAGGATCCCTGATAGTACACAAAGGCGTTCGATATCTAAGTAGTCATAGATGTATAAATCTTTAAATCAAGGATCCCTGATAGTACACAAAGGCGTTCGATATCTAAGAAGTCATAGATGTATAAATCTTTAAATCAAGGATCCCTGATAGTACACAAAGGCGTTCAATACCAAGGTTCCAGATTTAAGGGTTTAACATTCCCAACTCACCAACAAGATATTCTAATGTTTTTACATCCAGTGGTTTAGTAAAAATGTCAGCGAGTTATTTGTCAGTAGGAATAAAATGGAGTTCGATGTTACCTTTCATAATATTGTCACGAATGAAGTGATACCTGAGATCGATGTGCTTTGTCTTTGAGTGCATGACTGGATTGTTTGAGATAGCAATGGCACTGGTATTATCACAAAATATAGGAGTTTTCGGATATTTAATACCATAATCAAGCAACTGGTTCTTCATCTAGAGTATCTGAGCACAACAACTGGCTGCAGACACGTATTCAGCTTCAGCAGTGGACAATGAAACTGAAGTTTGCTTCTTACTGGTCCAGTTGACCAGTTTGCCACCAAGGAAATGACATCCACCAGTAGTGGATTTCCTGTCTATCTTACAACCTGCATGATCTGAATCTGAATAACCCATTGGATCCATGCCTGAGCCTTTGGGATACCAAAGACCCAAACTGGGGACACCCTTAAGGTATTTTAGTATGCGCTTTACAGCAAGCATATGAGATTCTTTTGGATTAGACTGATATCTGGCACATAAACATGTTGAAAACATTATGTCTGGTCTACTGGCAGTTAAATACATCAGTGAACTAATCATGCCTCTATAGACAGTGATGTTCACTGGTTTTCCATCAGGATCTGAGTCCAGTGTCAGTGGTGCAGAAATTGGAGTGGGTGTTGATGGTGAAGAGTTCATATCATATTTCTTTAAAAGATCTCTAACATATTTTTCCTGATTAATAAAAATACCATCTTTGGTTTGTTTAATCTGGAGTCCTAGAAAATATGTTAATTCACCCATTAAACTCATTTCATATTCAGAGGACATGATTTTAGAAAATTTCCTGCACATGTTTTCATCAGTAGACCCAAAAATAATATCATCAACATAAATTTGTACCAGCAGAATATTACCTTTTTCACGAAGAATAAATAAGGTATTGTCAATTGCACCTCTTTTAAAACCATTTTTCAATAAGTGTCTAGTCAGAGTATCATACCAGGCATGTGGGGCTTGTCTGAGACCATAAAGTGCTTTGTCCAGACGATATACCCAGTGAGGATGCTTTTCATCAACGAAACCTGGTGGTTGTCTGACATACACTTCTTCTTCTAATTTTCCATTCAAAAGGGCACTCTTTACATTCATCTGGTAGACCTTGAATTGATGATGAGCAGCGAATGCTAAGAATATTCTGATCGCTTCAAGTCTAGCCACTGGAGAAAAAGATTCATCAAAATCAACATCTGACTGGTAGTACCCTTGTGCTACCAATCTGGCCTTATTTCTGATTACGTGGCCATCTTCATCTACCTTGTTCCTGAAGACCCATCTTGTTCCAATTGGTTCTTTCTTGCCAACTGGGAAAGGGACCAGGTACCAAACCTTGTTCCTTTTAAACTGGTTAAGCTCTTCTTGCATTGTAGTCCCCAGCTTGGATCTTCCATAGCCTCGTCAATCTTCTTTGGTTCAATCAGTGATAAGAAACTGACATATAAGCATTGATCACTGGAGGCTCTTCTGGTCTGAACCACTCTACTGGAGTCACCTATGATCTGATCGATAGGATGAGCTTTTGTCCATCTGGAGTATTGACCAGGATTGTTACTGACAACAGTATCAGTGCAAGAGTTCAATTGAGTTTCAGGATGAGGATCCTGCCAGACTATTTCAACATCTTCATCTGAATCAGTAAGATCACGATTTGCATCATGAAATTCTTCATTTGAAGGCATTTCTTGAAGTACTGGTTCACTTTAGAATTCTTCATTTGAAGACATTTCTGGTATAATTTCAACTGATACTGATACTGGGGGAGTAGTACGAACATCTGATCCAATAACAAGTTCAGAGGGTAGTTTGAAACTTATTGAAGGATAGAAAGGTGTACTACTGGGGGTTTTCTTCTTTTGAGCTGGTTCCAAGTAAGAATGACTGGAAACTTCTTCAGGTGAATCTTTGCAGTTGATGGGATCAGATTCACAGAAGATAATTGGATTTTCTAGGGGAGAATCAAGGACTGGCTTTCTATTAATTGCATTATTCGATTCATCAAATGTAACGTTTATTGACTCATGGACCTTCTCCAGTCTCTTGTTGTAGACTCTGAAGGCATTGCAAATGGCTGAATAGCCTAAGAAATACCCTTCATCAGCTTTGGCATCGAATTTGCCTAACTGACTGGAGTCGTTCAGAATGTACACTGGACATCCAAAAACGTGAAAATAACCAATATTTGGTTTTCTATTTCTTAAGACTTCATAGGCTATCTTCTTGTGTCTTTTGATGTAAACAGACCTGTTCTGGGTGTGGCAAGCAGTAGCAATTGCTTCAGCCCAGAAACTGGTAGGAAGACCAGATTCAGCCAACATACTCCTGGCAGCTTCTATCAGCGTTCGATTCTTTCTTTCTACAACTCCATTCTGTTCTGGAGTTCTTGCTGAGGAGAAGTTCTAGGAGATGCCAGTGTCAGTACAGAATGACTCCAGAGTTGCATTCTGGAATTCTGTTCCATTGTCACTTCTTAACTGACACACCTTTCGCTTATACTTGAGTTCAATCTGCTTGATAAGAGTGATGATTTCAGTAGCAGCTTCACTTTTAGACCTGAGGAAGATCATCCAACAATATCTGGAGAATTCATCTACCATCACCAGGGTGTATCTTTTACCAGCACGAGTCTGAACATTCACTGGACCAAAGAGATCCATATGAAGCATATGAAGTGGTTCAGTTATGCTAAAGTTCTGTCTGGTCTTGAAACTGGCACGTTTCTGGTTTCCCATCTCACATCCTGGACATGGCCTTTCCTTTTTGAAAGGAAACTGAAGGTATCCCATCTGCCAGTTGTTTTCTAGACAACTTGTTAATATTTTTGAAATTTAAATGGGATAACCTTTTATGCCATAACCAGTTTGTATCTTCATCAGCTTGAGTATAGAAATACTGCTCTGATGGAGAGCTTTCCATATCCATCACATATACATTCCCTCTTCTGGGAGCAATCAATACCACCTTCCAGTCTTTGTTGAATATAATGCCCTGAGCAATATTGAACAATACTTGATAGCCATCATCACACAGTTGGCTCACACTGATTAGGTTATATTTCAAACCATTCACAGAAGCCACTCGTCTGAATTCGACTTGTCCATTGTTTGGAACACCATACCCCTCAGTTTTTCCACAACTATCATTTCCAAAAGTAATGGAGGGTCCATCAGAAATTATGAACTCCTCCAGCAAGGTCTTACATCTGGTCATTGTCCTGCCAGCTGCACTGTCAAGATACCAGATAAACTTCTTTCGATCGCCCTACACATCCACCAGATATATCAGTTAGATTTGGGAACCCATCGACTGATGGGTTCACTGGATCCTCCCTTATGGATCCCTGGGGGTATCTGGTTGAGTTCACTTTCTTCAACAGTAGTTTTTGTAGAAAACACTACTGGAGTTGATAGTTTAGAAACCTTTTTCTTTTTCTCAATTAAAGGAATATTTTTATTTTTCTTAGAAAAAGGTTTGGGATTTTGTTTAGGGCCAGATGAAGTACCCTCAAAGTTGTTCAGTCTTGCATTACAGCTTTGAACTTGACGAGCCAGTAGTTGAAACTGGCTCTCCAACCTTAACAAAATAGATTATTCAGATGACACCTGAGCCTTTCCAGATGACTGGACCTTAGGCTTAGGGAGGGAACTGTTCTTTTTCTTTTGAACCTGGGGTTCTTTAGAAGCAGTCTGAGGCAAAGGTTTATTCTGATTGACCTTTTTAACTGGAGCAGTCATCTGGAATGCTCCAGTCTTAACCTCTGGAAGTTGAGCTGGGATAATACAAGTTTTTGGGGTAGAAGGTTCATCATAAATAGTACTTGGTGTAACACCCCAACATGGCGGAATCATGGGGTATCACTTAGAAAAGCACAACACGACATGGAAATTTTGTAGAGTCAAACTATATGCATTCATAGGATTGAAACAATCCACAAACTCACTCACATGTATACAATAATCAACATCTATCAAAGATACACACTCAATCAATATTAAATGGAAATGTTTAAATGATAGTAGTTGATCCTAAGCATAACCCGTTAAAGGGAAATAAGGATCACGGATCCAGAAAGTCCAAGGCAAGTCCAATCTTAGCAATTAAAGCACATAATCATCCATTTTGTCTCTGATTAACCTGATTACCTGAAAAGTGTACTAAAATACGTCAACATAAAGTTGGTGAGTTCGTAGGGACAAGTAACAAGGAATAACCGTGTCGGGATGATAACCGTCAACATTAACAGCAACGTTTCCATATAACAATCAACAACATTCCATAACAATCAACAACGTTCCATATCAAATCCAATCAACAACGTTTAACAGTGGTGTGTCTTACATTGTTAATAATTTAACAATGCGCTAACGGTGCGACTTATATAATGAATAATGCGCTAACGGTGCGACTTATATAATGATTAATGCGCTAACGGTGCGACTTACATAGTAAAAAATGTGCTAACATGTCCACATCAAAAATTCAATCATACAATCAATCAAATCAACAATCAACAGTTAAACAAACATGTACACTTTTCAGCCCGAATCTCAATTGAGTAGGGAGGGTTTATGAAACTCACCTTAGTTGTAGTGGCAAATCAGAACAGCAGATAATCCTCGTGACAATTTAATCTTAGTACAACTCAAAACACTTTTCAAAGTACTTTACTATGCTCAAAATGTACTACCGGGTACCTAGAACAAGTATAAGATTAACTTATAAGGTACCACAAAGGCTAAGTGCAAAATAGGGAAATTTCAGCATGTTCCCAGCTTTGCGCCATCTACTAGACAACGACTTTGGGAAGTCAAGAAGACTAGATACAACAAAATTCAGTTCTAGACATTTGTTGGGCACTCAATGGCCTTTTCAAAAATGTAACGTTTGGCTCTTGAAGATCTTTAATGAAAGAGTTATGATTTTTACAAAAACAAACCGGTATCCTCGTCAGAAATCACAACAGTTCTGAAAATCATCGTTTTTGGTACTCTTTTGAGCAAAACTAGAAGAAACTTTGTTCTTATCAAATTTTACTAACACTTGGACCTTTCCAAAAATATAAGATTCGTCTCCTAATTCGTCTAGATGAATCTTCTATGATGTTTGTAAGATGACTGAAAATTTCAGTCCTATAGAGTCCTTAAATTCAACTTGAAACTTCAAGTGATGAACCCAAGACTTTATGGACTTGATTGTTTTGTGTTATGAATGTGAAAGAGAGAGGAAAGAGCAGAGATGGATGATAGAATGATCATCAAATGCTTGCTTATATAGCCCAAGAGTTGCAACTAAGTGCCAAGAACACACACCTTGACTATGAGGTGTTCATCATGTGTTTACAACTCATCCTTGAGTGTAATGGCTGAAACTTTGGCCTTAAAACAAACTAGAATTCAGTAGGAACATGTTTATTGCATGATTACAAGCTATAATCCAAGTCTTGGTTGTTTGTGTGGGGTTTATGTCAAGAACACAAACTTGACTTGACTAATTGACTTTGGTTGACTCTAAACTTTGATTCTTGATTATTATTTGTGTAATTAAGTGTAGTAACTAGTTTATATAAGTATAATTACTTTTATCTATGTGGTTATAAATCAATTACATGTATTTATATATTTATTAGTTATCTAATTCAAGTACACAATTGCATATTTATTTTACTAGTATGTACAATATATCTAGCTAATTAATTGATTCCGAAATTAATAACACAAACAAAATATTCACGAGCGTACAACTTTTATAAATTATTATAAATCCATAATATGGATAAATCATTTCATATAATATAAAGGTTGTGTCGGTTTTTGTCCTATTAATGGAATTATCATCTAGCCACCGACACTGTTTCACCGACACTGTTCCACCGACACTGTTCCACCGACACTGTTCCACCGACACTGTTGGAACCGTACATTATACTTAAGGTTTCGTATATACGTTTTTCCTGTTACCACAGTTACTCAATTATCATCTATCATATAATTTCCATAACATGTACTGGGCCAATTTCATAGTCTGCTAATATGGTCCTAATTCTACAAGTTCAAATATGACATTATAATTGGCCCAATTTACAGATAAATGTACACAATTATGTCCAAATTTCCGTTTATTGAAATAGTTAATCAAATTACATGCAGCCAAACAGTAAAAATCATGAATGTTACATTCATCCCCCGTTAAAGAATTTCGTCCCGAAATTCAACAAACACTAATTACTAAACAAGTGTGGGTATTTAGACTTCATGTGGTCCTCGCGTTCCCAAGTAAACTCGGGTCCACGTCTAGCTTGCCATCTCACTTTGACAATCGTATATCGGGTATTCTTTAGTTTTCTAGTTTGTCGATCTAGAATTTCTATTGGTTCTTCCACAAACTTCAACGTTTTATCAACACGGATTTCTTCGAGGGGTACGTGAAGTGTTGGATTGGTCAAACACTTCCTAAGATTACAAACATGGAAAACATTATGAACTCCACTCAAATTTTGAGGAAGTTCTAATCGATAATCTACCGGACCAATACGCTCCAAGATCTTGAACGGGCCAATGTACCGTGGCCCCAACTTGCCACGTTTCACAAAACGAACCACACCTTTCCACGGGGATACTTTCAATAAAACATAATCACCAATTTCAAATTCGAGGGGTCGTCGTCTAACATTAGCATATTTCAATTGTCGTTCTCAGGCCACTCTTAACTTTTCTTTGATTTGTGAGATCACTTTCGTCGTTTCAATAACAATTTCGGGCCCAACGAGTTGGCTTTCACCAATTTCTGCCCAAGCTAGCGGTGACCTACAATCTCTCCCATATAATGCTCTAAATGGGGCCATTCCAATGCTAGCATGATAGCTATTATTGTAGGAGAATTCAACCAAAGGAAGATGCACATCCCAATTACCACCAAAATCAATAGCACAAGCTCTTAACATGTCTTCCAATGTTTGGATCGTTCTTTCACTTTGACCATCAGTTTGTGGGAGAAACGCCGTACTCATGCCGAGACGAGTACCCATAGATTTCTGGAACGCCTTCCAAAATTTTGAAGTAAATCGGGCATCCCGATCGGATATCACGGAAATCGGCACTCCATGCTTGGATATCACCTCTTTGATGTACAAACGTGCCATGGTGTCAAATTTATCGTCCTCCTGGATGGCTAAGAAGTGAGCCGACTTAGTCAACCGGTCAATTATCACCCAAATAGTGTCCCGACCACTACTCATCCTAGGTAACTTCGTGATGAAGTCCATAGCAATTTCTTCCCATTTCCACACCGGTGTTACTGGTTGGACTAGTAAACCCGGTGGTTTCTTGTGGTCGGCTTTCACTTGCAAACAAGTGAGGCATTCACTAACATATTTTGCAATGTCTTTCTTCATTCCCGGCCACCAATACAAATCTCTCAATCCAAAGTAAATTTTATCAGAACCCGGGTGAACCGAGTAGGCTGACTTATGAGCTTCATCCATCAATTTCAACCCCCATCCTCCAAGAACGGGAATCCACAATCGATCAACGAAATACAAACCATTGTCATTCTTTCTATCAAATTGTTCTTCTAGACCGTTTAAGGTTTCATTGATGAAGTTTTCCGGTCTAGTTGCCAATTCTTGTGCTTCAATAATGGAGTCACGAACACTCCTTAACACGGTAAAGCTCATGGCTTTAACTCTTCTTGGTTTTATACGTTCTTTTCGACTTAAGGCATCGGCTACCACATTTGCTTTACCCGGGTGATACTGGATAACACAATCATAATCACTTAACAGTTCAAGCCATCTTCTTTGCCTCATGTTCAGATCGCTTTGATTGAAGATATGTTGAAGACTTTTGTGATCGGTATAGATCACGCTCTTGGTACCATACAAGTAATGCCTCCAACATTTCAAAGCAAATACCACTGCTCCCAATTCTAAGTCATGAGTCGGATAATTCTTCTCATGCACCTTCAATTTTCTAGATGCATATGCTATCACCTTATCCCGTTGCATTAAGACACAACCCAATCCTTGCCCGGACGCATCACAATATACAACAAAATCATCGGCTCCATTGGGCAAGCTCAAGATGGGTGCATCACACAATTTGTCTTTCAACAATTGGAATGCTTGTTCTTGCTTTTCACCCCAATCAAACCTTCTTTCCCGTTGAGTCAACAGAGTCAAAGGTTGGGCGATTTTTGAAAAGCCTTCAATAAATCGTCTATAGTAACCCGTCAAACCAAGAAATTGGCGAATTTCGGTCGGTGTTTCGGGTCGTCTCCAATTCTTTACTGCTTCAACTTTACTTGGGTCCACATGAATTCCTTCTTTGCTCACTACGTGACCAAGAAAGTGGACCTCTTCAAGCCAAAATTCACATTTGGAGAACTTGGCATAAAGCTTTTCTTTCCGGAGTAACTCTAAGACTTGTTTCAAATGTTCCAAATGATCTTCTTTTGTCATAGAATAGATAAGAATGTCATCGATGAAAAAAATGACAAATTGGTCCAAGTAGGGTTGACACACTCGGTTCATCAAATCCATGAACACAGCTTGTGCATTAGTCAATCCAAAAGGCATCACCGTAAATTCAAAATGTCCATATCTAGTTCGAAAGACCGTTTTTGGAATGTCGTCTTCATGAACCCTCAATTGATGATAACCCGACCTCAAATCAATTTTGGAAAAGAAACGAGCACCTTGGAGTTGGTCGAATAAATCGTCAATCCTAGGAAGAGGATAACGATTCTTTACCGTTAGTTTGTTCAATTCTCTATAATCGATATACATTCGGAATGTGCCATCTTTCTTTTTAACGAACAAAACCGGTGCGCCCCAAGGCGATTGACTAGGGCGAATGAAACCCTTGTCTTGAAGCTCTTTGAGTTGGGCGGCCAACTCTTGTAATTCGGTCATGGCTAAGCGATAAGGTGCTTTGGCCACGGGAGAAGCATTAGGAATAAGTTCAATATGGAAGTCAAGTTCACGAGATGGAGGTAAACCCGGGAGGTCATCTGGGAATACGTTCCGCAAAATCTTTAACTACGGGCACGGTCTTCAATTCGACCTTAGTAACGTTTACATTATATACTTTCCCTTCCCATGGCTCGATTGCCTCACCTTGAACCACTAATTCTTCTCCATTTTCTAAAGGTATTCTCACCACCCTACTACCATAATCTATTACCGTGTTCATAGCCGACAACCAGTCCATACCCACGATTACGTCAAAACTACCGATATCAAAAGGCATTAAGTCTATGTAAAACGGGTAGTCACATAATTCTAACACACAATCACGAACAACTTGACTAATTCTAGACAATCCACCATTTACCATTTCAAGTTCAAAGTAATAAGACAATGGGCTAAGACTTGCATCGATCAACGGAATGAAATCATTGGAAATGAGGCTATAATCGGCCCCGGAATCAAATAACACGGTAGCATATTGGTGATTGAGGAGAAAGGTACCTGCTACGACATTAGGATCACTACGAGCCTCGGCCGCATTCACGGCAAAAGCTCTTCCACGGGGGGCCAAATGTTGGCGAGGAGCTTGAGGAGGTTGTTGTTGTTGTCCTTGGTTTCCTCGGTTTTGATTCGGACCGGCAATTTGCAACTGGTTAGGATGCACGGTCACTTGGACTTGTTGGCCAATAAGATTTGGGCACCGGTTGCGGTAGTGGTCTTGGCTACCACATTCATAACAAGAACCCGGGACCATCGGGGGACACATAGTATTAAGGGAGCAACATTTAAAGGACCATTCCGGGGGTTAGTTGGACAAAATCTTGAGGTGTGTCCCTGTTGGTTACAATGAAAACAAGCATCACACCTCACGGTAGGCCAATGATGGCGATTACACCTAGGGCATAAAGGACTACCCCCTGTGTAACCAACCCGTTGAGGACCCTTTGTTGGTACTACCGCCGCAAAAACCTTTCCACCACGACCATGGCGCTTATTATCACGCCGATCATCTTTCTTGGTGCCGCTTGACTCGGCAACATCCTTCCTTTTATTGTCATTCTTGTTATCATTCTTATTTAACTTACCACCTCTAATGAGTTCCAAGGTTATACTAGCGGTACGGGTGGTTGCCTCTTTGTAAGTCAAAGGCATGGTGGGGTGAGAGACAAGCACTCTCACTTCATGTGGCAATCCCGCAACATACTTCTCAATCTTAACCTCTTGGGGTCTCACATAATGAGGAATGAGTCTAGAGAGTTGGCCAAAACGGCGTGTGTAACTCTCGTAGTCTCCTCCCTTCATGGCAAGTTTAGAAAATTCCACTTGCAATCTCCTCAGTTCATGGGCCGGGCAATACTTAGTAGTTATCATATTCTTGAACTCTCCCCATAAAAGATTATTAGCTGCATCAATCCCCAATTCATCAACTTCTTCGTTCCACCACTCAAGAGCCCCACCTTTCAACATACCGGAAGCATAAGTGATTCTTTGGTGGTAGGCACAACCACTTCGAGCAATGATAGATTCAATGCTCTCTAACCATTCCAAGCAACCCGTAGCACCACTTTCTCCATTAAATTCTGGGGCTCCACAAAGTTTGAAGTCTTTAAACAAGCATCCCGGTTGACGAACATCATAATCCGGTCTAGGTAAAACTTCTCCTACACCTACACCGTTTACATTTACGTTTTCTTGTTCATTTTGTACGGGAGCCGCTTCATTTTCTGGTTCTTCTTGTTCGTTTACATTTCTCATGGCCGTTTGAATTCGGGCCACAAGATCCGGCATGAGATCATTTAAAGCTTGTGTGACAACCTCGGTGGTTATCGGGGGATTAGGATTACCCCGACCACCTCTGCCACCACGACCTCCACGACCATCTCTACCTCCACGACCACCTCTACCACTACGTCCACCTACAATTTCTTCTTGAACTATCGGCTCCTCTTGCTCATTTTGACGCCTATAGTTAGTGTTAGCTCTTCTTGGTCTAACCATCTTTCCTGAACACACGTATTAGATTAACATGTTAAGTCTCACAATTCACACCCGAATATCAAAATTTACCTTCAAGCAATACACAATTTCCACATCAAGTCCTTCTAAATCATTGCATGAATATAGTTATTTCCACGGGGAATAATCTAAGGCTACACCAATCGTACCATTTACAATTAACAATACAATCACGAACCATTCGACACAATATAAATGAGTTCAAGTCATAACAAGGTGGGTAAAGTATAGTCCGGATCTTAACTTCAACATTTGACACATTAAAAGTGTTTGTATACAGGGTGTACCATCGGCTAACCCTCCACACCGTTAATATATTGAATGGATGTCAAGACTCGGTTCCGATATGTTCTCTAAGTGTTGGCCGGGTATGTATACAGGGTGTACCAGCGGCTAACCCTCCACCTAACCAACACTCATTAAGCATACCGGGTTAACTACTATACTTTATCCACGAGGCGCAATCCACGAGATCATTTTGCTGGGGGGACAAAGAATAAATACTTCCAAGATTCCATATATCAACGTTTATCACAATAATTCCACAATTCACGGTGTATCCCGACACTATCATATACGTCCATCAAGTTGTGGCAATGACTTAACTTTAAATGGGTAATGCATTTGATGTGAATCAAAAGTTTATGTATGAAGACTCATGCAAATCTTCATAACATAATGTTTAATAAAATTTATTTTTATAGTCTTAGTAACACAAGAGAGCTCGGTAGCTCCATTTGAACACACAAAGAAGCGCAAGGGCAAAGGTTTGCGAAGGACGCAATTAAAAACCCGCCCTTTTTGAAGGCTAGCGCACTCCGACTTATACCTTTCTTAGAGTTTGTTCAAATGGGTGAGCCGGTGTATCTCAAGGTTGTAAGACTCCAATTTTTATTAAAGAAATCTCTATTTCGATAGTTCTTAGTCAACTTTATTCTTTTCTATGAGTAACCTACGAACTCAGTTTAAACCATTTTTATGCATCAAACAGTTCACGTTGCACATGCATGCTAATATGAAATGTGGGTGTAATGGCTATAGACTAGGTCAATCCACCTAGCTCTCTACAACCACGGCTCTGATACCATTCTGTAACACCCCAACATGGCGGAATCATGGGGTATCACTTAGAAAAGCACAGCACGACATGGAAATTTTGTAGAGTCAAACTATATGCATTCATAGGATTGAAACAATCCACAAACTCACTCACATGCATACAATAATCAACATCTATCAAAGATACGCACTCAATCAATATTAAATGGAAATGTTTAAATGATAGTAGTTGATCCTAAGCATAACCCGTTAAAGAGAAATAAGGATCATGGATCCAGAAAGTCCAAGGCAAGTCCAATCTTAGCAATGCAAGCACATAATCATCCATTTTGTCTTAATAAACGACACCTTGAACTTTACTAAATTTAACTAAAACCATTTGTTTCATAACCTTCTAAAACATTTAGTTTTAATAAACGACACCTTGAACTTTACTAAATTTAACTAAAACCATTTGTTTCATAACCTTCTAAAACATTTAGTTTTAATAAACGACACCTTGAACTTTACTAAATTTAACTAAAACCATTTGTTTATAACCTTCTAAAACATTTAGTTTTAATAAACGACACTTTGAACTTTACTAAATTTAACTAAAACCATTTGTTTCATAACCTTCTAAAACATTTAGTTTTAATAAACGACACCTTGAACTTTACTAAATTTAACTAAAACCATTTGTTTCATAACCTTCTAAAACATTTAGTTTTAATAAACGACACCTTGAACTTTACTAAATTTAACTAAAACCATTTGTTTCATAACCTTCTAAAACATTTAGTTTTAATAAACGACACCTTGAACTTTACTAAATTTAACTAAAACCATTTGTTTATAACCTTCTAAAACATTTAGTTTTAATAAACGACACTTTGAACTTTACTAAATTTAACTAAAACCATTTGTTTCATAACCTTCTAAAACATTTAGTTTTAATAAACGACACCTTGAACTTTACTAAATTTAACTAAAACCATTTGTTTCATAACCTTCTAAAACATTTAGTTTTAATAAACGACACCTTGAACTTTACTAAATTTAACTAAAACCATTTGTTTCATAACCTTCTAAAACATTTAGTTTTAATAAACGACACCTTGAACTTTACTAAATTTAACTAAAACCATTTGTTTATAACCTTCTAAAACATTTAGTTTTAATAAACGACACTTTGAACTTTACTAAATTTAACTAAAACCATTTGTTTCATAACCTTCTAAAACATTTAGTTTTAATAAACGACACCTTGAACTTTACTAAATTTAACTAAAACCATTTGTTTCATAACCTTCTAAAACATTTAGTTTTAATAAACGACACCTTGAACTTTACTAAATTTAACTAAAACCATTTGTTTCATAACCTTCTAAAACATTTAGTTTTAATAAACGACACCTTGAACTTTACTAAATTTAACTAAAACCATTTGTTTATAACCTTCTAAAACATTTAGTTTTAATAAACGACACTTTGAACTTTACTAAATTTAACTAAAACCATTTGTTTCATAACCTTCTAAAACATTTAGTTTTAATAAACGACACCTTGAACTTTACTAAATTTAACTAAAACCATTTGTTTCATAACCTTCTAAAACATTTAGTTTTAATAAACGACACCTTGAACTTTACTAAATTTAACTAAAACCATTTGTTTCATAACCTTCTAAAACATTTAGTTTTAATAAACGACACCTTGAACTTTACTAAATTTAACTAAAACCATTTGTTTATAACCTTCTAAAACATTTAGTTTTAATAAACGACACTTTGAACTTTACTAAATTTAACTAAAACCATTTGTTTCATAACCTTCTAAAACATTTAGTTTTAATAAACGACACCTTGAACTTTACTAAATTTAACTAAAACCATTTGTTTCATAACCTTCTAAAACATTTAGTTTTAATAAACGACACCTTGAACTTTACTAAATTTAACTAAAACCATTTGTTTCATAACCTTCTAAAACATTTAGTTTTAATAAACGACACCTTGAACTTTACTAAATTTAACTAAAACCATTTGTTTATAACCTTCTAAAACATTTAGTTTTAATAAACGACACTTTGAACTTTACTAAATTTAACTAAAACCATTTGTTTCATAACCTTCTAAAACATTTAGTTTTAATAAACGACACCTTGAACTTTACTAAATTTAACTAAAACCATTTGTTTCATAACCTTCTAAAACATTTAGTTTTAATAAACGACACCTTGAACTTTACTAAATTTAACTAAAACCATTTGTTTCATAACCTTCTAAAACATTTAGTTTTAATAAACGACACCTTGAACTTTACTAAATTTAACTAAAACCATTTGTTTATAACCTTCTAAAACATTTAGTTTTAATAAACGACACTTTGAACTTTACTAAATTTAACTAAAACCATTTGTTTCATAACCTTCTAAAACATTTAGTTTTAATAAACGACACCTTGAACTTTACTAAATTTAACTAAAACCATTTGTTTCATAACCTTCTAAAACATTTAGTTTTAATAAACGACACCTTGAACTTTACTAAATTTAACTAAAACCATTTGTTTCATAACCTTCTAAAACATTTAGTTTTAATAAACGACACCTTGAACTTTACTAAATTTAACTAAAACCATTTGTTTATAACCTTCTAAAACATTTAGTTTTAATAAACGACACTTTGAACTTTACTAAATTTAACTAAAACCATTTGTTTCATAACCTTCTAAAACATTTAGTTTTAATAAACGACACCTTGAACTTTACTAAATTTAACTAAAACCATTTGTTTCATAACCTTCTAAAACATTTAGTTTTAATAAACGACACCTTGAACTTTACTAAATTTAACTAAAACCATTTGTTTCATAACCTTCTAAAACATTTAGTTTTAATAAACGACACCTTGAACTTTACTAAATTTAACTAAAACCATTTGTTTATAACCTTCTAAAACATTTAGTTTTAATAAACGACACTTTGAACTTTACTAAATTTAACTAAAACCATTTGTTTCATAACCTTCTAAAACATTTAGTTTTAATAAACGACACCTTGAACTTTACTAAATTTAACTAAAACCATTTGTTTCATAACCTTCTAAAACATTTAGTTTTAATAAACGACACCTTGAACTTTACTAAATTTAACTAAAACCATTTGTTTCATAACCTTCTAAAACATTTAGTTTTAATAAACGACACCTTGAACTTTACTAAATTTAACTAAAACCATTTGTTTATAACCTTCTAAAACATTTAGTTTTAATAAACGACACTTTGAACTTTACTAAATTTAACTAAAACCATTTGTTTCATAACCTTCTAAAACATTTAGTTTTAATAAACGACACCTTGAACTTTACTAAATTTAACTAAAACCATTTGTTTTTCTTAAATTTTTAAAGTTCAATATTATAAGGCAATTTGCACTTTCTAATTTGACTAATTTGATAATTTTCCCATTTTGAAAATTTTCCGAAGTCTTAGAACAAACAAATTCCTTATACACACACATATGGTGACAATACACACATATGGTGTCAGGTTTGACTGGATAATACGTGTTTTGTTTCATTTTTTACTTATTTAAAATTTTTAAATATAAAAATTTTACAAGTCATGAAACACGCATATGAAGTAACAATACGCAAATGGTGACTGAACACGCAAATGGTGTATTTTACTGAGAAACACGCATATTAGTCAAATGTGTGTTTGTTTTTATGACGTCATCACCTGAACACGCAAATCCTGGAAACGTTTGAAAATGAACTGGGTTCATATGAACACGCATATGGTGAAGAACACGCATACAACTGTTCATCATTCAAAACTTAATTCGGTCACTTTGAACCCTAAAACTCTTAAATCTGGTACGAATAGCATCTTATAAGTCCGATTTATCAGTTTATTGGTTCCATTTCTTTATCCATTTCATTAATAATGTCCTTTTTAGAGATTTATTTTAACCAAAAATAAAAACTCTAAATCTTGACAAATACATATGAAATCTGGATTAAGAAACCTTGTTAATCATATACCTTTGTTTGATACGTGTTAATGTAAGTGTTTCTTGTGTCTTAAACACGAAAATATCAAGTTTTGTGAATCGATGGATTTAAGTGAACAGTGCGAAGAAGATCACGCAAATGGGAGGGTTTTCGACGAAACACGCAAATGAGTATATTAAATGCGTATTTTTGGTCAGATATTTCTTTAAATACCCCTTCCCAACACGCAAACCCTAAGACACATACACAAACACGCATATCAGGCCCAATGTGCCAGAACACGCATATCCGGCCCATCATGAAACACGCAAGTGAGCCCCAATAGGTAAAACACGCAAATACAAGTTTACTTGGCTAGAACACGCAAATGAGTATATTAAATGTGTATTTTTGGTCAGATATTTCTTTAAATACCCCTTCCCAACACGCAAACCCTAAGACACATACACAAACACGCATATCAGAAGTACACGCAAATGGTGACGAACACGCAAATGAGTATATTAAATGCGTATTTTTGGTCAGATATTTCTTTAAATACCCCTTCCCAACACGCAAACCCTAAGACACATACACAAACACGCATATCAGGCCCAATGTGCCAGAACACGCATATCCGGCCCATCATGAAACACGCAAGTGAGCCCCAATAGGTTAGAACACGCAAATTCAACCCAGTTAGGAAAATGCGCATATCAAGCCCAAAGTAAAACATGTAAATTATACCCACTTAACTACAATATGCATACTTAGCCTATTTTGCTAAAACATGCATATGAGTTCACTTGGTACAACTTGCATATTAAATTTGACCTATTTTTCGATTCATGTGAACCTTGACTTTCCATAAAGTCAACCTTCACGAACTTGATTAACACATTGAAAATTCACAAAGAATTTTCTCGAACTTGGTATGATTAACGAAAAGAATTCTTTAGAGAACACGATAAGATAGATACAAACCTCTTTTTTTTATATCATAATTGTCCGTATTTTTCTCAAAAAAGAAATTCTTGATAGTTGTCACAACTTAAACAATCTTACAATGTAAAATCATCAAATTAAGACCCAATATGTCACTAATTAATGAATTACAAAACACCATTGTTAAGTATTTGACAATGACAGACATTGGACACAATCAATGCTGTTTAATAAATTCAAATACAACAAGAACAAATGATACAAGATTGAATAACATGATAAGCAATCTCTCCGTCATTATTATTGTCTCCGTTTGAATTTAGATGAGTTGTTGATGTGTAAGTGTACACTGCTTCCTTTTTAAGCTTGAGCTTTCTCCATTCTGGACTGGATAGACCCAATTTTTATACACTTTGGAGATCCTTTATCTTAACGGTTGACACACATCCATTTAAGATAAGTAATTCTGCGACCACATCAGCAAGCTCATGAGATCCATACAACAAATGTATTCATCTCATTGGTAAATAATTGAACTTGAAAAAAACACTTAAACCGATATATAACAGATAATTAATGGCTGATTCTCCCAATTAAGATTAGAATCAAATCCTTTATCGTATTAGCTCACACATTAAGTATTTTCGATTCAATTACTTAAAGTAAATTGCAAATCAAAATATCTGTCAAATATATCAACTCAATGACTCCGTTTGACCTATTTTTCGATTCATGTGAACCTTGACTTTCCATAAAGTCAACCTTCACGAACTTGATTAACACATTGAAAATTCACAAAGAATTTTCTCGAACTTGGTATGATTAACGAAAAGAATTCTTTAGAGAACACGATAAGATAGATACAAACCTCTTTTTTTTATATCATAATTGTCCGTATTTTTCTCAAAAAAGAAATTCTTGATAGTTGTCACAACTTAAACAATCTTACAATGTAAAATCATCAAATTAAGACCCAATATGTCACTAATTAATGAATTACAAAACACCATTGTTAAGTATTTGACAATGACAGACATTGGACACAATCAATGCTGTTTAATAAATTCAAATACAACAAGAACAAATGATACAAGATTGAATAACATGATAAGCAATCTCTCCGTCATTATTATTGTCTCCGTTTGAATTTAGATGAGTTGTTGATGTGTAAGTGTACACTGCTTCCTTTTTAAGCTTGAGCTTTCTCCATTCTGGACTGGATAGACCCAATTTTTATACACTTTGGAGATCCTTTATCTTAACGGTTGACACACATCCATTTAAGATAAGTAATTCTGCGACCACATCAGCAAGCTCATGAGATCCATACAACAAATGTATTCATCTCATTGGTAAATAATTGAACTTGAAAAAAACACTTAAACCGATATATAACAGATAATTAATGGCTGATTCTCCCAATTAAGATTAGAATCAAATCCTTTATCGTATTAGCTCACACATTAAGTATTTTCGATTCAATTACTTAAAGTAAATTGCAAATCAAAATATCTGTCAAATATATCAACTCAATGACTCCGTTTGACCTATTTTGACCAAAACCTTAAGTATTTCACTTAATCTTTCGAGCAATTTACATGCAAGACTTAATTCAAGGTGTACCAAACACACTCTGTTAGAAATATAATTGTAGTAGTTGATTTGTTTCCTTATTGTATATTTGTACTTAGAATGTAAATGTCTAAGTATGGAAGGGGGCTTAGTGTAAATTAGTCATATGTATATAAACCCCTTCCATTAAGCATTTTGTAACCTTTTACCACATTTAAATGCAAACTAACCTTCTGCCAAACACATTCTCTCTCTCTAACTTCTCTCACTAAAACCGCCATTGTTAATCACATAAACACACACATAAGCTCGAATTCTATTCTTAACAATTGGTATCAGAGCACAATCAGAGTTGCTGAACGATCCATAAGCTTAATTCAAGCTTAATTTGTGCTTATTTTTCCAGAATTTGACTTATTTCTGAAAGGTTCATTTGCCGAGATTACTCTTTGAGTGATTTCTGCAAATAAAGTGTGTTTTTGTTTAAATTTTGTTCATCGATCGATTCATTATCAGTATATCATCCTTCGTTGTCAATTTCAGAAGTGAATTTCATCGTTTGAATTGTTTTTGCATAAGCTCGGCAAATCACTTGTTCGAGAGGGTTTGAATTCTGGTTGAAATTAGCATTTAATTTGTTCAAGGATTTGTGCGCATTGTTTTCCTGATCATTTTGATATAAAATACGAGCTTTAATTCGCAAAAATGAAGGAGAAATTGATGATTTTCAGTAATCTCTGCATTTGAAGGTTTGGCTGAACGAAGAAGAAGAACAGTAACCGACTATTTTGTTGTTTAGTGTTTACTAGTGGTTGCAGAGATTGTTGGCTAGGGTTAATCGTACTTGTACTATTTGCAGAGATTTTATCTCGGCAAATACGTATTTGAGCAAACTTTGGCTAAGAACTGAATCTACTTGCACCATTTGCAGAGCTTTTTGCTCGGCAAATAGCTGATTGAAGAAAAGTAGTACTGGTGCTCATTGTTCTATTTGCAGAGAATTTTACTCGGCAAATAGTGATCTCAAGAAAAGTAGTTCAAGTGTTCGTGCTCATTGTTCTATTTGCAGAGAATTTGTCTCGGCAAATTGTGGTTTGAAGAAAAGTTGGTCAAGTGTGGTATTCATTGTTCTATTTGCAGAGATTTTATCTCGGCAAATAGGTGTTTCAAGGAAATTTGATCAAGTGTTGATTCTACTTACACTGTTTGCAGAGATTTTTTCTCGGCAAATAAGTATTTCAACAAATTTCAATCAAGTGGTGTGTGAACTAGTTCTACTTGTTCTAATTTGCAGAGAATTTTTCTCGGCAAATTGTGGTTTGAAGAAAAGTTGGTCAAGTGTGGTATTCATTGTTCTATTTGCAGAGATTTTCTCGGCAAATTGTGGTTTGAAGAAAAGTTGGTCAAGTGTGGTATTCATTGTTCTATTTGCAGAGATTTTATCTCGGCAAATACGTATTTGAGCAAACTTTGGCTAAGAACTGAATCTACTTGCACCATTTGCAGATTTTTGCTCGGCATTCTTCACAAGTAGAAAATCAAATTTTTTTAAAGTCTTTAATTGATTAAAATGGCTTCAACGGAAGCTTTAGCACTTGGTTCTGAAGGAAGACCTCCTGTCTTGTTTAGAGGTTCTTATCCTCAATGGAAGAAAAGGTTTCTGAACTGGATAGACAGACAGAAGAATGGAAAACTGGTGAGAAAATCATACAAAGATGGTCCTGAAATTCCAAAGAACCCTGTTAATGGAGAAATTTTACCTGAAGAGAGTTAGAATGCAGAACAGAAAACCAGAGTTGAAGCTGATCAAAGTGCAATTGCCTATCTTTACCAAGCACTTCCTGATGACATTTATTGTAATGTGGATTCCTATGAAACAGGAAAAGACATATGGGATGAAGTGGAGAAGTAGATGGAAGGATCTGATGTATCAAACACCATCAGGTTGTCAACTGTTCTGAACATGTATGAAACATTCAAACAACAAAAAGGTGAACCATTGAATGAGGTATACATCAGATTCTGCAATGTCATCAATGAGATGAGAAAGAATGATGTGAAAAGAACCAATATGGAACTGAACATCAAATTTATCAAAAATCTGGAAGAGGAATGGCAAGTTTATGGAACCCAACTCAACCAACAATCTGACTTTGGGAAACTTACCATTCACACCTTGTATGAGAAGCTAAAACTAAATGTTGAGGATGTTCAGAGGATCCAAAAGAAGAAAGAAGAAAGTACTCATTCCGATCCACTAGCCTTGGTAGCTGAGAAGAAGACTTCCAAAGTGTCAAGACAAAGCTTTGTTGAGTATGACACAGATTCTGATTCAAGTGAAATGAGTGATTGTGATCTTGATGAAAGACAGAAAGAGATGTACAAGGAACTCGCTTATTTCACGAAGGCTTTCAAAAAGAAATTCTTCGAGAAGAAACCAACAAACAATCAGCTTAGGACTTCATCAGTCTCTTCGTATGCCAAAAATGCGAATGCTCCTAAGTTTGATCAGAAGAAAGATTTTGTTGGTGGTGAGAAGAAGTATAACAATCAGAAGAAGTTTGAGAAGAAGGTCATGGAGAGAAGGAATGAAGACAAGAAGTGCTACAACTGTGGTCTTACTGGACATTTTGCTATCAACTGCACGAAACCTCGACAAAAGAACTCCGAGTACTATAAGTACAAACTTTTGCTCGCAAGACAAGAAGAAAGTGGAATTACTCTTCTCGCTGAGGATGACAAGTGGTTACATCTCTCTGATGAGGAGACAGATGAACTGCAGCGAATGTGTGCTTTATGACGAAGATCAAGAAATCAAAGGAGTTGGATGATGTTGAGGAAAGTTCTTCAGAGGATGATCAGGTACTTTCACTTCCTAAATCAGTGTTAAAATACTATATGGATATGAGTGATACTGCAAGAAAAAATTGCAGGGAGTTGAGTAAAAAGAACTTAAAATTAAAGAAAGATTTGGAAAACAAAGAGAAATATTTTCAAAATATATTTGATTTGCTTCAAAAGGAATTTGAGAATTTGAAATCTGAAAAAGCAGCAGTCACTTTTACTCAAAACTCAAAACTGCATCTTGAAAAACAAGAACTTGAGACCAAAGTTCTTGATCTGAGCAAGACCGTCAGACAACTTCAAGTTGAAAAGACCAATGAGATGTTTCGAGCAAATGCATTGGCTGAGGACATTGAGTCTTTAAATGTGAAATTGAAAGAATCTATCCCTGATTTGACGGAATTTGAAAACAAAATTTCTGACCTAAAATATGAATGTTGCATAAAAGATTCTCTTCAACAAAAACTTGATAAAGAAAATGATGAGCTTAAAGCTGAA
>CM067169.1:87062318-87099142 GCA_034093135.1 Erigeron breviscapus | reverse complement strand
CCAATAGTGTTTTCAAGCGAAATAAAGTCAATATGAAGTCCAGGGACTAGTTTTGCCAAAGGTGTAAAGTTAAAAACGAAAATTGTGATTAGGGTAGCCTAATCTCTGATTAGTTTCAGCCATTTTCCCTAATCTTAGACACACATTAAGCCTCTCCAAACTCTTCTTGATTTCTTAAGCAAAATCTTCAAGTTTTGGTCAATCGAATCGAGTGTTTTGTATTGAATTGGATCGGCCATTGTTTGTTCAGGTAATCATCGATTTATTACGTATATTTTCAGATTCAAGGTTGTTTTATAATGATTCAAATCTGATTTTAAAAAGAGACTCTTAAAGAATTAGGGTTTATATTATGTTTTGGGTTAATTAATGAGCAAAACGGTGTTAAACGAGTCTAAGGTCGATCTTGATGATCAAAAGATGTTTATATGTCAAAAACATGTTTTGGATGAAGCCTAAGTCGATTGATTTCTGGAAAAAATCGAAGAACAAATCGTTTTATGAATTCTGGTCGAATTGTGTCTTAAATTCGTTTCCTGTTGGCTATTTTCGTTTGCCCAACGAAGTTTAACTTCGTTTGGGGTCATTTTCGTTTGTTGTTGAAAGTCTAAAATCGTTTGGGTTTAAATTTGTTTGTGAAAATGGAACTTAAATTCGTATGCACAAAGTAAGGTTTAAATTCGTGTGAAGTGAAGTTCAAATTCGTTCCAGATCATCTAAATTCGTTTTATGTGGTCTAAGTTCGTTTGAAGGTGCTTAAATTCGTTTGTGGATGATTAAATTCGTTTGGCAAACGAATTTAAAGTTCGTTTTTATCAGAAAGCAGTTAAGTTCGTTTTATGGAATTAAGTTCGTAAGAACAAATCTAAGTTCGTTTTCAAGTCCCTTTAATGTCCCAAATGACTTATATTTCATATATTAACGTACGATAGGTGTCGGGGATTACTGTTAAGCACTGTTAGCTATTTGGTTGCTCGCGTACACTACTACCAGGTAAGATACACTACTTTTGTCACGCTGAGGGTGCAACAAAAATGGTTTCATAAACTATAACCTCCAAAACGGTAATGTGTAACCTATATTGTGGTTGGGTTGATATGGGAGGTATTCGGGGATTAAAGATGACGATGCCTATGCTTAAAATGCTTCCCCGTAAATACGTTTATGATATGATATGTGATGATATGTTTACGATATGATATGTTATGATGACGGTGGTTAATGATATGATGTAATGTTGATATGTGCATGTATATGTGGCTTGTTCATCTAGAACACTAGACCTTTTTAGGTTGCCATGACACGTGCACGTTTTAAGGGCCCTAACGGGAAATGATGATAGATGATGACTAGTTTAGGATAACATAAGAAACCTAAACTAAATGTGGTAAATGCTCGAGCTAATTAGATGATGAGTATTATGCATAACCCGTGCCTGACGGTGGATATAGGTACGCTGAGGTGGTTGCTTGGTTTGCTCCTTGCAACAGTCATACGTGGCGAGTAGTTTCGGGTGGTCTGATGACCCACCTAATGTCATGAACATAACGTGCTACTCAGGGATCGACATTGTCTTTCCTTAATGACGCAGATGGACCGTCGAAAGACTTCTCCATCAAGTCGGGTGTGAGGCTTCCTTGAGGTCGTATGACCGCCTGCACACAAACTCATACCCTATATGATAACGGTAACTTCGGTTACAACTTAACGGTGACCTAGTCACAATTTAACGAGATGAACCAAAGTGACGAAATTGATTAGGCACATTTAGGGTCATGAACTCTATGCTTATATGTGACGTGGATATGTTTATATGATGATATGTATGCCTAATTAAAATGACTTAAGTTTTAAAGTGACGATTTAAATGGATGAAGTGTTTTGCTTAAACCTGGTGTTATCTTACTTAGCTATTTATAGCTAACACTTGTTCCTTTAATGTGTTGTTCCCCTCAGGTTAAGCAGTGAATGACGTGTGAAGCTTTGACGAGAGATGGGTAGATGATCGAGATGGCCTTAGTCCACCCAATAGTTTCTCATAGACTTTATGATATTGTTTTCCTTTTGGAACCCTATGTAATGACTGCTGTTTTGATTGCTTTATGTTGGGCAATCTTATGGATTTTCTTTTATTATTTCTACGATACGTTAGTAACACCACTATTGCTTCTCAACTGTTTTCCTTGTTGAGAGTTTTTAATAAATCGTTTCCGCATAATTGATGCCGTTAGGCAAAAGTTTTTGGAAATCCATATTTTACGAAACGGGTGTTACATTTGATTTTGCAATAAAAGTTTTATTATCATGTTTGTATGTACTACTTATTTTATCTATTTTGATTATTTGGTATTTTATATAATTTTTTTTTTATTTTTTGTTGTCAGTATTATGGTATAATGAGATGCTATATGGTTTTTGATTTACGGATTAATGACAACAATTGTATATGCTTTTTATTTTGAATTTTTATGAAAAAAATATTGAGTTGTACGTAGTAAAACAAAATTTAAAAATTGAAAGTATATAAAAATTTAAATATTTTTTTATTGTAAATATTTTAGTCAATATACATAAACATTGTTCACATGTTTGTTTTGGTGATAGTTATTTGTTGCTACATATATATATATAGATGGAAAAATAAGTCACACTGTGATCTATTTAACACAATGTGTTTTAATTTTTTTTTTTAGAAAACACATTGTGTTAAGTTCATATCACAGTGTGTTTGAACAATTTTCTGATTTTCACTCGCTATCAAAAACACACTGTGATTTAAAACTTAACACAATGTGTTTTTAGATTACACAATAAAAACACATTGTGTTTTTATAAAACACAATTAAAACACATTGTGTTAAATTCAGATCACAGTGTGTTTTGGCCAGTTTTCTAGTTTTCACAGAAAATTTAGTTTTCAAATGAACATTTCACATATATATATATATATATATATATATATATACGATGGAAAAATAAGTCTTCAACACCATTTCTGATTGTATATCTTATTTCATTCAATGTCAGTTATCATACTGATTATTTTGTAAATTCAGTATAAATATGTACTGAATTTTTTGATGAACCTGGTTTAGTAACTATAATTTTTAGTTTCTGAATCTTCTCAGTCTTTGCTCTCTGTACGTTACATTGTTTTAATCCTTTTTTTTTAATGTTCATTAATCGTATTTATAGATTTTGAAAAAAGAGGAGTCTATCACATTACATGTGGTGGAGAAAAGTCAAAAAGTAAATAATATGTCAAAGTGTGTTTTCTTTATTTATCATAATGACAGTTTCAGTCATGATGACGGTTATTTAACCGTCAAATCAACTACTGTATTCAATCAACTTTAAGTGTTATTTTTTGTTTTGTCGTTATATATTCCTATTTACTTATACTTATTTTTTAATATTAAAATGCATATCTTTGTATGGCAATGTTATGGTAAAAATACATTAAAAAAAACTCCGATTAATGCATTATTCTTTTTTTATAATATGTTATTTACTATTTATCATTCATTTTATGAAATATAGTTATGATATGGGTATGTAATAATTTATTTAATCGTATAATTGGTATTATCAAATGCCTTAAGTATGGTTGTTCAGTCATATGCCTTAATGGTAAACTGATTTATTTTATAAATTATTATGAGTTTTTATGGTTTTGAGTCATCATGACGGTTGCAAACCTTACATCTTCATTTGAGACATCAAACATATCACGACGGTTTGATTTTTTATGTAAAAAAACAAGAAATACGGAAAGGAAAACATATACCTATTTGGACGGTTGTAGTCATTATGATGTGAAGCAACCGTCAAACCAATTACTATATTTAATAATTGCTTGTCTGTATTTATTTATATTTACATTTTCTATGTATTTATTGTTTTTCTTCACACTATATCTTCAGTAACAAATTAAAAGATATCTTTTGTTTAAATATTTTATTTTTATTCAGTAATATTCTAATTTTATAATTATAGTCTACAAAAGATAAACTTATCATTCCACACATTTATGAGTGTTTACACATGAGTACCGTAACATTTTATGTTGTTAAATAAAGTTTAGATTGTAAAATCAGTTTTAACAACATAACTATGAAAGTGTTATTTATTATTAAAATTACCATTGGTAATAATATTAGTTATAATAATGTTGTTGTCTATTTAGCATGTACTTAAGAAAAAAATCAGCATGTGAATTTAATTTAAATTGTTGTAACATCGTTCTCAGTTATGTAGTACGTGCAATATGGTAGAGAAAATCGTAAATGTTACTAACATTTCAGTACGTTAAATCATTTTTGTCTATTTAAACTTTTGATTTATTTAACATGTGTGATTATGTTTTTCAGAAGTTATAGTCTACAATAAAAAATATAACTATCTCATCATAAAATTATTATATACATATAACTTAACTTTATAAATATTAAAACAAATATAGGTAAACGTTGATTAGCAAGTAATAAAATACCAACCTCCACATCATCAGGAATATTGATAATAGTAACCTGATTTTTCTGAATTTTGTCAACATTCTTTTTCCGGTTTGCCTGTTTCCAATTCATCATGAATTCATTAACCTTCTAAATATAAAGAGTACGTAAACCATATCTACGAATATACATACTCGAACCATTACTAAACTATACCTCTTTTTCGCTTAGGAATGCATTCCACTGAGTATTTTCCTAAGAGAATTGTAAGAAATATAGATTTAGTCAGCATATAATACCTGTGTGTCTATACTTACACACCAAAATAATACATTAAATAACTCATTTAAGTTATAAATAAGAACACTTACATATTTTTCATCTACCGACAGAATCTCCAACCCATCTTTTTTGTTGTTTCCATGATTGAGGCCTAAATCAACCTTGACATAGGAAGCATTGACAATTGTTTTTCCGTTGTCCATGGTTTGAGGAGATCGAGGCAGTGATTGAAAGAAGTCATTGCACATATGACGACCGGATTTCTTATGCATCCGGCATGTTTAAAAATGACGCCTTGAGTGTGGAACCAGGAGATAACTTTGGGGCGGACTTATAACTTGGAATGGATCGATTTCAAGAACAAAGGGAAGGCAAAGTTTTGTCCTCCCTATGAACTACAAAACTTGACCATTGAGTTTGCTAATCTCAACATGGAGGGAGCCGATTACAAGAGCTATGTTAGACGATTTCAAGAGTTGTCTACCCTCATTCCTCACTTGGTGGATTCCGAGTCTCGAGCTATCGAGAAGTTTGTATTGGGCTTGAATCCTCAGGTCTGATCTTATGTGAATTCTAACATGCCTACTTCTTTGGCCGATGCTGTCAACCGAGCCGGTAGTGTGACTGAAGACTTGTTGAGGAACGGTGTTTTGGGTGACTCCTCAACAAACAAGAGAAAGGAAATGGGAGAATCAAGTGGGGTGAAGACAATGGGAAGGTTTGACCCCAATGGTCATAATAAGGGTAGATTCAGGGCGGCAATGGGACTGGCGAGGAGGCCTTACAAGGGACCTCATCCTTTCTGTAACAATTGTAACAAGCATCATCCCACTAATACCCCATGTGGGGCCTGCCTCAATTGTAATCAACTTGGACATTTGGCGAGAGATTGTGGAGCCCCGAAAACGGCACCATTGAATATAGTGCCTCTTCAAACCATTCATCCTCAAGGCGACTTTCCATGGGGTACGTGCTTTAAATGTGGAAGCCCTGATCACTACCGAAATAACTGTCCGCAATGGATTGGACAACAAGTTGAAGTGGCGGTCCATCCGAATCAACTCCAAATTACCGGGCCGAACCAAAACCGTGGCCAACAAGGCCATCAAGTTCATCCTCGTGGCCGAGCTTTTGCGGGAATTGGCAATGGAGGCCAAAATGATCCAAACGTTGGTTAAGGTACCTTTCTCTAAACAGTTATGATGTTATGGCACTATTCGATATCAAAACCGACTATGACCTCATTTATCCTAACGTTACTACTTTGGGTTACATTCATTCGCGTGTTTTGGAGTATATGTTTAAAATTTTTGGATGTTTAACGACTCTCTAACTAAATTCAATCAAATACCCCGTGCATGTGTCTTGACTCTAGAAGACAACAAACTCTTCACGTACTTGTGCTCTATGATATTAAGGTTCTTGACGATAAAGTGAGTACAATCTGAATACCAACGGTTAATACGGTTCTTAGTTGTGTAGTAGGGTTTGCTAGTGTAAAAATATCTAACGGTAGGGTTTTTAGGGTTTCATGCAAATTGTCAAACTCAAGCGTCCTTAGAGCTACCATCTCCAGAATCTGAAAGGTAACATCGTCTCTGTTAATCTTGAGTCTCCCGAGGCTTTTCCGGGTGACTTACCGGGCTTACCCCATTCCGATAACTTAAATTTCGTATATTCTTAACTACTTAACATCGCACGTGTCAAAACCCTTATAGACTTCTGAGATGCGAATAAGCTCGTAGTGAAAGACCGGAGAGAGATTCGAAGGAAAACAAATTGTAATGGATTTCACCATGAAGTCGCCAACGACAAGAAGTGGTCACGATACGACGAAACCGATAAAATCTGACAACTTGACACATTAGTATGTAGAAGAAATGGTGTAAGTGCACAGAGATTCGATTTCTATCATTTCAGATAAAGAAAGTCGCTTAACTCCAATTCAGGGAGCCATTCAATGAGCAACGGGTACTCAAACCGACTTGAGACTTGATCACATGTGAAGAAAATGTGCTTATGACCATGGCGGAAATCTTGTGCAATGAAGGTTGTTACACGAATTTTGGGGATTTGACAATATGCTGGGCGCGAAAATGAGACCACTTGGAGGCGAGAGGACCATGTGAAATCTAGGTACCCGCATTTGCTTAGTAATTAGGGTTTTGTTGAATTTCGGGACGAAATTCTTTTAACGGGGGAATAATGTAACATCCGCAAATTTTGACCGTTTGACTTTACGCGTAATTTGACTACCGAATCTAATTAGTGACTTGTTTGGGCTCATTTTGAGACATAATGACGTTGGATATGCTTAATGGGTCGAGAGACCACATACCGAGCATTTGAAACATTATACGATGCGAGACGGATGTTAAACTTAACTAGAAAGTGGATCGGGTCGACCCGTGGGCTGGACCGACCCGCGACCCATGGGCATCCTTCTTTATCTCTTCCTTTCTTTCTTTTTCCTTTCCTTTCTATTTCCCTTTTATTCTAAAAATCCAAGAACATCACTTTCTCTCCTCCTTCTCTCTAGATTTCTTCATCGATCGGTATTACTCTGGTTATATTAGTGGAAGAATCACTATCATCATCTCCTCATCTTCATCGTGTCAAAGATTTGGATTCAAAACTTCAAAGAAACAAACTTTCGGGTCAAATTCGGATTCGAGCCCGAGAAGACGACTTTGGTAAGTGAACCTTACTTCTAACTTACCCTTTTATGTTGTTAATCACCTTTCTAAGACGACCCTTTCGTATCTTGGCCGATTTTGGGTCAAGAATTGTATTAGGTTAAAATTAGGGTTTGAGTTTGATTTGAGTAAATTGGTGATTAGAGGCGGAATTGAGGTGTGGGTTTAGTGAGGTTATGTGTAATGATGTTAAAATATGCTTCAAAATAAGTTTTAAGTCCTTACAAATCGTTTTGGAGGTCATTGGGTCGTTTTTGTGGCATTTGGGTTCGATTTTCTGCTGAACTGCTGCTGGTGCTGGGCTGGGAGCTGCCCCACTGCGGCGCAGTGGTAGGACATAGTCCCCACTGCGGCGCAGTGGCTACTCTCTGGTGTGCTTCATATAGCCTCACTGCGGCGCAGTGGCTACTCTCTGGTGTGCTTCGTATAGCCTCACTGCGGCGCAGTGAGATACTTCTGGGAACTTACGCGCGTCAGTTTTCAAACGTTAATAACTTTTGATCCGTAAGTCCAAATAAGTCATATGACCTATCGTTGGAATCGTAAGAGAGTCTAGTTTCACGTAGTAACCTTCATTTTGTATGAATCTTCGTGCATTTCTAAAAATGTCTAGTCAAAGTGTTATGTTTCACACTCGGTAAAGTTAAGAAAGTAATTGTGGGTTCGTGACTCAACATAAACCTAAGGAACCAACTTGTTTATGATTATAAAGTTGACAGTATGATATATGGCATGCTTTGATAGGTTGTGAACACGTGGGGCCCAATACTCGCTATTAATCTTTCCTTTACTCGACTTAAGCTTCTTTGCCGATCAAGGTGAGTTTCGTAGCTCCTACTCAATAGAGATTCGGGCTGAAAGTGTACATATACGTGTTGTGTGTTTGTTTGGTTGACTTGATTGCCTGTCTAGTTAATTTCTGATCGATTGTCGTTTGGTAGATAGTTATGATTGATCGAGTGATGGTTTACGAGTGTGTTTGTGATATTGTAATTCTCTAGGATAGAAGTACATACATGGAGGTCGGTTTTACTTTCAAAGAGTTTTAGGTGTGGTGGGAAGGCTGCGGATGACCCTATACATAAGCATCTAGAACTTGATGAAAGTAAAACCCTCCGAAGTGGATGTACGCATTGTTTAGAGGAATTGATGGATATTGGGAATGTGTTGGGATGTTCATATACGCTTTGTTATACTTGACTTGTGCGGTGCACACTCAAACATACTGTTATTGTTGCATTGATGACGTTATTGATACGCATTTGATATACATTATGGTCTTACATACGTATGATACATGATCTGACGTTAATAAATCGCGTACTCATTTATTATGCGCTGTTGTTTTACTCCATATGATCTTGTAGTGATTTGATATTGTGATTAGGATAGTTGTACATACATGGAAAATGATGATACCTTTAGTGAGTTGTAGATGTGGTGGGAAGGCTGCGGGTGACCCTATATATAAGCATCTATGATTCCTTAAAAGTAAAGTCGTATGAAATGTATGTGCAATGTAGTTATGATTGATTTTAGTAAAGGATTGCGATATATTATTATTATTATTATTATTATTATTATTATTATTATTATTATTATTATTATTATTATATTATTATTATTATATATTATTATTATTATTATTATTACTACTATTTAGGATGGACGTGCATACATGGAAGTCGGTTATGCCTTCAAAGAGTTCTAGATGTGGTGGGAAGGCTGCGGGTGACCCTATACATAAGCATCTAGAACTTGATGAAAGTAGAATCCTCCTAAGTGTATGTGCGTGTAGTTAATTTGGGTTAATTATTGATGGTCGATGATTGTTGAATTTGTGGTTGGTGTTATACGCGGTTCACACGCACGCGGTTCACACGCACGCGGTTCACACGCAAGTCTAGCCTATTTATATACGCGGTTCACACGCAAGTATACTCTGTTCGGTGTATTTTGTGGCATGGTTGATACGAATTTGATAGGCCTTATGAATGATTATGTTTTGGTGTTTGTATTGATATTTACATCTTTGTGCACTCTTATTACACGCATACTTGTTTGGTATGATCTCGTTGTTGGACGATATTGTGTTACTTAAAGGCTCACTGTAAGTCATGTCTAGCCTCTACTCGTATATTATGATTATTGACGATGGTTATTTACGGACCATTACTGCGAACTCACCAACCTTGTGTTGACTATGCTTAGTACACTTTTCAGGTAACCAGGTTATCCAGGACGTGGAGTTTGATTGTTTGCTTGCTGTTGAACCCGGACTGGACTTATATGGATCAAGGATCCATTTGCCTTATGTTGCATTGTACTTAGGATTGATAGCATTCTTTCGATGTCGTTTGTAAACCTTGACGATTACTTGCTTCTGTTATATTTTGATACTTGTTTCTTTTATTGTATGGATTCCCTGAATCCTTTATTTGCATTTAGTTCAGGTTCTACATTAATCCACCTTGTGCTATATGATTTCCGTGATATTCTGAGCCTTGGCTTGGGGTGTTACATTCCTACTCTTTCACTTGATGATACGCATTCTATAAAGAAGCTTGAAGATGATATTGACTTGGAAAATTTATATCATCTTTGTGATATTGATTCTGTTATAGATATCTATGTGATGCATTCAAGTCATACATCCAGGATGCATTAAATTATTTTGTTATGTTACTCAAGTTGTGTATTTGAATAATTGGAGTTGTATGCTTTTTAATTTTCCTAAAAATTAATATTGAGTACTCAATATTATCTAGATTTGCTCAATAACCATGGAATCAAATATAACGTTATATGTTGCCATCTATACTTAACTAACAAGTAGTAGAAGGAATAAATACAAAATAAATAAGTCAACATCTATATCTTTTTTGTCCCTTATTGACGTTGCTTCTTACACAATGACGATTGATTTGAAAGATACTTTACTCCTATCAACTCTTTTCAATGGTAGTGATTATTATATGCGTCAGATTAAATAAAAAATTAACTCTATACTATTAAGATGTATCCATCACACTTCTATTAACTCTATACTATAAAAAGTTTGCCTTATATATATGATTCCTAATCCTTTTCACTTACAATCTTCATTATAGTTATAAAAAAAAACAACACATATAATCTATAAAAGGAAAAAATCATGGCTAAAAGAAAAAGACATTCTGAAAGTGAAGACGAAGAGTCAAATGAAGAAAAAAGTGAAGAGTATAGTTATGAGGAGACTACTAATGACGAAGATAGTGAAGAAGAAAGAGAAAGTGAAGAAGAAGATGATGAAGGTAATAAATTGAAAGCTGCTGAGGAAGAAGATAATGAAATATTTGGAACCATTGATGATCAACTCAAGTCTGACGATGATGATCAAGAAGAAGAAGATGGTGAAGATGAAGATGATAATGAAGATGATGATCAAGGTGACGGTTCAGAGACTGACAGTGGAAACAAGCAGAATGCATCACCACATCGAGGTGGAAAACGACGAACACCATCACCATCAGCATCACCTAAGAAATGTTGTTAGCTTTTGATGAAAATCCAGTCTTTTTAATGTAGATGAATGTTGTCGTCTTTTGATGTATAATATTAACTGTATTTAAAATATTTTGTTTTGTATTTAATTTTTTGAAAATTATATAAAAAAATGTTTTATGATAGATCAAATTAATGAGTGAGAACAATGTTTTGTAACAAAGTATCGTCCTGAAAGCAAGACATACCATTCCTTGCAAACACTCCTACAACGATCCACAAATTTTGCTGGCACCTTGGTTAATATCTGACACACGATTATATCATCAGTAAGCTCAGTCCTGATGGTTATATGTTTTGTTTCATAGTTTTTTTGTATACAACTTATTTCGTTTTATTTATTGTGTTATTTATGAGGATATTTATGTTGTCTTTATTATTATTATATATATAATGATTATTATTATTATTATTATTATATTATTATTATTATTATATTGTTTATTATATATATATATATAATGTAAACTTTTTTTTTATATACATATTCTATATATTATTTACTGTGTTTTTTGCCACTTATGTTTATGCGTATGTAAATATAAATATTGTTTTATATATATTTAAAAAAATGTTATAACTCAAGTGTGTTATATATGTTAGGTCCAGATTTACTGGACTCGCTCCAGACTCGACTACTGGAGCCTTACTGAAGATCTGTCCAGAAATGATATTTACTGGACCTACTCCAGACTTGGAAACTGGAGTCCCTCTGAAGATTTGTTCAGAAATAATGGAAGACCAGTGAGCAAATACTTGTATAGGAAATCGGAGTATTCCAGATTAGCTCACTGGACTTCACCCCAGTCTAGATCTATTCTACTGAAGACATTCTTACTGAAGTCAAAGACTGAAGTCAGAATAAAGAAGACTGACAAATGGCGGAGTCCACTGGAAGTCTTACCAGATCTACGACTGGAGGTTTGTCAGTGTTCTAGACCTTACAAGTCTGAACACTGATATTGAGGAATTGACTTTTGCCTTTACACACTTTCCAAAGAACATTCCACTTGTTCTTTACTAAAATGCATACGTGTGTAAAGGTGGTTGGTTAAAAGAATAAAGTCATATTGATGTGACTTTATCCTTGTACCTTAAACAATGCATTTAATGACCTTGTCGGTTCATTAAATGCATGCAACCATATTTGTACGGCACAAATTCACTGGTGAATTTGTTTGCCTATAAATACAAAGTCATTTCTTCGTTAAAATTACTTTTAGCATTAAAGGTGAATTTATCTAAATACTCTCGATCTTAAACAGGGATACTTCACAACTTTAAGTATCTCGATCCAAAGAGTTTATTTGGCAAATATAGATCATTTGTAATTCATAGGTTGTTAGGATACTTACATATTTGTATTATCTTGATTCCGCACAACCTTGTATTTTATTTAACATCATAAATAAAATACACTTGAAAATATTACATTGTGTTCCACCTTTATTTTATTGCTTTTAGTCTTGTATTACTTTGTTTATATACTTGCATTTATATTCATGTAATACTAGTCCAATCTAGTGCTTATTAGACTTGTTGTATTTTACACTTTGGGTTAACCATCTAGAGAGTTTGGGACTTTACAATTGGTATCAGAGCAGAAGGCTAAACATTGCCTAGATCTGCTTCTTTGATGGCCACCTCTGAAAATACACAAGGAAATTTTAATTTTGGTCCTGATCCTAATGTTAATGTTAATGATCAAAATAATGAACCACCTGTTAACACTAATCCACCACCTCCTCCTCCTACTCCTGCTTCTCCACATGTGCATGTGCACTATTCAAATAATCATGTTCCTAAATTCAGTGGGAATAGCGATGAATTTGGTACGTGGAAGGCTAGGATGATATTGCATATCACTGGTATTGAGAGAAATATGATGAAAATTTTAAATGAAGGACCTTATGTCCCCACATCACCTCTCAATGCTCTTCTTGATCCTACTGGATCTAGAAGAGGTCGGGAAAAGAGGGAGGAACATTGGTCTGAAGAGGAGAGGAGATTGGTAAATCTAGATACCCTTCTCAAAAACATGATCCTCGGCTGTTCCTGAAACCCTAATTCCCACACTAGTTCTTTTTCCCAGTGCTAAAACCATGTGGGATGAACTATTGAACCAGCATGAAGGAGGAGATGACACCATTGTCACCAGAAAAGTCTCCTTAAACAAGAGGTATGAGTCATTTTTTGCTCAGCCCAATGAGTCTCTCACTGGTACTTACACCAGATTTATGAGTATCATAAACCAGTTGAGTGGTCTCGGGGTTGAAAAAGACAAGGATATACTTCTGGAGAAATTTTGTGATATTCTGCCCACCAAATGGTTTCACATGATCCTGGTCTTACGACAAGGTAAAACTCTGCACACTCACACTCTGTCAACTCTGTATGGAGCTTTCAGATACACTGAGGAAAATCAAGCTCAGAGAGTTGTGGCAGAACAAGATGCTTATAACCATGCCTCCAGTAGTCCTATTGTGGTTAGTCATACTGAACCACAAAGTACAGCACTGATATCTTCTGAGAATGTATTTTCTATGAAGAAGATGGTGTCTGAACTCATGGATTCTGGAGAAGCTAGTCAAATCTCTCCAGATTGTGATGAATCTGAAAATGATGACCTGGTTGCTATGATTGCTAAAACGTTTAACCGTTTCAAAGCAAGAGCAAATCGGCCATCTGGACAATTTGCATCCAGTTCTTCAACTGATAAGACCAATCTGACATGCTTTAAGTGTGGCAGAAAAGGTCATTTCATGAAAGATTGCAAGTCCAGTCAGTTTGTATCCCAACCTGGTCCTTTTTCTTCTAATAAAAAGCCTGATGATAGCTATAAATCTAAATACAAAAAGCTTAAGGCTCAAATTGCTCTCATGGCACAACAAATGGAAAATAATAATAAGTGCATGATTGCAACAATTGAAGAAAAGTGGGTTCCTTCTGATGATTCATCTGCTGATGAAGAAGAAGAAAGAGATTGCTGTTACATGGCTCTGGCAGACGAAGAGCACCTGGTGAAGGAAGATGTCACATCTGGACGATGGGTGGACATTGTTATCAAGAAGGTTAGTGATTATGATACTGAAACTGACCAAGAATTAAAATTGGACATTGCTGAAGCTCTTAATTCTGATTTAATATTTGTTGAAACTGTTAGATCTGACTGTGTAAATGGTCTAGAAACAGATTTTTCTGAAATCAATGTTTTAAAATCAAAATTAAAGGAACTTCAAGACATTGAACTGGAATTTCAAGCCCAGGTTCTGGTAACTGAACAATTGATTCAAGAAAAACAAGATCTTGAGATCATTTTAGAGAAAGAAAAACTGGTGATTAAATCATGGCTTGAAACCAGAAAGCCATATGATGTTGGAGTAAATCAATTTCCTACTCAAAAACGTGCTTATTTAGATGGAAATACTCATGTTGCATCATTAATACCAGTAATTGATCGTTTACCAGAGGGATTCAGGCCCATTACTGTTTATGATGAGCCTGTAACTCCCAAGGCCAATATTTTCCCAGTTCAATCCCCAGAGGTTAAGACTGGAGCATTCCAGATGACTGCTCCAGTTAAAAGGTCAATCTGAAGAAACCTTTGCCTCAGACCAATCCCCTACCTAAGCCTCGAGCCCAGACAACTGGAAAGGCTCAGGTGTCATCTGATGAAAATATTTTGTCAAGGTTAGAGAGCCAGTTTCAATTACTGACTCGTCAATTTCAAAGTTTTAATGCAAGATTAAACTTTATTGAGGGTACTTCATCTGACCCTAGACAAAATACCAAACCTTTTTCCAAGAAAGAAAAATATATTTCTCCAGTTGAGAAAAAGAAAAAGGTTTCAAAACTATCAACCAGTAGTCTTTTCAACTAAGACTACTGTTGAAGAAAGTGAACTCAACCAGATTGCTCCAGGGACCTATAAGGGAGGGTCCAGTGAACCCATCAGTCGATGGGTTCCCAAATCTAACTGATAATATCTGGTGGATGTGCAGGGCGATCGAAAGAAATATATCTGGTATCTTGACAGTACAGCTGGCAGGACGATGACCGGATGTAAGACCCTGCTGGAGGAATTCATCATTTCTGATGGACCCTCCATTACTTTTGGAAATGATGGTTGTGGAAAGACTGAGGGATACGGTGTTTTGAACAATGGACAAGTCAAGTTCAGACGAGTTGTATTTGTGAATGGTTTGAAATATAACCTGATCAGTGTAAGTCAACTGTGTGATGATGGCTATCAAGTTCTATTCAATATTGCTCAGGGTATCGTATTCAACAAGGACTGGAAGGTAGTATTGATTGCTCCCAGAAGAGGGAATGTGTACGTGATGGATATGGAAAGCTCTCCTTCAGAGCAGTGTTTCTATACTCAAGCTGATGAAGACACAAACTGGTTTTGGCACAAAAGGTTATCCCATTTAAATTTCAAAAATATTAATAAGTTGTCTAGAAAACAACTGGCAGATGGGATACCTTCAGTTTTCTTCAAAAAGGAAAGGCCATGTCCAGGATGTGAGATGGGTAAGCAGAAACGTACCAGTTTCAAGACCAGACAGAATTTCAGCATATCTGAACCTCTTCATATGCTTCATATGGACCTCTTTGGTCCAGTGAATGTTCAGATTCGTGCTGGTAAAAGATACACCCTGGTGATCGTAGATGAATTCTCCAGATATTGTTGGGTTATCTTTCTCAGGTCTAAAAGTGAAGCTGCTGCAGAAATCATCAGTCTTATCAAGCAAATTGAGCTCAAGTACACGCGAAAAGTGTGTCAGTTAAGAAGTGACAATGGAACAGAATTCCAGAATGCAACTCTGGAGTCATTCTGTACTGACACTGGCATCTCCCAGAATTTCTCATCAGCCCGCTCTCCAGAACAGAATGGAGTGGTGGAAAGGAAGAATCGAACGCTGATAGAAGCTGCCAGGAGTATGCTTGCTGAATCTGGTCTGTCTACCAGTTTCTGGGCTGAAGCAATTGCTACTGCTTGTCACACCCAGAACCGATCAGTGTACATCAAAAGACACAAAAAGACAGCCTATGAAGTCTTAAGAAATAGAAAACCAAATATTGGTTATTTTCACGTTTTTGGATGTCCAGTTTACATCCTGAACGACTCCAGTCAGTTAAGCAAATTTGATGCCAAAGCTGATGAAGGGTATTTCTTAGGATATTCAGCCATTCGCAAGGCCTTCAGAGTCTACAACAAGAGACTGGAGAAGGTCCATGAGTCAATTCATGTCACATTTGATGAATCAAATGCTGCAATAAATAAAAAGCCAACCCTTGATACTCCCCCAGTAACTCCAATTGTCTTCTGTGAATCTGATCCTATCAACTACAATAAAGATTCAGAAGACACAATTTCCAGTCATCCTGATCTGGAACCTGTTCAGAAGAAGAAACTCTCTAGTGGTACTCCATTCTATCCTTCAATTATTTTCAAGCTACCCTCTGAAATTAATATTGGATCAGATGTTCGTACTACTCCCCCAGTATCAGTCCCAGTTGAGACTGAACCAGTACTTCAAGAAATCCTTCAATGGAAGAATTTCATGATGCAAATCGTGATTTAAATGACTCAGATGAAGATGTTGAAGTAGTCTGGGAAGATCCTCCTCCTGAAGCAACACCAGAGGAGACTCAACTGAATTCTTGCACTGATATTGTTGTTAGTAACAATCCTGGTCAGTACTCCAGATGGACAAAAGCTCATCCTATCGATCAGATCATAGGTGACTCCAGTAGAGGAGTTCAGATCAGAAGAGCCTCCAATGATCAATGCTTATATGTCAGTTTCTTATCACTGACAGAACCAAAGAAGATTGACGAGGCTATGGAAGATCCAAGCTGGGTGACTGCTATGCAAGAAGAGCTTCACCAGTTTGAAAGGAACAAGGTTTGGTACCTGGTTCCTTTCCCAGTTGGAAAGAAAGAACCAATTGGAACCAGATGGGTCTTCAGGAACAAGGTAGATGAAGATAGCCACGTAATCAGAAACAAGGCCAGACTGGTAGCACAAGGTTACTGCCAGTCAGATGTCGATTTTGATGAATCATTTGCTCCAGTGGATAGACTTGAAGCGATCAGAATATTCTTAGCATTCGCTGCTCATCATCAGTTCAAGGTCTACCAGATGGATGTAAAGAGTGCATTTTTGAATGGAAAACTTGAAGAAGAAGTTTATGTCAGACAACCACCAGGTTTCGTTGATGAAAAGCATCCACATTGGGTATATCGTCTGGGCAAAGCGCTTTATGGCCTCAAAAGCCCCACGTGCCTGGTATGATACTCTGACTAAACATTTATTGAAAAATGGTTTCAAAAGAGGTGCAATTGACAATACCTTATTTATTCTTCATGAAAAAGGTAATCTTCTGATGGTACAAATATATGTTGATGATATTATTTTTGGGTCTACTGATGATAAAATGTGCAAGAAATTTTCGAAAATAATGTCGACTGAATATGAAATGAGTTTAATGGGTAAATTAACATATTTTCTTGGACTCCAGATTAAACAGACCAGAGATGGTATTTTTATTAATCAGGAAAAATATGTTAGAGATCTTTTAAAGAAATATGATATGAACTCTTCACCATCTAAACCCACTCCAATTTCTGCACCATTAACACTGGACTCAGATCCAGATGGTAAACCAGTGAACACCACTGTCTATAGAGGCATGGTTGGTTCACTGATGTATTTAGCTGCCAGTAGACCAGATATTATGTTTTCAACATGTTTATGTGCCAGATATCAGTCTAATCCAAAAGACTCTCATATGCTTGCTGTAAAGCGCATACTGAAGTACCTTAAAGGTGTCCCCAGTTTGGGTCTTTGGTATCCCAAAGGCTCAGGCATGGATCTAATGGGTTATTCAGATTCAGATGTAACACCCGTCGTTTAAAAATATGGGTTTTCAAAAACTTTTCACCTAACGGTGTTAAATTGCGGAAGTAAAGACTGTAAAAGTCAAAACCAATAAAACATTTTGGTTTCTGCATTTAGTTGGTGTTACTTGCGACATCATAGAATAGTTCAAAGGAAAACCCAACAGTTGCCCAACATAAAACAACCGTCCAAACGTCATTACATAAATTCGACATTAAGTACTGAATGTAAACAAATGTCTAAACAAAGCGTCTATAGGGTAGCTAAGGCTCCTGCATTGCATCTACCCAAGCCTCACTCGTTCTGCATATAGTTCCTTCAAGCTAAACCTGAGGGAACAACCACATTAAAAGAAACAAGTGTTAGCTATTAACATAGCTAAGTAAGATAACACTTAATTTAAAAGCATTTGTCCAATTAAAACAATCTTCATTATTAGACAAGTTCTTTAGGCACGTCACACATCACACAAATCTGCATAACAACTTCATATCAAATAGGATAATCATCCTAAATGTGCCTATCCTGCATTACTTCATTATCCACATATCTGCTTTCTACATTTCTGCTTTACTACGTTATTAACTGCATTAAGTGTGCTCTACATTGCACCCGACTTGATGGTTCACCAAAAGGCCACCCATCGTACGTCGTTAAGGAATGGCAAGCCAATCCGAGAGTAATCCAAAATCCTGAGGGGGTCAATCCTCCGTTAATTACTCAAACTGCGTGTGACCACGTTGCTAGGAGCCACCCAAGCAACAACTGCGTTAGCGTACTCATCCGGCTAAGACTTGTACGGGTTAAGCTTAACACTTTACTGCATCAAAGTTTAACGAGCTCGAACCTACGTTATTTAGTTTAGGTGACTGCATTACCTAAACATTTACTGCGTTACTGCTTTTACGTTTGGGCCCTTAAACGTGCAAGTGACATGGCAACCTAGCAAGTCTAGTGCACTAGGTGTTCAAGCCATACAAACATGCACACAACATATATCAACTTCATTTCGACATTTCGCGCATAATACAATACTTCATTATACTACATAACTGCATAATAGATCACTACATTAAGCAATACTTCATTATATTACATAACTGCATAATAGATCACTACATTAGGCAATACTTCCTTCTTCTACATTAGGGACTGCATTTCAGGTCTCATGGTCAACTACGTAATCCCATAATACCTCCCAAGTAACCCCATAAGTCCACATGCATTATAAGTTACCAATTGGAAGTATGTAAGTTTGAAACCTGCTTTTAGTTGATCCCCCAGCGTGACAAAAGTAGTGTATCTTACCTGGTTGTAGTACACGCGCACAAACAAGTAGCTAATACTGCTTATCAGTAACCTCCGACACCTATCGTTCATTAACATATAAAGTATAAGTCATTTAGGACCTTAAATGGACCCTCGAACGAACTTAAGACTGGCTACGTAAAATTCCAGAATTACACCTAACGAACTTAGTTCTTATCTTCGTTTCAATTGTTCTTACGAACTTAACATTCAACTTCGTTACTTTACAACTTACGAATTTAGACCATAACTTCGTTTGGCTTCATTTTACGAAAATAGATTACGAACTTAATTTTCATACGAACTTCATCTTCGTTCAATACACTTTACGAAAATAGCTTCTTTACGAATTTAATTTTCATACGAACTTCATCTTCGTTCAATACATTTTACGAAAATAGATTACGAACTTAATTTTCATACGAACTTCATCTTCGTTCAATACATTTTACGAAAATAGATTACGAACTTAATTTTCATACGAACTTCATCTTCGTTCAATACATTTTACGAAAATAGATTACGAACTTAATTTTCATACGAACTTCATCTTCGTTCAATACATTTTACGAAAATAGATTACGAACTTAATTTTCATACGAACTTCATCTTCGTTCAATACATTTTACGAAAATAGATTACGAACTTAATTTTCATACGAACTTCATCTTCGTTCAATACATTTTACGAAAATAGATTACGAACTTAATTTTCATACGAACTTCATCTTCGTTCAATACATTTTACGAAAATAGATTACGAACTTAATTTTCATACGAACTTCATCTTCGTTCAATACACTTTACGAAAATAGATTACGAACTTAATTTTCATACGAACTTCATCTTCGTTCATTTTACGAAAATAGATTACGAACTTAATTTTCATACGAACTTCATCTTCGTTCAATACATTTTACGAAAATAGATTACGAACTTAATTTTCATACGAACTTCATCTTCGTTCAATACATTTTACGAAAATAGATTACGAACTTAATTTTCATACGAACTTCATCTTCGTTCAATACATTTTACGAAAATAGATTACGAACTTAATTTTCATACGAACTTCATCTTCGTTCAATACATTTTACGAAAATAGATTACGAACTTAATTTTCATACGAACTTCATCTTCGTTCAATACATTTTACGAAAATAGATTACGAACTTAATTTTCATACGAACTTCATCTTCGTTCAATACATTTTACGAAAATAGATTACGAACTTAATTTTCATACGAACTTCATCTTCGTTCAATACATTTTACGAAAATAGATTACGAACTTAATTTTCATACGAACTTCATCTTCGTTCAATACATTTTACGAAAATAGATTACGAACTTAATTTTCATACGAACTTCATCTTCGTTCAATACATTTTACGAAAATAGATTACGAACTTAATTTTCATACGAACTTCATCTTCGTTCAATACATTTTACGAAAATAGATTACGAACTTAATTTTCATACGAACTTCATCTTCGTTCAATACATTTTACGAAAATAGATTACGAACTTAATTTTCATACGAACTTCATCTTCGTTCAATACACTTTACGAAAATAGTTACAAATTCAGACATCACTTGAACTTAAGCCTTCATTATTGGTCACAAACTGCATTATTGACCATATACAACATTAACCCTTCATTATTGGTCACAAACTGCATTATTGACCATATACAACATTAACCCTTCATTATTGGTCACAAACTGCATTATTGACCATATACAACATTAACCCTTCATTATTGGTCACAAGCTGCATTATTGACCATATACAACATTAAGCCTTCATTATTGGTCACAAACTGCATTATTGACCATATACAACATTAACCCTTCATTATGGTCACTAAACTCATTATTGACCATATACAACTTAAGCCTTCATTATTGGTCACAAACTGCATTATTGACCATATACAACATTAACCCTTCATTATTGGTCACTAAACTGCATTATTGACCATATACTACATTAACCTTTTCAGAGGTAATTTCAATAATTTCGGGACCGGTCAACTGCTTTTCATCGGGCTCCATCCAACAACTTGGAGTCCTACATCTCCTTCCATATAACATTTCAAATGTGGCATCCCAATACTTGCATGGTGACTATTATTATAAGCAAATTCAATCAACTTCAAGTGTTCATCCCATGCTCCACCGTATTCAAGTACACACGTTCTCAACATATCCTCCAAGGTTTGAATGGTTCTCTCACTTTGCCCATCGGTTTGGGGATGATAGGCGGTACTCAAATTTATTCTACTACCCAACTCCCGTTGAAGACCCTTCCAAAAGTTTGACACAAACCTCGAGTCTCGATCCGAAACAATAGATAAAGGAACTCCATGTTTCGCAACTACTTCATCAATGTACATCTTTGCCATCTTCGTTAAAGGCACATCTTGTCGGGTAGCTAGAAAATGAGCACTCTTCGTCAATCTATCTACAATCACCCAAATCATATCATTCCCTTTCGGCGTTTTCGGTAGCTTCGTTACAAAGTCCATCGTAATATGATCCCATTTCCACTCGGGAATTTCTAATTGATGCAACAAACCATACGGCTTTTGATGGTCCGTCTTCACTCTTGCACACGTCAAACACTTTGCTACAAATGAGCTACTTCACCTTTAATATCCGGCCACCAATAAATCGGCTTCAAATCTGCATACATTTTGGTGACACCGGGATGCATCGAATACCTACTTCTATGGACCTCTTCAAGGATCAACTCTCGGTTACCACCAAGCAGTGGCACCCAAATGCGACCCTTGTATGTTTTAAACCCACGGCTATTAGTCTCCATCACAAGTCGTTTCTTCTTTCCAATGCCTTCTTTGTCAATGTTATCCTTCATTAATTCCCTCGCTTGTGCTTCTTTAATTCGGTCTAATAGACCCGACTCGGCTTGAACCTGCATACTCATTAACTTGCATGAAAAGCTTTGCACTTTCCCACTTAGTGCATCCGTCACTACATTGGCTTTACTCGGATGGTGTTTGATCTCACAATCACAATCTTAAGTAACTCCATCCACCTTCTTTGTCTCACATTCATCTCTTTCTGAATGAACACATACTGCAACTCTTATGTTCGGTATACAAAGTGCACTTAGTGCCATAAGATAATGTCTCCATAACTTCAATGCAAATACTACCACATTTCATTCCAACCGTTTCGTCATGTCTTTGATTCAATCCTTAAATCAAAACAAGTAATCGCCTCATTTCTTCAACTTTCAAAAGTATTCCCACATTACATTCAGCGAAGACTATTCACTTGGCGGTAAGCCTTTCAAGCACGCATCTTTATTAGCTTGCTATCACAACTCACATGATTCATTTGAACAAAGGGTCGACTCGTCATAACCTTCGCTACATATCATATCCTTTCATAGAGACTTATGGTTAGACCATAATACCCTCTTTGTTCATAATAAACTTCCCTTTTCTCACCACAAAAACCCTCGGCCGATATTAAACTAATCAAAGCACTCATTTAATACTTCTAACTTCATGAGCTGTTATCGTCATGATCTTTGGCTTGACACTTTTCCCTTCAATAACATCGTATCATGGAATGACACCCAACACCCCTTAAACGTAACTTCATAGCATATCTTGTCATATCACACGTAAACTTGTCACACATCGTTTGAAGGTTCGACCTCACAATCGCAACGAAATTGGAAAACTTATTAGAGCGTCTCAAAGCTACGAGTGGCCTCGATTTTTGAACTATACTCCTTGCCTTACATAAGTAGATCACATAGGCGAGAAACATGATCCATCCGGAACCGAATACTCCTGAACACTTCTACTTTTGTGATTTAAGTATCCATAGTTAACTCCGTCATCCAACCTCTTAACTTTTCCTAAGGGAAAACTCTTTATCTTGAGAAGCAGTCATACATAAGATTTTGCGCAAACATAGGATCTTCATATCATCTTCACGTCACACCGGCGAAGGCAGTTGCGATAGAACTGCTGGAAGGTTCACGTGTTAGTTCGCCATTCATTCCTGCAATATGAGAAAGAATCTCCATCTCGTCGTTCGTTCTTAGCAGCTTCCACCGTCATTCGAAGGACCTGAACTCTCGTCTTTGGAGTGGCTGCATTCTTTCCTTCGTTCTTCATCTGAGGGCAATCGGCAATAAGATGTCCCGTTTCTTGACACTTGTAGTAATAATACTATCCTTATAATTAACTGCAATGTGCCTCAATGAACCACACGTAATTTACCCTTTGGTCTTGTCTGAACATTGGCCTTCATGCGTAATCTTGCAAGTAGGGCACCACGTGCCACTCTTATTCTTGTCCTTACTTCTATTCGAAATTGAACTACCTTTAAACTTCTTATTAGAACCCGAAGAACAATTAGATCTTCTCTTGAATCTCGACTTCTTATCATCAGCTTTCTCAACAACTTTTCAGATTTGAGGCCATCATTCAACCTCTTAAACTCCTTCATAGTTGTAGATAAGGTAGTGTGCCGCCTACATAAACCACGTTAATTAGCCGGGAGGCCATCACAATAAGCCTCATCTCCCAAGTTCCCACATACTCTTCCAAGAACTTCTCCTTAAATGTACTCCAATGCATCACTGCTAGTACCTCGGGAGCTATTGACACCGTAGTAGCCCTCCACCAGTTACGGGCATTCTTCTTCATTTGGATCAACACAAATACAGTCTCACAAGCACACACATGTCGTGATACATTTACAATTACGTTCGCGACCGGAATTGTAAATGTATCCTTCCATACGTGTACCCGGTAACCCAGCTGTGCATCACCTATTCATCACTCTTCAATTATCCTGCATTAACTCTACTTGTCAACTTCAAGTCCATATCCCTTGAACTAGTAGACTCAACAACAATGTCTACCAATCACTTCATTCCTCACGTACCTTTAGTCTTCATTTAACTTCATGTGCATTACAATCATCATACACATTTATCCGGCTATGACTTTTCATTGATCTTCACACATTTCCACACATACGAGACATCAACGTCATTAAAGTTGCTACACAATGTTTACTCTCAACACATGAAGGTTCACTACATAGAAACCTCTCCAACTTCATTACTTTGCACTCCGGTCAACACAAGTACGACTATACAAATACGTTCGTGTCGTGATACGCTTGCAATTATGTTCCGGACCATAATTGTAATTGTATCCTTTCACTCGCATGTTCGTTACCGCATTTGTGTATCGTCAAAATCCTTAGCTCCGCAATTCGAAAAACTCTCGTATTTGAAGTTAGTGGTACGAGGAGCAACCACTACACAAGGCTCCACCACGTTACCTCCACCATTCACTCCTGCAACAACATTTTCAGGAGCAACTTACGACCTCACATTAGATGGCTCAGCTTCATTAAAGGGATTAGAGTTATTCCCATCGGTTTGCTCATCCCGACGCAAGTTAGCTTCTCATTTCATCCTCACTTTCGGCCCTTGCTCGAGCCAATTCTTCTTCATTTGGATCAACACAAATACAGTCTCACAAGCACACACATGTCGTGATACATTTACAATTACGTTCGCGACCGGAATTGTAAATGTATCCTTCCATACGTGTACCCGGTAACCCAGCTGTGCATCACCTATTCATCACTCTTCAATTATCCTGCATTAACTCTACTTGTCAACTTCAAGTCCATATCCCTTGAACTAGTAGACTCAACAACAATGTCTACCAATCACTTCATTCCTCACGTACCTTTAGTCTTCATTTAACTTCATGTGCATTACAATCATCATACACATTTATCCGGCTATGACTTTTCATTGATCTTCACACATTTCCACACATACGAGACATCAACGTCATTAAAGTTGCTACACAATGTTTACTCTCAACACATGAAGGTTCACTACATAGAAACCTCTCCAACTTCATTACTTTGCACTCCGGTCAACACAAGTACGACTATACAAATACGTTCGTGTCGTGATACGCTTGCAATTATGTTCCGGACCATAATTGTAATTGTATCCTTTCACTCGCATGTTCGTTACCGCATTTGTGTATCGCCTTCTCATCACCAACTACATTCACGCAAACATCTTCACACATTTCCACACATACGAGACATCAACGTCATTAAAGTTGCTACACAATGTTTACTCTCAACACATGAAGGTTCACTACATAGAAACCTCTCCAACTTCATTACTTTGCACTCCGGTCAACACAAGTACGACTATACAAATACGTTCGTGTCGTGATACGCTTGCAATTATGTTCCGGACCATAATTGTAATTGTATCCTTTCACTCGCATGTTCGTTACCGCATTTGTGTATCGCCTTCTCATCACCAACTACATTCACGCAAACATCTTCACACATATGCATCTCACTTCTTTTACGATCCATGTCACGAACCCCATGGGTTGGACATTAATGGAATACCATTTCATCAACTTCTCTAACATTCCTTCATTTCCAACACTTCACACATAAACTACATCGCACACTTATCAAATTCAGTTGGAAAAATGGCACATCACCTCGTGGACCTTCTATCGTAGCAATAGGATAACTAGCGACGGAGGAGTGAGAAACGAAAGAATAAAGGCTAAAACACATATCCACATATCAATAAACACACATCAAATAGCCTTAATCCTACACTCTCACTCAATCCCAACCCGTCCTAGAGTACTTCATCTCAAAGCTAGGCATCCTACTTAAGCCTAACACGGTCTTCGTCGGTCTAAGTCCAAAATCCTACGGCATAAGTCGAATTTTGGTTCACTTAAACCAATTCTCTGATACCAACTTGTAACACCCGTCGTTTAAAAATATGGGTTTTCAAAAACTTTTCACCTAACGGTGTTAAATTGCGGAAGTAAAGACTGTAAAAGTCAAAACCAATAAAACATTTTGGTTTCTGCATTTAGTTGGTGTTACTTGCGACATCATAGAATAGTTCAAAGGAAAACCCAACAGTTGCCCAACATAAAACAACCGTCCAAACGTCATTACATAAATTCGACATTAAGTACTGAATGTAAACAAATGTCTAAACAAAGCGTCTATAGGGTAGCTAAGGCTCCTGCATTGCATCTACCCAAGCCTCACTCGTTCTGCATATAGTTCCTTCAAGCTAAACCTGAGGGAACAACCACATTAAAAGAAACAAGTGTTAGCTATTAACATAGCTAAGTAAGATAACACTTAATTTAAAAGCATTTGTCCAATTAAAACAATCTTCATTATTAGACAAGTTCTTTAGGCACGTCACACATCACACAAATCTGCATAACAACTTCATATCAAATAGGATAATCATCCTAAATGTGCCTATCCTGCATTACTTCATTATCCACATATCTGCTTTCTACATTTCTGCTTTACTACGTTATTTAGTTTAGGTGACTGCATTACCTAAACATTTACTGCGTTACTGCTTTTACGTTTTGGGCCCTTAAACGTGCAAGTGACATGGCAACCTAGCAAGTCTAGTGCACTAGGTGTTCAAGCCATACAAACATGCACACAACATACATCAACTTCATTTCGACATTTCGTGCATAATACAATACTTCATTAGGCTACATCAACTGCATAGCGTCATACTACATTAAGCAATACTTCATTATATTACATAACTGCATAGCGTCATACTACATTAAGCAATACTTCATTAGACTACATCAACTGCATAGCGTCATACTACATTAAGCAATACTTCATTATACTACATAACTGCATAATACTACATTAAGCAATACTTCATTAGGCTACATCAACTGCATAGCGTCATACTACATTAAGCAATACTTCATTAGCTACATAACTGCATAGCGTCATACTACATTAAGCAATACTTCATTAGGCTACATCAACTGCATAGCGTCATACTACATTAAGCAATACTTCATTAGCTACATAACTGCATAGCGTCATAATACAATACTTCATTAGGCTACATCAACTGCATAGCGTCATACTACATTAAGCAATACTTCATTATATTACATAACTGCATAATAGATCACTACATTAGGCAATACTTCATTAGGCTACATCAACTGCATAGCGTCATACTACATTAAACAATACTTCATTAGGCTACATCAACTGCATAGCGTCATACTACATTAAGCAATACTTCATTATATTACATAACTGCATAATAGATCACTACATTAGGCAATACTTCCTTCTTCTACATTAGGGACTGCATTTCAGGTCTCATGGTCAACTACGTAATCCCATAATACCTCCCAAGTAACCCCATAAGTCCACATGCATTATAAGTTACCAATTGGAAGTATGTAAGTTTGAAACCTGCTTTTAGTTGATCCCCCAGCGTGACAAAAGTAGTGTATCTTACCTGGTTGTAGTACACGCGCACAAACAAGTAGCTAATACTGCTTATCAGTAACCTCCGACACCTATCGTTCATTAACATATAAAGTATAAGTCATTTAGGACCTTAAATGGACCCTCGAACGAACTTAAGACTGGCTACGTAAAATTCCAGAATTACACCTAACGAACTTAGTTCTTATCTTCGTTTCAATTGTTCTTACGAACTTAACATTCAACTTCGTTACTTTACAACTTACGAATTTAGACCATAACTTCGTTTGGCTTCATTTTACGAAAATAGATTACGAACTTAATTTTCATACGAACTTCATCTTCGTTCAATACACTTTACGAAAATAGCTTCTTTACGAATTTAACTTTGAACGAACTTAGGCTTCATCAAACGACTTTATGCTTGAACGAATATAGTCCAAACGAAGATGATCTTCGTTTTGTCAAACGAAGATAGCACCAGAAAACGAATTTAACATCAGATTCGACCAGAAATCATAAAACGACTTCGTTCTTCATTTTTCCAGAAATCAATCGATCAAGTCTTCTTCCCAAACATGTTTTCGACATAAATAAACATATTTTGATCATCACGATCGACTACGGACTCGTTTAACATCACTTTCAATGTTGATTACCCAAAACACCACATAAACCCTAATTCTTTGAAAACCCCTTTTTAATTCAGATTTGATTCATCAATAAAACATCTTTGATCTGAAATAAAATCAATATATCAATGATTACCTGCTTGGCTAGATGATTGATCAATTCCAACACCAACACACACAATTGTTAGACCCAAAAACTAGATTAATTGCTTTAGGATTCAAGAAAGGATTAGAGACTTTGGGTTTGAGTTATTATTTACTAATGGCTGCTCAAAACACCCTAATTACACCCATCAAAACCTTAATCCCGTTTTTAGATTTCAACCTATGTCAAAATCAGCCCTTGAACTTCTAAACCCTTCATTATTGGTCACAAACTGCATTATTGACCATATACAACATTAACCCTTCATTATATGTCACTACATAGACATAAACCTTCATTTTTCCAGAAATCAATCGATCAAGTCTTCTTCCCAAACATGTTTTCGACATAAATAAACATATTTTGATCATCACGATCGACTACGGACTCGTTTAACATCACTTTCAATGTTGATTACCCAAAACACCACATAAACCCTAATTCTTTGAAAACCCCTTTTTAATTCAGATTTGATTCATCAATAAAACATCTTTGATCTGAAATAAAATCAATATATCAATGATTACCTGCTTGGCTAGATGATTGATCAATTCCAACACCAACACACACAATTGTTAGACCCAAAAACTAGATTAATTGCTTTAGGATTCAAGAAAGGATTAGAGACTTTGGGTTTGAGTTATTATTTACTAATGGCTGCTCAAAACACCCTAATTACACCCATCAAAACCTTAATCCCGTTTTTAGATTTCAACCTATGTCAAAATCAGCCCTTGAACTTCTAAACCCTTCATTATTGGTCACAAACTGCATTATTGACCATATACAACATTAACCCTTCATTATATGTCACTACATATTGACCATATACAACATTAACCCTTCATTATGGTCACTAAATCAGCCCTTGAACTTCTAAACCCTTCATTATTGGTCACAAACTGCATTATTGACCATATACAACATTAACCCTTCATTATATGTCACTACATAGACATAAACCTTCATTTTGGTCACAAACTGCATTATTGACCATATACAACATTAACCCTTCATTATATGTCACTACATAGACATAAACCTTCATTTTTCACACATTATACTACATTAATATTTAGGCTTCCAAGCCTCTCACATAACACACTTTAACTACGTATATGCATATATTCACACTAGACTTTTCGACACACACAAAGTTGACTTAACGGCGTTAGTCAAATCTTAAAGAAAAGTTTGGGATGTTACACAGATCATGCAGGTTGTAAGATAGACAGGAAATCCACTACTGGTGGATGTCATTTCCTTGGTGGCAAACTGGTCAGCTGGACCAGTAAAAAGCAAACTTCAGTTTCATTGTCCACTGCTGAAACTGAATACGTGTCTGCAGCCAGTTGTTGTGCTCAGATACTCTGGATGAAGAACCAGTTGCTTGATTATGGTATTAAGTATTCAAAGACTCCAATCTTTTGTGATAATACCAGTGCCATTGCTATCTCTAACAATCCAGTCATGCACTCAAAGACGAAGCACATTGATCTCAGGTATCACTTCATTCGTGATAATATTGTGAAAGGCAACATTGAACTCCATTTTATTCCCACTGACAAACAACTCGCTGACATTTTTACTCTGGATGTTTTTTTTTTTTTTTTTTTTTTTTTTTTTTTTTTTTTTTTTTTTTTTTTTTTTTTTTTTTTTTTTTTTTTTTTTTTTTTTTCTTTTTTTTTTTTTTTTTTTTTTTTTTTTTTTTTTTTTTTTTTTTTTTTTTTTTTTTTTTTTTTTTTTTTTTTTTTTTTTTTTTTTTTTTTTTTTTTTTTTTTTTTTTTTTTTTTTTTTTTTTTTTTTTTTTTTTTTTTTTTTTTTTTTTTTTTTTTTTTTTTTTTTTTTTTTTTTTTTTTTTTTTTTTTTTTTTTTTTTTTTTTTTTTTTTTTTTTTTTTTTTTTTTTTTTTTTTTTTTTTTTTTTTTTTTTTTTTTTTTTTTTTTTTTTTTTTTTTTTTTTTTTTTTTTTTTTTTTTTTTTTTTTTTTTTTTTTTTTTTTTTTTTTTTTTTTTTTTTTTTTTTTTTTTTTTTTTTTTTTTTTTTTTTTTTTTTTTTTTTTTTTTTTTTTTTTTTTTTTTTTTTTTTTTTTTTTTTTTTTTTTTTTTTTTTTTTTTTTTTTTTTTTTTTTTTTTTTTTTTTTTTTTTTTTTTTTTTTTTTTTTTTTTTTTTTTTTTTTTTTTTTTTTTTTTTTTTTTTTTTTTTTTTTTTTTTTTTTTTTTTTTTTTTTTTTTTTTTTTTTTTTTTTTTTTTTTTTTTTTTTTTTTTTTTTTTTTTTTTTTTTTTTTTTTTTTTTTTTTTTTTTTTTTTTTTTTTTTTTTTTTTTTTTTTTTTTTTTTTTTTTTTTTTTTTTTTTTTTTTTTTTTTTTTTTTTTTTTTTTTTTTTTTTTTTTTTTTTTTTTTTTTTTTTTTTTTTTTTTTTTTTTTTTTTTTTTTTTTTTTTTTTTTTTTTTTTTTTTTTTTTTTTTTTTTTTTTTTTTTTTTTTTTTTTTTTTTTTTTTTTTTTTTTTTTTTTTTTTTTTTTTTTTTTTTTTTTTTTTTTTTTTTTTTTTTTTTTTTTTTTTTTTTTTTTTTTTTTTTTTTTTTTTTTTTTTTTTTTTTTTTTTTTTTTTTTTTTTTTTTTTTTTTTTTTTTTTTTTTTTTTTTTTTTTTTTTTTTTTTTTTTTTTTTTTTTTTTTTTTTTTTTTTTTTTTTTTTTTTTTTTTTTTTTTTTTTTTTTTTTTTTTTTTTTTTTTTTTTTTTTTTTTTTTTTTTTTTTTTTTTTTTTTTTTTTTTTTTTTTTTTTTTTTTTTTTTTTTTTTTTTTTTTTTTTTTTTTTTTTTTTTTTTTTTTTTTTTTTTTTTTTTTTTTTTTTTTTTTTTTTTTTTTTTTTTTTTTTTTTTTTTTTTTTTTTTTTTTTTTTTTTTTTTTTTTTTTTTTTTTTTTTTTTTTTTTTTTTTTTTTTTTTTTTTTTTTTTTTTTTTTTTTTTTTTTTTTTTTTTTTTTTTTTTTTTTTTTTTTTTTTTTTTTTTTTTTTTTTTTTTTTTTTTTTTTTTTTTTTTTTTTTTTTTTTTTTTATTCTTATTTTTGTTTTTTTTTTTTTTTTTTTTTTTTTTTTTTTTTTTTTTTTTTTTTTTTTCTAATCCACCAGTGATACTGGAGTGTCCAGTCAACCTCCAGATGCACTGAAATGAGTCATAATATTTTATACTTGGTCATTGTGCGTGCCACGTATGCAAAATCTTTTAAAAGATATTTATCTTAATATTTATCTTATTATCCTACATGGCATGTCATTTTTTCAAAGAAATGATGGTATTTTTACCTTGGGAAGACAAAAAGTGCAAGTTGGTACTGTTTGTGGGCTGTAAACCGTCACACATTTATGTGTGATGTGATGTAGTTAATGCGGATCTCAGAACCCGATCAAAATTATATTTGATAATTTCAAAATAACCGTTTGAGTTCCACATTCTCTCTCCTATATAATACCCACTTTCACTTTCATTTGCATTTACTTCGAACATATTTACTCCCAAATTCTTCAAATTCCTTCATTTAATTCTTCATTCAATTTCCAATCATAAATCTCTCCCATATTTAATTCTTCAAATCTTCATCAAAAACCTAATTCTTCAATTTCATCTTCATTTCATCATATCTATCATATTCAATGGCACCAAGACAATCCAATTCACCTAAGAATCTGCTCGCCGCTGAATATGCTCCGGTTGCCAATATTGTTAAGGCACCTCATATTACTCTTGAGGCTAAGGCCATCAGAATAAACATGAACAATTGGATGGCTAGACTCACAAGCACCACTCATGCTCCCACCTCTCTTATCGGACGACTGAATGCCTTTTTCCTCAGTTGTCCACTATATGGTGCTCTCACTCTTAATCCTGGTAAAATGTATCATGATTATTTGTGTGAATTCTGGTATTCTGTTGTGTATGTTGAAAACACTAAAACCATCAACTACACATTGCAACAAGGCACCAGGTCTTTCACTCTCACTGTCGATTCTCTCAGAGATGTTCTTCATTTAAATTATTTAGCTGAAAATGAGATGGCAATTCCTCTCCCTACTGGTATCAATTTCAGGGATGTGTGCAGATTGATGGGGCACACTGAAATATTGGATGAACATGGCCAGTTATTAAGGAAAGGCACAATCTACATGAGCAAGCTGTCAGACTCATGGAGATACTTTTTCACTCATCTTGTTGAGTGTTTAGGTGGCAGTTCTAGAGGGTTGGACCAGATTAATCAAATGCAACTCCAGATTGCCTACTGTCTATGGTTTGGGTACAGGGTCGATTTTGCTCAGATCTTCTTCGATGACCTTGTTGACCGTCTGAAGGTGAAAGGTAGAAAACCCCATATTCCTTATATTCGTTTTCTGTCACTTATTTTCTAAGAGCTCTGGGTGCTGAGTATGATTATGAAACAAATCATTTTTCGGTGTGTGAATATCTGAGGGAGTTGAGTTCCCTAAAATCAAGAGCTGGTGAGGTTGAAATTCCTGTAAATATGTTGAATAATTTTGGAAATGATGCACCTGATGAGCAAGAAGAGGCTCCAGGTAGGGGTCAGATTGTTGTAAGACCCACTGGAGTCGTCGATGTTGAAAATGTGCAACCAGTGACCCAGGTGGCTCCTGAAGGTCAACAACCAGAAAATGTTGATCCTCTTAGACGGCCAAGATCTTCCAGGCGTCTTATGAGAGCTGGAGTTCAGGTGAATCCAGATAGAGCCGATGCAACCCATCCTGGTGATATTATGAATTTAGATGGGTCTCCTATTTTTGAGCAGGAAGAAAACATTGTACAAGATGCTGAGCAGGTAGAAAATGTACAGATAAAAAAAAAAAAAAAAAAAAAAAAAAAAAAAAAAAAAAAAAAAAAAAAAAAAAAAAAAAAAAAAAAAAAAAAAAAAAAAAAAAAAAAAAAAAAAAAAAAAAAAAAAAAAAAAAAAAAAAAAAAAAAAAAAAAAAAAAAAAAAAAAAAAAAAAAAAAAAAAAAAAAAAAAAAAAAAAAAAAAAAAAAAAAAAAAAAAAAAAAAAAAAAAAAAAAAAAAAAAAAAAAAAAAAAAAAAAAAAAAAAAAAAAAAAAAAAAAAAAAAAAAAAAAAAAAAAAAAAAAAAAAAAAAAAAAAAAAAAAAAAAAAAAAAAAAAAAAAAAAAAAAACAGAGAAAATGTTGCTCAGAATGTTGAGCAGGCTGGTCAATTGGACTTAAATGTAGAAGTTGGTGAACAAGCTGGTGATCAGGCTGGTGATGAAACAGTTGGTGAAACATTTGTCTGGGATGAGGCTGATTCACCCATGTCAGAAGGTCATAATTTTGATGTGAATATGAATTTTCTTGGAGATGATGTAGTAGAAGTTGAACGCTTACCAGAAATGCCACCACCTCCACCAGAATCAAATATTCCACCACCAGAATCCACTATGCCACCACCACCACCACCTTCAATTCCACAAACCACTCCATATTTCAATCCTCCCACACTTCAAATTTCACAAACTCAACCACCACCAATTGAAACTCCAATTAACTTTCCTGAACACCGTGTGTTGGACTCGATTGCTGTAACATCTGAAAGATCCACTGAAGAGGTCCAGACACAAGTACCGTTGGTGACCAGAATGACTTCCACTCTTGATCCTCCCAGTGGTCCCTCCTCTTCTTCTTCAGCCGAGGTCCAAGACCTTTTAAGTAAGGTGGCGGACCTGGAGAGATCACTCCAGTCTTCATCCCAGGTTATTTCTGATTTTAAGTCCTTATTATCCAATAATCTAGCATCAGAAATGAATGTTTTTGCTGGGAATGAAAAGATAGTGTTTGAGAAGCTGGATGAGCTGGTACTGGCCACAAATAATAATTCTGAAAATATCAAAGTGGCAGTCCAGGGATTAGAAGCAAGACTGGTTAGTTCTGTTCAGACTGCAGTGAAAGGTGAACTTGTTCAACCACTGGCAGGTCTGACAGATGAGGTTCATAGGTTGACAACCAGGATTAGTAGTTTGGAGAGTAGGCCATCCTTGATCAGAATGTTGTTGTTAGTTCAATCAGTGATGAGGTTGCTAAGAAGTTCAGACATGGAATGTTAAAAGAAATTTCTGAAGAGATTTCTGGGTCTGTTCTTAGAACCATTCAGGATGGTTTATTACCACAAGTGGTGAAGATGATAGAAAATGAAATGCCAAAACACTTGCCTCAAGAAATTCAGATTATAAAGAAGGAAGTGATTGCTTTAAGAAGCACTGTGAATGTCACAACTCCAGTGGCTGGAAGAACGTTTGGTGCTCTAGACAGACATATGCTTGAACAGTTGTGGAATGATCTCAAGTCAAGAACTGGTGATCATTCCAAGGGGGAAAAGTCGTCTGTTGCCACTGAGTCTGTTCAAGAAGGTTTGGTTAGGAAAAAGAAAGAAGTTGTTGCCAGTGCTATTGAAAAGGCCTTTGCTACTAAAAGCATCGTGCAACAAGAACAAGTGACTGATACTGATGCCAGTGCACAAGAAGCACAGAAGGCACTTGGCACTGAAGCCATTGTGCAGGTTGAAGAAGCTGCTGGTACTGATGCCAGTGAGCCCCAATTCGAAGCATTCCCAGATATCATAACTACTCAAGAGTCAGTAAAAAGAAAGAAACATGTGATATCTGGAGGTGAAACTGAAACTGCTGAAGGTTCATCAGAGTTTCCCACTGCTGATGATGACACCTCAAGAAAACTGGAGCAAGAATGCATTATGATAGAAATATTCAAGAAAAATCAAAAAGATGAATTGCTGGCCCACAAAAGGGAGATGGCAATCATGGGGACTCTTGATTCTTACAATGCTGGCAGGTTAGGCATACATATTGATGTTTACAAAAGAATGAAGGAAGACCCCAGAATTCATCAATGTCTGGATGCATTGGATGACGTGTATATTCGCTCCAGGTACTCTGAAGAAGAACAAACTTATGATTCTGTAACTTATGGTGTCAGCGTACCTGAACTAATCAGACAAAGGACGGAGGAACTGGTGAACCTCCAGAAGAAAATAAGAAAGAATGCTGGTGCTCTGGAGATAGAGTACAGGAAGAAGATAAAGGGCTTGCCAAAACTCACTGCCAAACAGATCAAGGAAATCAGAGACAGAGATCTGAGCACATTCATTCCTTTGGATACATCACAAAGAATCAATCGTGAACAACTCCAGTCTGCCATCGAACAGCAGAGAGTATCCAAGGAAACTGAACATATGATCCAGATGGCTAAGCAGAAAGCCAAGTATGAAGATATGTTGAAATTCAGGGCTGATGCCAGAAGGATCATAGGTGCAGAGATTAAACTCGTTGAAAATCATGAAGGCATGACCAGGTTTAATATAAAGTTGACAGAGAGGGTAACTTTACTGATGAAAGGAAGAATGCATCAGTCCAAGCTTTTGGATGGACTGAACTGAAGGAGATAGGATTAACTTTCAAAGGAAAAACTGATTTAACTCCTGATGTCAAGGCATTTATGAAGAGGATTGAAAAGGTTTGGAAAAGAATACAACAGATGGAAGCTGTTCTGGGTATGAGACCACCAGTTTCTGTACCATCCTCTCCATCACCAAAGAGAAAGGCTTCTGAAGATGCTCCAGGACAGACATCGAAAAGAAGGGCCTGACTCTTGTATCATTTACTTGTACTTGTATTTATTTTCACAAAATTGTAACTTATTTTCTGTTGATGGCTGTAAATATAGTTGCATATTTTGTTTCACAAAGTAAATGATCAGATTTAGTCTAAGTTAGAATTAAAAGATGAAACTGGAACACTGATGATCTATAAAGTGTTTCCCAGTAACCATAAATTTTTAGACTAAGTCAAAACAAGTGTTTTTCAAGCATACAAATTTGTATAGATATAAGCTTGAAAAACCTTGCATTATTTCTAAACAAATAGGGGGAATTTGTTAGGTCCAGATTTACTGGACTCGCTCCAGACTCGACTACTGGAGCCTTACTGAAGATCTGTCCAGAAATGATATTTACTGGACCTACTCCAGACTTGGAACTGGAGTCCCTCTGAAGATTTGTTCAGAAATAATGGAAGACCAGTGAGCAAATACTTGTATAGGAAATCTGGAGTATTCCAGATTAGCTCACTGGACTTCACCCCAGTCTAGATCTATTCTACTGAAGACATTCTTACTAAAGTCAAAGACTGAAGTCAGAATAAAGAAGACTGACAAATGGCGGAGTCCACTGGAAGTCTTACCAGATCTACGACTGGAGGTTTGTCAGTGTTCTATACCTTACAAGTCTGAACACTGATATCGAGGAATTGACTTTTGCCTTTACACACTTTCCAAAGAACATTCCACTTGTTCTTTACAAAGTTTATACGTGTGTAAAGGTGGTTGGTTAAAAGAATAAAGTCATATTGATGTGACTTTATCCTTGTACCTTAACCAATGCATTTAATGACCTTGTCGGTTCATTAAATGCATGCAACCATATTTGTACGGCACAAATTCACTGGTGAA
>CM067169.1:86997178-87061318 GCA_034093135.1 Erigeron breviscapus | reverse complement strand
ATGTAGTTTCCAAACTCATCATATAAACTGTCATCCATCCTGCTACCACCAAAAAACCTAATAAGAAAACAAACAATAAATATTTTTAGCATCGATCATTAGTACTTATACAGTCATCAATTACTTCTCAACATAGCATAGATCAAAATCAATTCTAGGAGGTAATTAAAGTTCATTAATTTACATGCTTGTGTCTTAAAGGTTGTGTTCAAAATAAGCACCACCCCCTAGCTTACAAATAAGTACAATTTTCCCTTAAAATATACTGAAACACACCTAATAGTTGAACACTTCAAACTGTTTTTCGGATTCTTCGGCTAGTGACGGGAGTGGCGTGGCGGTGGATTACGACGGCTATTGTGGCTATTGTGTATAAAATATATACAGCCCAAAATTCAATATTTGCAAAAGGCCAAAAAGTTGTAATACTGTAGCGCATACTTACAAAAAATATCACGAACAAGTGAACAAACTAAAAACTTGACAACATACGCTGTGAAATCCGCAGACGCAGATGCAGCACGAAGAGCATTAGTATCTAGACAACAACTCCAGACTGCACCTTTATGCCCTTCAAAAGTTCCTATCCAGTCTCCAGTTTCTCCATTTCTAACCATAGGCGTCGAATCTAATTCACAAAACTATCCATGTAAGTAACCTAAAAGTCCATTTTTTTCACTTCCAGGTGCTTATTGACAAGTCCTATTAGAGCATTAAAAGTCAGTATTCACGATATTTTTCCCCTTAACCTACAACTAACTAATAGCTACAAAATAAGCTAGACGCACTTAAAAAAGCACTCTCAACTCTCAAGTTACAGCTTAAGACATTCCTTTACAACAACAAGACATTCATATATACATACATACAGTTGATAGATATATAGATATAGAGATATATATACCTTTGCTGGCACTGATGAGGAAAAAACCAACAACTGGACGTGAATGTCCATGGCATACCAATGGCACTGCTACTTTCTTCTTGTCCATTTTAATCTCAACCTAAGATATATATATTGACAGTCCACTAATTTGCACACTTATATTTGTTTAAACTAAACAAGAAAGTAAAGAACAGAAGTAAAGAACACAAACAAGAACAAGTTCAATTGTTAGAAAACTATGCAAGTCTAATCATATGTATCATTGATTTAAACGATGAATACATGGTCGATAATACAACTTGTCTTACAAGAATACAAATGAACTATGTAATTGCTAAGTCTAGAAAGAAGGAAACTTAAACAATTACAAATAAAGTAAAACACTTTGTGGTGACAAACACACTTAAATGCGGCTGTGTTCCTTTATATAGAAGAGGAATTAGGGCAACACAGCCTTACAATGATAGTGATGTGATGGTGGTTGTCGACATTCCATTGGCTCTAAGTACTTGGATCCAGGAGCCTTTGTCTTCTTTACCAAAACGGGTATGAAAGAGAGAAACCCTTGTTTTGGTCCCAACTGTACCTTTGCCATATAAGGTAACATTCAGTTAGGAGAACCACCATGTGACTTCTTGTCTTCTTGTTGGTTTGAAATCTTCCCGCCTTGACAAATAATTTGGAAAGCAAACCACCCGCTGACGAGAGTCAATGACTCGCTGATGACTCGCTGACGACCCACGTCAGCGACCAAGTCTGGTCAGCGAATCCTTGACTCAACAATCTCCCCCTATTCGCTGAGAAGACTTGTTTGAGTGAAGACAGAAAATTATAGAAAGATGAAAAGATGTCTTATATACATATCTTTGAACATTACAAGCTGACTCATACAGCATTTACATTTGTAAGACATCTATTCATTTTCAGCTTCAAATTCCCAAGCATGTTCTTGCTTGGCAATCTGAACAGCTGGGTCATTATATCTGTGAGGCTTAACCAGCTCCTCATCCACCTTGCTGATGAACCATCTATTGTTGGATGTCTCAGCACATCTTTTTCTTATGTTCAAGAGAAACCCCGTTGAAGCTTTTTCAACTTCGGCTAGACGAAAGAACAATTGATTGTTCTGGAAGTTTGTGAAGAAGATGCCAGCAGGTGTTTCAAGTACTCTCCCTTCTTCAAATAGGCTTCTGGGAGGGAGTCTGGTGTTCAGTGAGGCATCACCAGCGATAGGAGGAAGATCAACTTTAAGAGTTTGATGCACTTCCTTTCTCTTTCTTTGAATCCTTTGGCCTGCTGAGGAGATAGCAGCAGGAGTACCAAATACTTGCCTCAGCATAGGCAGATCTGCTTTAAACTTGGTTTCATACTCCAGTGCTTTCTCAAAATATTCTTTCAGCATTTTGGAGTTGATGGTAGCTGGCTGCCCTTTTATCTTTCACCAGCATGTATACTTCAGCCCACTCTGAAGCACCCAAGTTGGTTGGTTTGACCCCTTCCAACTTGGTTGGCTTGTCAGCACCTTCTCTTAAGACCTTTAAATTAGTCTTAAGACCCATTTCAGCTTTGAAGGCCTCAGCAGCAATAATTCTTTGAGGCCTCTTTCTATCCTCCATCAACTTCAGCCATTTAGCCTTCTCCCCCTCAAACTTGGCTCTTTTCTCTTTAAGCTGCTTCTCAACTTCCTTGTGTTTCTGCCTGTACAGGGCTTCAGCACCACCTGATTTCAGCAGCATTCTTTGCTCACCATCTAGTTAATCTTTTTCAAGTAGAGGTAGCTGCCTTATAAACTCAAGATTTTTCTTTTCATTTTCTTCATTTTGTTTGATTCTATCTAACTCTTTGATAGCATCTTCTTGAGTTTTTCCATCAGCAGTTAGTGCCAATACATCAATCAATTGATGTTGATGGCCTGCTGAGGATTGAACGGAGAGTTGATCAGCAGTGGGAGGTTTGAAGAAACCAGAATCAGTAAGCTGTTTTCGACGAGCATCGGAGAGAGGAGTGATTTCAGCATTTCCCATGAAGCGGTTGTGAAAAATAGGGAGCATTTCCATGGATCTATCAGTAGCCATTTCAGCATCAAATCCAGCCTTCCATGCTGTTTCAAGTTCTTTAGGGTCAAACTCTTCCCTAACAGCAGCAGGAGGTGCATTATATATAATCATTTGTTGCTGTACTGAAGGGGCTTTATTAACTTCATCTGTTTCAATCTCCCCCTCAACACCAGCGGGGGGAACTTCCATACTTGCATCCTTTTCAGTCTCCCCCTCAGCACCAGCAGGGGGAACTTCATCAACTTCATCTTTTTCATTCAAGACTTCTTCAGCAGCAGCATCATATAGATTTTCAGTTGCCTTGTTTACTGCTTCAGTAACTGCTGCTAAGATATCAGCATCGATTTTCTCCCCCTTGGAAGTTGTATCATTAATAACAACTTCCACTGTTGCTACCGGTGCTGATTGCTGCTTAACAAGCTGTGTCAGCAAGTGCTTGATTTCATCCACCTCTTTCTCCAAATTAATGTGCCTCTGGCGATCTTCCTCAGTGAAGGATGCTGAGGGAACTGGAAGATCAGCCACTTGTTTCTCCAAGGCTTGAATAGCCTTGGTGTTGCTTTCAACTTGAGTGGGCAGGGGAGAGATGAGATCGCTTAACTTCTTCACTTCAGCAGCAGCAGATTGACTGGAGAGGCTGCTTTCTTTGCTGAATAGCTGGAAGAGTTTGCACATTTCACCAGTGACAAAGCCTTAGATCGGATGACCTGCTGATCATGTTTGATAGTTTTTGTGGCCTTTTTGATTTTGTGTTCATCAATGAGAGAGAGTTGAGAAGGTTCTACCCTTAATGTTTTCTTCCTTTTGGGAAAAACACTTTTCTTTGCCACTTTGGGAGTCTTGGAGGATGCTGGAGGGGTTATCAGCATCCCAGCTCCAGCAGGGTTTTGTTTATAGACATCAGGGTACATGGTGAAAAGTACCTGCTTCATTGCTGGAGTAAGCGCAGCATACTTTAAATCAAAGTGCTCAGGGTCACAAGCAGGAATTTTATAGACTGAGCTTGCAACCCTTGGAGAGAGAATGAATTGAGCGCCTTCTGGCATGTACTTTTCTTTCAGCACGTGTCTGAAAACCAATGATAGAAAGCGTGTAAAGGGCACTGAGCTCGAGCGATTTCTGATAGTGACCTTGGACTTCAAGTCTTCAAATATAACATTGGCAAAGTCAATGTTTCGACCATTTGCCAGTGCATATATCATTTGCATTTGGGCAGCAGTGGCTTGATCAAAGGATCCACTGTTCCCACCAAGGCACTGAATAATATGTGTAAACAACAACCTCCATACACCAGGAATGAATTTCTTTTGTGGATTGCTGTGCACAGATTGTGCTGGTACCATGTTTGTCCCATACCCAATGGTTAGCAGCCATTCTTTCCAAACTGAGGTAGGGACCAAATCAACAAAGGGTCTGTCTTCTGATTGCTTAGGGAGACGAAGAACATCTCTTAATAAATCTGCAGAGAGGAAGATGGTGTGCTCCCCTTTCATTACAGTGCCAGAAATGGCGCTGGTGGACACATCATAATCACAAGTCCACCAGAATTCCCTCAAGAGATGAAGGCACATCTCATGGGGATTTTTATAGATAGCTCTTCTAACTGGACATCCTTTGATGAAGTCCAGCATAGAATAATATCCCTTAACCTTGGAAGGGATTTCTTCAGATCCCAAGTAGTTGTTTGCTTTTACAACTAGTTTCTGAGCTTGAAAAGAAACTTTGTCAGAAGGACGAATGCCTTCATTATCGAAGACTTTAGAAGTGAGATAAGAGGGAATGATTTCAGGGTTTTCTTGCATTTGTTGTGGTGATTGAGAAGCCATTTTCAACTTTGGAGGTATAGAGATACGAAGAGAAGATGAAAAGATTGAAAGAATATGAAAAGATTGAAGGAATATGGAAAAGATTGAAAGTATTGAGAGATTTTAGAAGTGAATGAGAAAAGAAATGAACGTGAAAGATGATATGGGAGAAGGTTTACATATATATGGTATGGATATGGGACCCATAACTGTACATACGAATCGTCATGGAGTCTCTTTCATACGTAATATATATAAAGAAAATTATTTTGTACTAATGATAGTACGAGAAAAATAATTTTATATAAAGAAAAATACGTTTAATTATACGTATGTGAGTAACGTATAAAAAAGTTTTGATGTGACAACTTGTACCACAATTTCAAATGTACTCAAGTAGTTACGGCGCGTACAGTGTACAAGTTGCCCATTAGGGGGAAAATCGAGGTAACCGTTTGGTATACTAAATAAAATATTGTTGTTAGCGGATCCGCTTAATTGAAAGAGAAGTTGAGATCTAAGTATATCCGCTGACAGAGTTTAGACAATCTGGTTACCTTTTTAAGAAAGCAAATTTTTGATCAGCGACTTTTCGACAATTGATGGTCGCTGATGAAATAAGATACAATTTTTAGCAAATTGTCAGCTATAAACGGATTTGATATGTCTTTACCAGCAGCCGTTTGCTGCTGGACTAGATAGAGACTTTTAGCTCTCCATTACTTTTATTTTGCTTTTTCCCAAAGCAACAGGGATTAACGGATTTGGTTAGTCTTTACCAGCAGCCGTTTGCTGCTGGACTAGATAGAGGCTTTTAGCCCTCTATTGCTTTTGTTTGCTTTTTCCCAAAGCAACAGGGATTAACGGATTTGGTTAGTCTTTACCAGCAGCCGTTTGCTGCTGGACTAGATAGAGGCTTTTAGCCCTCTATTGCTTTTGTTTGCTTTTTCCCAAAGCAACAGGGATTAACGGATTTGGTTAGTCTTTACCAGCAGCCGTTTGCTGCTGGACTAGATGAAGACTAGCTCTCCATTGCTTGATGTTCAGCAAGTAATATACCTTTGAACATGGTTAAGAGAAATTATTGACCTTAAGATCACTGACCTTAAGATCATTTTTCAACTTATGAGAGATAAGTTGAAGCATCAGCAGACATGACACGTCATGTTGCTGATTCACCATTCAGCATTCCCAACTTGCTGACCAGATATTTAAATCTTGTTTGATCTAAAGGTTTGGTAAAGATATCAGCAAGTTGGTCATCAGTGGGTATGAAATAGATTTCCACATCCCCTTTCATGACATGGTCACGAATGAAGTGGTACCTAATGTCTATGTGTTTGGTCTTAGAATGCTGAACGGGATTATGTGTGATAGCAATTGCACTTGTATTGTCACACATAATGGGGATCTTAGAGAATTCTAAGTCATAGTCAGCGAGTTGGTTTTTCATCCAGAGGACTTGTGCACAACAACTCGCTGCTGATACATATTCTGCTTCAGCAGTGGAGATGGAAACTGTATGCTGTTTCTTACTAGACCAACTAGTCAGCTTCCCCCCAACAGTTGACATCCACCACTGGTGCTTTTCCTATCTAACATGCATCCAGCATAGTCAGAGTCAGAATATGCAACAAGGTCAAAATTGGAGTCTTTGGGATACCAGAGACCCAATGTTGAAGTACCTTTTAGGTACTTGAAAATTCGCTTAACAGCGAGAAGATGGGATTCCCTTGGAGAGGCTTGATATCTTGCACATAAACAAGTAGCAAACATGATATCAGGACGACTCGCTGTGAGGTACATCAGTGAACCGATCATTCCTCTATAGAGAGTAGGATTCACATGCTTACCATCAAGGTCAGCATGGAGATTATTTGGAGGAGACATGGGGGTGGCTTTAGTGGTCACATTCGATAAGTCGAATTTGGCCAGCATGTCTCGAATGTACTTCTCTTGGTTAATGAAAATCCCATTTGGGAGTTGGCGAATTTGTAGACCAAGAAAGAAGGTCAGCTCACCCATCATGCTCATCTCGAAATGAGAGGACATCAGGGAGCTGAACTTAGAGCAAAGTTTCTTGCTGGAAGAACCAAAGATGATGTCATCTACATATATCTGAACATATAGGACATCAGCACCCTTTCTATAGATGAAGAGGGTGCTATCAATGGATCCTCGCTGAAACTTATTGGAGAGAAGAAATTCAGAGAGAGTGTCGTACCAAGCTCTGGGAGCTTGTTTAAGACCATAAAGTGCCTTATAGAGACGATAGACATGGTGTGGCTTGGCTGGATCTTCAAAGCCAGGTGGCTGCTCAACATAAACTTCCTCATCGAGTTTTCCATTTAGGAAGGCACTCTTTACATCCATTTGATATACAGTGAAGTTTTTGTAAGCAGCATGTGCCAAAAATAAGCGTATGGCTTCCAGTCTGGCCACTGGTGCAAAGGTTTCATCATAGTCAACACCTTCTTCTTGAAGGTAACCTTGTGCAACCAGCCTAGCCTTGTTACGTGTAACAACACCATCTTCGTCCATTTTATTTCGATAAACCCATTTTGTTCCAATTGGTTCTTTTCCAGGAGGTAAAGGAACCAAGAACCAGACATGCTGTCTTTGGAACTGGGTAAGTTCTTCTTGCATGGCAGCGACCCATGAAGGATCAACCATTGCTTCTCCTATGTTTTTGGGAGTGATCATAGACAAGAAGTTTACATACAGACATGTATTTCTTGTCGCTGATCGAGTAATAATCCCCTGCTGAGGATCTCCAATGACTTGGTGAGCTGGATGACTAGATGTCCATTTAAGTGCTGGAGCACTTGAGACACCTAGTTGAGTGGCAGCGGAAATTGGAGCTATGGGATCAGCAGGAGCATTATAAGAAGAGAGGTCAATGGTAAGAATGGGTTCAGGAGAATGATCAGCAGAGCCATTCGACTGATTTGAGTTATCATTGATGGCGGAGTCTTCAGCAGACTCCATTTCTTCAGCATTTGCTGAAGCATCATGAAACTCTTCGTCAGTAGGGTCATCAGCATGCACGTCATCAGCCAGTGATCTAGGTTTGGCTGATGCTGCATGGCTTGATCTTATGATAGGCTCAACTGGCTCAATCGAGTAGATATGAGCAGCAACTTGCTCTAGTTCAACATCAGCTGAACTATCCTTTGTGATATGCTGAATAGCGTCAGGCAGCGAGCAAGAAGCATCAACAAATAAGTCAGCTTCCTCAGTGAGAGGGTCAGCTAACTCATTGAAAATAACCTCAGACGAGTTAGATTGAATGTCCTTTAGGGCTGATGAACTTTCATCAAAAGTAACATGAATGGATTCATCAACCTTCTGAAGGCGAGTATTGAATACTCTAAATGCCTTGCTGATGGATGAATACCCAAGAAAGTATCCATCATCAGCTTTAGGATCAAATTTTCCTAGATGATCCTTGTTGTTTAAGATGAAGACAGGACATCCAAAAACATGGAAGTATTTGATTTGAGGTATCTTTCCTTTCAGTACCTCATACGCTGTCTTGTCATGTCTTTTGACAATGAGACAGCGATTTTGAGTGTGACAAGCTGTATTGACAGCTTCTGCCCAGAACTTGCTGGGTAGAGAGGACTCACTGAGCATGGTGCGAGCTGCTTCGATGAGAGTTCTATTTCTCCTTTCAGCTACACCATTCTGCTCAGGGGTTCTAGTAGAAGAGAAATTTTGTGAGATCCCTTGATCAGCACAAAATGTTTCAAGAGTGTGGTTTCTGAACTCAGTACCATGATCGCTCCTGAGTTCTTTCACCCTTATGCTGTTGAGATTTTCCATTTTCTTAATGAAATTAATAATCTCTTCAGCAGCATCACTCTTGGAATGAAGAAAGATAGTCCAAGTGTATCGTGAGTATTCATCCACGATTACTAAAGTGTATCTGCTACCCTTTAGACTTTGGACATTCACTGGACCAAAAAGGTCCATGTGAAGAAGATGAAAGCAGCCAGAGATAGAATTGGCTTGCTTGGTTTTGAAGGTTGCTCTATGGCTTTTACCCTTTTCACAAGCACCACAGAGTCTATCCTTCTCAAATGAAAGATGAGGGAGGCCACGAACAAGGTTCTTTTTGGCCAGAGAGTTAATGGTTTTGAAATTCACATGCGACATACGCTTGTGCCATAACCAATTTAGTTCAGCAGCCGACTTGGCAAAGAAACAAGTCTCACTATCAGTTTTGATAGGAGTGAAGTCAACCAGATATACATCTCGTTTTCTTGGAGCAACCAAGACTACTTCCTTGTTTACATTTACCACAGTGCCTTGATGTTTATCAAGAATCACTTTGTAGTCAGCATCACAAAGTTGACTTATGCTGATGAGATTATGTTTTAATCCATTTACATAAGCAACCTTGTTGAACTTAATGAGTCCATTCGAGAGAAGACCATAACCTTCAGTTTGTCCAGTGGAGTTGTCACCAAACACTACAGTAGGGCCAGCAGCCTCTACGTAGTTATCCAGCAGGGTCTTTGAGCCAGTCATGTGTTTTGAACAGCCACTGTCTAAGTACCACACACCTTTTCCCAGCGAGCCCTGCATAGATTTAACAGAAGGATTTAAATGGGAGACTCGGAAGATTCTTCTCTACTGACGACTTCATCAGTAGAGGGAGGAAGAGGAGCAATAGAGTTAGTATTCTCATCACTTGGAGAGTTATCAACAAGATGATGAGCAGGAGGTATGTCACGATCAATCACATAGGTGTGATATTGATCAGCTGAGGTGACAGTGGCTCCAGTATCGAGAACAGTCAAGTTGCTGACTTGATTGTTGTTCCCATACTCAACCAGAATGCTGCCACGACCAGTGGTAATGATCTCTTGAGAGAGAGGATAGGAGATTCGCTGAGCAGCAATGAAGTCAGCAATGTTCTCCTCAGTTAGATTGGTTGACTCTCCTACACTATTTATATGATCAGCAGAGTTAGAATACTCGCTGACCATAGTGGAGGAAGAAGCAGACGCTGAAGAAGGATTAGGTTGAATGTCAACTTCAGGAGCATCCCTGGAGTTGCCACAATCAGAAGCAACATGACCTCTGCTGCCACATTTGTAGCATTTTTTACCAGCGTTGTTGCCTTGTTGATTTTGAAGAAGAAATTCCTTCAGCTGAGAGGAAAGGTCATTAACTTGCTGAGCTAGCTCGTTAATTTTAGGGTCAACAGAGGAAGATGCCTTTTTCTTAGGCTTAGGCTTTTGCTTATGCTTTTGTGGAAGCTGAAGCATCTTAGGAGCAGGACCCAGAATGGACTTTCCTTTTGGGTCCTCTGATTGAGAAGTAGAGGGATTTTTTGATCCCTTAACTATACTCCATGCTTGATGGACAGCAGGGTGAGAAGAAGAAGGACCCTGCTGAGATGGGTGCACTCTTTTGGGAGTGACCGATCTAGATTGCTGAATAGGTGTAACAGACCTCATTTTCCTATGAGGTAAGTGTTGCCTATTAGGGGTAGTAGATCTCACTTGCTGATGGGGCAAGTGTCCTCTCTGAGGAGTGATAGGCCTAACTTGCTGAAGAGGCAAGTGTCCTCTTTGAGGAGTGATAGGCCTTACTTGCTGATGAGGCAAGTGTCCCTTTGAGGAGTGATTGGCCTATTTTGGGTGTGAGACATTCTCTCCTTTTGGGGAGTTTTATGTCTCAAAATGGGAGGGGGCAACGATTGAGGTGCATGCTGGTGGATTTGTCTATCAGCAGGTCGGACCTTAGATGGTTCAACTTGCTGATACCTAGCATCACCAAACCTTACGCGTCTTTGCATGACACGATCATCCTGCACAGTTTTGCAGTCAGCAAGGGTAGGAGCTTGCTGAGAAGGTAAAGAAGAAGAGGGATGAGAAATAGGTTGAGGTTGCTGACTAATATGATTAGCTCGCTGAGGCGTGCTATAGTCATAGGGAATAGCAACCTTACTTCTTCTGAAAGGTTCAGAGGGTCTAAAGGTGAGCTGCTGAGGAGCGATGGGTTTGAAGCCATCACTACCAATATCCCCTTCAAATGATTCCCCAGAAGAGTATTGAACTCTTCCTTCGTTTGGCATCATGCCAACAATGGGAAGATGGGGATAGGGGTTGCTGGTTCTTGCTGATGAGCCAGCACCATCTTCCTCAGCAGGATTAGATGGCTCGCTGGTAGTACAAGTGGTAGTACCAGCATCCATTTCATTGTGGTAATCGTTAAGACCCTTAACAAAATACCATTTCTTCATCTCTTCAGGAGAGATGACAGCAGATGGAGGGATAGAAATTTCAGGCTTCACCTCATCATTGAACAAGTCAGAAAGAGAGGCAGCAGCATCGAAGTCACCGCCTATTATTGCCTGAACTTGGGCAGGGATTTGTTCATTTAGGCACTGGTGGTGAAACCTGGAAGCTTTTGACCAGGAGGTCACAATCTTCTTAAGATTGGCCACTTCAAGCTTGAGTTTTTCATTCTCAAGTTGAACCTTTTGAGCCAGCAGCTCATGAGATTGGAGTTCAACATGAACATTCCTCAGCTCATTGAGTCTATCAGATTTTTCGCTTAACTCCAAGGAGGTAGAGTCAAGCTTAGATTGGACATCAGCTCGTATAGATTCAACGAACCGAAAGTCACAAAGAAGAGATTCGAAGATTTTTGGTTTATCTTCTTCAGAAGCAGAGGAATGAGCACAAACCTTTTTAATGGTGACGTTCACCCACTGACTTGAGGAGACTTGATCTCTTGTCAAAGCATCTCCATCAGCGAGCGCCATAAGGCACATGGCGTCAACATATTCTTCACTGTCTGAATCGTCTGATTCAGCCCAGTCATGCTCTTCAGCTACCAGCCCTTTTGCTGGTGTTTTGGCCTCTTCCATTTCAGCAACCTTGGCCTTCAGCTGATAGTATTTATTCCTGTACTCATCAGCAGGTTTGGAAGGGTTAGTTTTAGGAGCAGCAGGAGTTGGTAGGGCAACTCTGCACTCCTTTTGGTAGTGGCCTTTTCTACCACATCTCCAGCACTCCTCTTGAGCTTTGTCAACAGGAGGCTTATATGGAGCAACCGACCTACGGTTGTTCCATTTACGGGAGTACCTTTTACCAGCGACTAAGGCAAAATCCATAAAGTCACTGAACATCTCTTGTTTCTCTTCAGCATCAAGATCATCAACAAGAGATTGAATAGGTTGTGGAAGAATAGAAGAGCTGGCACCAGTATTAAGATTATTGGGCTCAGCAGAGATAAGGGCCAAGGGGTCGAGAGCACAGTGAGAAGAGGAGGAAACAGAAGAAGAAGAGGGACCCGCACGATGCTGTGCATCAGCGGCAGCTCTTAGATTTTGAGCAAGAGCTCTTTCTTCGAACTGGAGCATGCCAAAGAGAGACTCGAGGTTTAGCCCATTGAGTCGCTCAGTGGTTCTGAGGATTTGTCTCAGACCTTGCCACTTGATAGGTAAACTATCAAGAAATTTATGGCAAACCTCAAAATCATCATGAGAGATACCAACAGTGGTCATGTCGTTCAGCAACCCTTTAAATCGGGTATATGAACCGTTTAGACCTTCGTTGGGGAGGGAAAAGAAATTTTCATAGGCTCTTTTTAAGTCTATCTTTTTAGTGGCAATGGTAGCAGCAGAGCCTTCATGCATGCTAACCAATCTATCCCAAACTTCTTTTGAAGAGGGATATATAATGACCACTTTCATGAGGTCAGTGGGAAGAGTGCTGACAATCATGTTTTTGAGCCTTGCATCAAGATTAACAAGTCTCCTTTCATCGTCAGTCCATTGAACCTCTGGTTTGACGATGTCAATCACAATCTCAGGAGCATCAACAGTTGCTCCTGGTGTTCTTTGAACCAGAGTGGGGATATAAGGACCGACGGTCAGAATAGACATTAGATAGGGTTCCACACCTACTATATGTAGTAACATCCTTTCCTTCCAAGACCCAAAGTCATTGGGCTCGAATCTTGGAGGGACAGATACGTAACCGAAGTCACGTGTGTTAACAAGGGTGGGAACAGCAGTCATGTTCTTGTTTAAGAAAAAATAAAGAAAGAATTTTAAGTAAATAAGTATGCAAACGGATCTTTGTTTCAGTAATTTAGAAACGTTGGCTCTGATACCAATTGACAGTCCACTAATTTGCACACTTATATTTGTTTAAACTAAACAAGAAAGTAAAGAACAGAAGTAAAGAACACAAACAAGAACAAGTTCAATTGTTAGAAAACTATGCAAGTCTAATCATATGTATCATTGATTTAAACGATGAATACATGGTCGATAATACAACTTGTCTTACAAGAATACAAATGAACTATGTAATTGCTAAGTCTAGAAAGAAGGAAACTTAAACAATTACAAATAAAGTGAAACACTTTGTGGTGACAAAACACACTATAAATGGTGCGGCTGTGTTCCTTTATATAAAAGAGGAATTAGGGCAACACAGCCTTACAATGATAGTGATGTGATGGTGGTTGTCGACATTCCATTGGCTCTAAGTACTTGGATCCAGGAGCCTTTGTCTTCTTTACCAAAACGGGTATGAAAGAGAGAAACCCTTGTTTTGGTCCCAACTGTACCTTTGCCATATAAGGTAACATTCAGTTAGGAGAACCACCATGTGACTTCTTGTCTTCTTGTTGGTTTGAAATCTTCCCGCCTTGACAAACAATTTGGAAAGCAAACCACCCGCTGACGAGAGTCAATGACTCGCTGATGACTCGCTGACGACCCACGTCAGCGACCAAGTCTGGTCAGCGAATCCTTGACTCAACAATATATATATATATATATACAAACTATATATATATAAACATATGTATATATATATATATATATATATATATTATATATATATATATATATATATATATCTATATATATATATATATATATATATATATATATATAATATATATATATATATATATATATATATATATATATATATATATATATATATATATATATATATATATATATATATATATATATATAATATATATATATATATATATATATAATATATATATATATATATATATATATATATATATATATATATATATATATATATATATATATATATATATATATATATATATATATATATAATATATATATATATATATATATATATATATATATATATATAATATATATATATATATATATATATATATAATATATATATATATATATATATATATATATATATATATATATATATATATATATATAATATATATATATATATATATATATATATATATATATATATATATATATATATATATATATATATATATATATATATATATATATATATATATATATATATATATATATATATATATATATATATATATATATATATATATATATATATATATATATATATATATATATATATATATATATATATATATATATATATATATATATATATATATATATATATATATATATATATATATATATATATATATATATATATATATATATATATATATATATATATATATATATATATATATATATATATATATATATATATATATATATATATATATATATATATATATATATATATATATATATATATATATATATATATATATATATATATATATATATATATATATATATATATATATATATATATATATATATATATATATATATATATATATATATATATATATATATATATATATATATATATATATATATATATATATATATATATATATATATATATATATATATATATATATATATATATATATATATATATATATATATATATATATATATATATATATATATATATATATATATATATATATATATATATATATATATATATATATATATATATATATATATATATATATATATATATATATATATATATATATATATATATATATATATATATATATATATATATATATATATATATATATATATATATATATATATATATATATATATATATATATATATATATATATATATATATATATATATATATATATATATATATATATATATATATATATATATATATATATATATATATATATATATATATATATATATATATATATATATATATATATATATATATATATATATATATATATATATATATATATATATATATATATATATATATATATATATATATATATATATATATATATATATATATATATATATATATATATATATATATATATATATATATATATATATATATATATATATATATATATATATATATATATATATATATATATATATATATATATATATATATATATATATATATATATATATATATATATATATATATATATATATATATATATATATATATATATATATATATATATATATATATATATATATATATATATATATATATATATATATATATATATATATATATATATATATATATATATATATATATATATATATATATATATATATATATATATATATATATATATATATATATATATATATATATATATATATATATATATATATATATATATATATATATATATATATATATATATATATATATATATATATATATATATATATATATATATATATATATATATATATATATATATATATATATATATATATATATATATATATATATATATATATATATATATATATATATATATATATATATATATATATATATATATATATATATATATATATATATATATATATATATATATATATATATATATATATATATATATATATATATATATATATATATATATATATATATATATATATATATATATATATATATATATATATATATATATATATATATATATATATATATATATATATATATATATATATATATATATATATATATATATATATATATATATATATATATATATATATATATATATATATATATATATATATATATATATATATATATATATATATATAAATGTGTTGTGCCCTCAGGTTAGGAACTAATGAAGCTAGTAGCAAGTGTGAGAATGGGTAGTATTTGATGAAGATTGGAGTTATTGTGCTAGTTACCCATTATTGTTGCTATTTCATTTAAGTAGACTTATTTATTGAGCCGTGCGGCTATTATTATGTTGACTTATGGATTTTCTTTTATTATTGTGATGATACGATGTCGTAACACCATTTTGAGATAATTATGATTCCGTTAGGAATCGAATGAGATTCTAAACGTCCCTTCCGCATTTTATTAACGGAGTTTTAATTTTTAAAGTTAAAAATTTTGAAAATCCACATTTTTATAAAGTAGGGTGTTACATTACATAGAATACTTATGTTAAGTATTGAATGTATTTAGGGCATACACACAATGAAGGTGTAATTGCGAGCCCGCAATTACTATGGGAAACCAATTACGAGCCCGTAATTGAGACATAGCAGATTTACGAGGTGGACACAATTGCGACCTAGCAATTGTGTTGGGCCCGTAAAAGCTCATATCGTATTTGGCTAGGTCAGGCCCATAAAACGTGCCTATATATAGGATAGACCTAATCCGTGTATTAGGTTAATAATTCATTCATTTGATAGCATATTTGACCTAGAGTGTGTGTGTTTGCTAGGCTAGCTTGTGTTTTCACCTAGTAAGGTCTGTAATAGTTATTATCGAATAGGTTGTGTTAAGGGATTCCATACCTTAATACAGTAAAGCAATCTGTTAACGATCCAGTAACAAGGGGACTCACAACTGGTATCAGAGCCTCAGGTTACTAAACCGTGGTTCAGAATGCATAATTCGAAGATAACTTAGTGTTTAGAGTTGTTTATACGTGTTGCTTGCACGAGTTTACAATCGAAAACTGTCACATACATGTTCCCCACCGTCTAGGCTATTTTTAGGGTTTTAGGAGTTATCAAAACACTCAAAAAAATCAAAAAAATAGCATCGTAATAGACCTAGTAAAAGATATATCGTCACAGTTCAATTTACGACCTCGCAATTTCGTACTACCTCGTGAGTTTAATTACGACCTCGCAATTTCGACAGTATTTAATTACGACCTCGCAATTCGTACTACCTCGTGAAGTTTAATTACGACCTCGCAATCGACAGTATTTTTACGACCTCGCAATTCGTACACCTCGTGATTTAATTACGACCTCGCAATTCGTACTAGTCTGTGATTAATTACGACCTCGCAATTCGTCACAGTTTATTACGACCTCGCAATTTCGTACACCTCGTGAGTTTAATTACGACCTCGCAATTCGTCACTGTAGTTAATTACGACCTCGCAATTTCGTACTACCTCGTGAGTTTAATTACGACCTCGCAATCGCACTATTTATTACGACCTCGCAATTTCATACTACCTCGTGAGTTTAATTACGACCTCGCAAAAGTAATATGAACTCGCAATTCGTAAATTACGACCTCGTGAAATAATAAATTTTAAAGGTTAATTACGACCTCGCAATTCGTACTAGTCTGTGAAGTAATTACGACCTCGCAATTCGTACTAGTCTGTGATTTAATTACGACCTCGCAATCGCACTATTTATTACGACCTCGCAATTTCGTACTACCTCGTGAGTTTAATTACGACCTCGCAAAAGTAATATGAACTCGCAATTCGTACTTACGACCTCGTGAGAATTACGACCTCGCAAATGTTATTACGACCTCGCAATTTCGTACTACCTCGTGAGTTTAATTACGACCTCGCAAAAGTAATATCACCTCGCAATTCATAAATTACGACCTCGTGAAATAATTAATTTTAAAGGTTAATTACGACCTCGCATTCTCGTTATTACAACCTCGTGAAATAGTCTGACCTTGTATTCAGAGAATTTCAAAGCTCGTAAAGATGTCTTCTTCAAATCAGAAGAATGCTATGTACCAGGTCCTTCTCAATCAGATGATCCTCATGGATCATGAGACTGGAAAGGTCGCCTTCCAAGTTGATCACCCTAGAGAGGTATTTCAACTGGAAAGGATGCTTCGAGTCATACTGCCGACTCATGGACGTCAGGATGTGGAATTGCATTGTCAATGGGTATAAGTTCCCAACCGTGCCCGCAGAAGCTGTAAAAGAAAAGGAGAGTGGTTCGTCTGAACCAATACGCTTAGGGTACGATCAAATGACACCTGAAGCCAAGAAGGATTTTGAAGCAGAAAGCAAAGCTTTAGGGTCGCTTAGGATGGCACTGCAGGGCAATGTCCTACATCTCTTTGAGCAGTTTGAGACCTCTAAGAGCTTATGGGATGCACTCAAGGAGCATTGTGAGGGTGATGAAGATCTCAAGAAGATGTGGAAAGAATCACTGAAGAAACAGTATTATGTCTTTACTAGTTTCACAAATGAACCTCTTAATGGGATAATCATGCGTTACAGTCACTTGCTAGTTGAGTTGGCGTATTATGGGTACAAGCCGGATGGAGAAGAAGTCATAGAGAAGTTGTTGGATGCGCTTCCTAGTTCATGGGAAGGCTATGTAACGTCCATCCAACAACATGCCGAGTTTAAGACATGGACTTTGGATCAAGTGATCAGAAAGTTGAGGGGACAAGAGATGAAAAGGAAAACCAAGGAAGCGGGAGCAAATGATTTTGTTCAGAGGCCTGAACTCTATCATAATGCTTCTACTGGAGCTACTGGTTTGACGACTTCAAGTGGAAACATCAGTGCTTTCTATAGTGGAGAGGCCGACCAAACAAGTCTTGTTTTTGATGCAGATCATGAGGTTTTGTATGCTACTTCCGAGACTCAGAAGGCTGGGACTCAGACCAGTAATCCTACCAGTAATGCACCGAAAGGTATGTCCTTAAGTGCACGATCCGCCGAAGGCCAATTGGGTATGCTTGCTTCGTTTGTGGCTGCTCATGAAAAACTAATTGGAGGAAAACTGACTGACCCGGAGCTTGTCAAGGAAGATTATCAGCAACTTGACCTAGATGATTTGGAGGAAATGGACTTGAGCTGGCAGCTAGCAATGATCACATTGAAGGTCCAACGGTTCACGGATAGAACTGGAAGGAAAGTATACGATAGTAAGGTTGGTTTTGACAAAGCAAAGGTGAAGTGTTTCAACTGTGATGGCTTCGGACATTTCGCAAGAGAGTGTCAAAGACCAAGACGGGACAACAACTCCACGATTGCTAGGCAAAACTTTAACCAAAGTGGAAATCCGAACAACAATCAGAATATTGGGAGACCACAACGTAATTTTGGAAACCAAAGCTCATGAATGGTTGATAATTCGAGAGCATTGGTAGTTCAGAAAGATGGGTCTTATGATTGGGGTACATCTAGCACTAATGAATCAGAGCAAGCACTGATTGCTGATATTCACAAAGAAGATCCCTCACCAGATCCTGAACCAGAGAATCCAAGGACTTTAGACGGTTCAGATGAAAATAAGTTGATAGAATCTGAAGGTGAAAAGTCCAAGGAAGATGATGACTATGTTGTACTCACTCATTTCACACTTAAAGGAGATGAAAGAGTCTACACTGAGATGGACTTTTCAACAAAATGTGTGAAATCTACGGTTATTAACAAGATTTGGGATGTTTTTATTAGTGATGATGTCAGCTATCCCAGGGAAAATATGCAATCAACTCTTACTCCTGAGGAACAGTTTGTTCAATTTAAGGCTTATTGATGTGCTAAATCGAGTTTAAAAATAATAAACTAGAAATACCTAAAAACTCACTACTTCACACTATCGGGCAGTGGACCCGATCGTATGTAACATAGTTAAGAGGTAAGTCCGTGTTCGTTCTCGGGGATTGGATTGAGCTAGTTGTTTGATGAAATGGTTTGGAAAACGGGTGTTGCTTCAAAAATCCTTTGACAATTAAATTGGAATAAAATTGAGAAAACAAATTGCATAAAAGTAAAGAAAGTTTCAGACAATATAAATGAAAGTCATCCACCTTGAATTCACTCGACTTCAAATGTGATTGCATCTAATTAAGACCAAATTCATTTGAGTTTAAAGATAGTCGTGAAAAGAATAAAGTACTCACGTGGTACCACCAACCGTGAACAAATCACCAATTCACCTAAGTTACTAGTTAAATTACCCAAGCCGGTACCACCAGTGCTTAAGACAACTTTTCCAATAATTAGTTTGACTGACTATCAAATTACCAATTGAACCTATGTAAAAATAACGTGGTACCACCAACCGTTATAAATTACGTTGACAAAATGACTCTTTTCTTAAAATGATATTCACTATGATACCATGAACTAGTGATAATTGCTTATAGACAAACAACCATTTTAAAATCACACATACATTCAACTGGTACCACCAACGAAGAATTTATATGCAACCAATATCATAATAATTATTAAAAAGAATTAAATCATCAAGATCACAGAACAACGATAATTAAATAAACTCTTTGAATTAAAAATTTAGCAATCACATCATTCGTCTCGTTTCATCAAGGTGGATGATAAATTGTTTAGCCACTCATGATTAAATAACAATAATAATCAAAATAAGAGAAGAACATATTGTACCAATCGTTTGTGAAATAGAAATTGCAAGACAATAAAATAGATACGATCTAGATGGGTGCTCGTGAATCTTCAATGGATCGAAGGAAGAAATCTAGCCTTGAAACTTGAAAGAAATCCCTGGTAGAGCAGCTCCTAGAAAGAGTTTAGATTCCTGGAAAAATAGGGTTTGGTTTGTATTTATAGTCCCCCGATCTGGAACTTAAGTCGGTCCAAAAACCCTACAGAATCGACATCTCACTGCGGCGCAGTGAGAAAATGGTGCCTCCACTGCGTCGCAGTGAGATAACTTTGACCGTTGACTAGGATGACTGCGACGCAGTGGGACTTGGTGTCTCTCACTGCAGCGCAGTACAATTCTTCTGATTAAAATACTCGTTTTTCCTCCTTCGGACTGCGGCGCAGTGGCCTCGTTGCCATCCTCACTGCGGCGCAGTTGACTTTGACTTCAAACCACTGCGGCGCAGTGGCTAAGATCTCCTCCACTGCGGCGCAGTGGTATTCTTCTGAGCAAAACCATGTTTTTCTTCGATGTCCACTGCGGCGCAGTGAGCATGTGTACTCATTCACTGCGGCGCAGTCACTATATATTCTGAGAACATTTTTTTCCTTCGACTTGCAACTTTCCTCCGAAATCTTCTATTCTTCACTTTATCAACTCTCGAACTCCTGAATCACTATCTTGACCATAAATCATCCGAAAATGCATCAAATGAACACGTTACCTGTTTAGAGCCTGAAAACACTAACAAACATCATAAACGCGCCAAATGCATATAAAATAGATTTAAAACACTTAAATAAACGGCCAATAATGATGTGGGCGATAGGTATAAATTGGTCACATCAAATCCCCCCACACTTGAGCATTGCTTGTCCTCAAGCAAATCCAACATTAAAGAAAAGTAATCCTTGACAATCAAACTATCAAACAAGTTACGAGTAACAAAAAGAAGCAACACCAAGTATGTCAAAGACAAAGAAGTTGGGTGAAGCAGTTTTAATCTTAAATGAAAACTCGAAATGTTTGACAATACCTGAACAATCCGCAAGCCATGATAACACAACTAAGCATAAGTGAAACAAATGAACCTATCAATATCATTCTACTCCAACGAACTTACTTTTGGGGTTGAATATATATAAGAATCACTCATAGCTCGGTCGTGATGTATACTCTTTTACCATAGGCTTGAACTAGGATCATAGCTCCACCGACGTGGCGTAAGCACCAAGTACATCATCAAAATAGGCATATAGGACGGTTGTATAGTTAGGCTAAGGTATATATAATGGATATTTACAGTGAAGAATGGGAGTGTAGGTTAGAAATGAAAGGGTATAAACAAAAGTATAAGGTTTATATGAAAAATGTATAAAATAGTCTAATCAACCCATACCATTGATTGCCAACAAACCAACCCATAAGATGTCATCCCGCGAACACACCTCCAAAGTCACCAAGCAAACCCGACACCATTGTGGTGTATCAACTTCAAACAACTTATTATCATCCAAGTCTTCCACAATTCATGATACAACAAATCTTCTTAGACATTTAAAAATGAGAAATACCCACTAGTAGCCCAAGTTCTTTTTTTTCTTTTTCTTTTTTTAATTAAATGTTTTTCAATTTTTTTATTCTTTTTGAACCATTTTTACTCTACTAGTAGGTACCCTCTTACAATGATGAACATGTCTATAAAACTTACTTCCTTTGAACAATCCAAGATAATCCTCAATAACTCAACCAATTGACGTATTCTCATAGACAAGAATCTTCCACTAGCCAACCCATTGAAGCTCTCCCAAACCGTCCAAACAAACCAATGACAATCAATTGCCCCCCAGATTAGACTATCGGTATAGTAAGGTATAATTAGGTAAAGTTTACATATATGAGTGGATTTATACAAAGGTAAAGGTTAAGTTAAAGGGATGTATATGTGTATAATTGCACTAAGGATGAGTGCAACTAAGGTATACAAAGAAAGGAAAGAAATGTATGTATGTGTAAGTGTATGTATAAGAGTGTGTATAGTAAAGGTGTGAATATACAAAAAGAAAAGTGAAAAGAAAGAAAGAAAAATATGGGTCAAACCTAAATGCCAATTCGTCATCCGATGTACTTATATCACAAAAGTGATCTCACTGCGGTCTCGTCACGATCACCAGGCCAAGTTCTAGAATCAACACATCACCGGCACACTCATAACAAGAGAAGAACCCGGAAATGGAATAGATTAACCTCAAACACGCACATCCTAGTGCAGGGCATCGAAAAGGACACCCTTACTCCCGAATAAATCCAAGAGCCTAAGAGAGGGACGTATTTACTAGGCAATCAAACCAAAACCGTCACCTAACACAACTATATATGAAATGATGAAATCTCACAATTTGGTGTTTTGGATATATTTGAGCATGCAAGTAATGTTATCAATCCCGAAGGACTAGCCAAATAACCGTTCAGAACACATTTCGCCGATTAAAATTTTTGCCAAGGAAAAATTTTGTAGTAAAATTGCTTATTAAGTTATGAATTAAATGACAAAAGCAATTTACCACAAGGACAAGTTCAACTCAAGTTCAAAAACCATATCAACTTCTATCATCCCACCAAATTAAAAACACCAATTTTAAACATGCACGTCACAGTGAAGAGCTCAAAATAGAAACTCCTACCCTCGGATAAAATCCAAAGGCCTGCGAGAGGGACACATCAACAAAACCGGTAGAAATCTCAATGGCAAAACAACAAAAGTGATGTACCCGGTAGCTTAAACCTATTTGCCACCCCCCCCCACTTAAGATGGACAATGCCCTCAATGTCCATATTCGGTCAAACAAAGGTAAATAGGGGTAAGCAACATAGAAAAATAAGAGCACATACCGGAATAAGGACACATTCCGTTTTGAAACAAGTTAGTCGACCCCGTGTCACAAATGGCACTTCCGAAATAGGAAGAACACTTTGCTTGGCGGGAGAAACAACTTGTACCAAAACGGAAGGTGCGAGAGTTGTGTGTGCATAAACAAACCAATCACAAAAATGCGGCGCTGAACTTACTGCCAGCATATGCACACCATCACACAATCAACAAATGACGCCATAGAATAGAGATGAGAAGAGAATCCAGTGGGTTCCTCCCCACACTTGAGTTTCACAATGGTCATCAATTAACCATTTCATTGCATACAAACCAAAATTCCAAGCAACATAGTATCTAATGTTCATGCAGAAAATTAAAAACCTAAAGAAAAGAAAAGATAAGAAGACAATGTTTCATCACCCCGTAGGGTGAATACCAACAGAAATAGAAAATAATGTATAAAGTACAGTCATCCGAATACCAATCATCATCACAAATCATAAAATGATTCCATCCCACAGAACCGGATGGGAATCATAATCATCATCTCACTGCTGCTGTCCGTGATAGCCATGAGGGTAACCTGGTGGACCAAATAGACTCTCCATCCAACTAGTAGCCTCCTCCGGTGCATCTCCTGCTCCAGAACCCGAAGCTCCTGCATCTCCACCTGTAAATCCGCCAGCAAATCCAGAATAACCACCAACAAAACCTCCAGAGCCACCAGCGTCACCGCCTGATGGACCAGCAGCACCTGGCCATGGCCTCCAACCTGCACTAGTACCTGCATCAAAAGAAGATGAACCGCCAGCATCATGACCACCATGAAACGAACCAAACTGAACTGGCCCTCTAGGCGATCCTCCTAAGTCATGAGGAAAGAAAGAACCGCCGCCCTGGCGATATGTGGGAACATGAATCGATGGTGGTGAAAACTCAGGAATCGGTGTATTAGGAACAAATGGTCTCCCATGGTACTGGGCATCCCACATCGGCTGGTAATAATCCAACGTGTAGTTGGTGTGAGCCTGCTGTGATCCAACCCATGTCATATCATGGTCCATCCGCCGCTGATAATCATCAAATGCCTGGCGGCTAGACTGCTGATCATCAATAATCCGCTGAAGCTGAGATCCTATATCTGTCAAATCAATACTAGGACGGCCTCGCCTCCTCTGTGGCTCCTGAGGAGCATCCTCCATCTCCTCATCATCATCACCCTCCTCAACTGCAGGCGGTGCAGCAATAACACCAGTATCATCCAACAACCGAGCCTGCTCATTCTTTTTCGGCTTCTTCAAAATCTTACCAAGAATCAACTCCTTCTCTGTCAATGCTCCTGTTCACTGCCAAAGACAAATCTCTTCCTGACATGCATCCTCCCCAAAAACTCCCATCCGCTTATAAATGCGGGTAATAAACTGACCCAAAACCAACTTTGAATCAGAGTGATTCACCATTCTATCAAAACAACCATAGGAGCCAAAGCGAATTTCCTCGGAGCTCCCTCAGTGAACAACTTCATCAACCAAAGATCTAACTGATACGCCTTGTCCCAATGGGTGGACCTTTGTACCAGAAATGTGACAATCATTCGATGCAACAACCGCAGCTTCACACTCTGAATCTTTGACACACTAACAGAACCACCAGTGGGCCATGCGTGTCCCCTAGAAATCCTACTCCAATATTGGTATCGATTCTCCATCACCTAAATCCTGTTTCACATACAACCCCTTCCTCAACAAAGCCCTAAATTCCTGACTATCTAACTGCTCCCTCGTATACATACCACAATAAAAACCAAATTCAGAATAGATAACTTCCTAGGCTGTCCCCCGCAGAAAAATGTAACAATCCTCTCCTCAAAATTATCCTTCACTTTATGCAACTCCTTAGTCAATTTTAATAGAATAAAACTCAAGACAAAGCTCTCGATACACCGGTTCCCGATTATTAAAAATATTGTGCCACATATCACTACTAACAACCCGACCACCAATGGAACCTCAATACGAAACCACCTACGGATATCCTCTTGTACCCCATAATTTCTAGCAAAAATAGGATTCAAGATACTTAGGAGGGCATACTACCTGACGATGAAGCAAATAGAGAGCGTTTAAGAAAAAATTCTTATGGGGTTGCTTAGCCCCATTGAACTCTAACCATGTATAAACTTCATCCATGTCATCCTCTCCAAACTTTAAATCCGGAATTTCAACTTCCTTTCTAGCTCTCTTAGCAGGGGCTTCAGCGGTCCCGCTTCCTTGTCCAACTTCCATTTGTCGTCTCTGTTCTGCGGTCTGCAATCACAAATAATAAAACAAACAAGAACGTCAAATATGGAATGCAAAACTCAAAACTGCATTAAACACGAAAATTCTGACAGTGGTTCTCACTGCGGCACAGTGAGACTTGGCATCCCTCACTGCGGCGCAGTGAGGTCAAAAGCACACTCAGGTCAGAATATACCTACTGCGGCGCAGTAGGCTCACAACAACCCTCACTGCGGCGCAGTGGGGTTCAAATCATGTTCTAGTAAGATTATAATCACTGCGGCGCAGTGACCAACACACAATACCACTGCGGCGCAGTGGCTCTAAAAATCTGGGCAAGTATTCTTTATTTGAACGACATTAAACCACAAGTTTAAGGGTAATTAATCATTACATTATCATCAATAAGCAATAATCAACTCAAAATTAACCCTTAATTTATCTCAAAATCGGATGAACAAGTGTTTAAATCGGGAAATTAACCACCCCATTAGCCTCAATATCACAAAACTAACAAAACCCACTAATTAATTTGAAAATTAAAACCCTAAAAATTAAAAGTTAAAGAAATAAAAAGAAAAAGTCAAGAAATCTTACCTCTTTTCCCATGATACTGAAAGAAAGATGATAATCTAAGACAAAAGAGGAAGAATAATGCAGGATGGGTGAAAATGGGTGAAAATCGGGTGTTTAATGGAGTTTTTAAAAGTGTTTTTTCGGTTACAAGAGAAAGAGAAAGAAGAGATATCAAATTTTGTGGATAAAAACATCCTTATCCCTTCTTTTTTACTTATTACCCGTTCCTTTGACCAGTCAACACACCTACTGCGGCGCAGTGGGATTAGGCCTCCTCACTGCGGCGCAGTGAGGCATTTTACCCCCAGGTCAGATTATAATGACTGCGGCGCAGTCACATAACCACATCCCCACTGCGGCGCAGTAGGGTTATTTTTGCTCCCGATCTCAGAATAAATGGGCTGCGGCGCAGTCCTAAATACCCCCCCCACTGCGGCGCAGTGGGGATATATTTTCACCCATTTTTCGTTAGAACAATTTTTTAAAAGACAAACTTACCTCAATCCGCTTTACACCAAATTTGCACCTACACTTTCTTGACAAACAAAATGAAAACTATACATGACAAAACTAAGAAAAATAAAAATCTTTTTGGTTTTTTCGATTTTTCAAATGTTTTTGGTTTTTTCAATATAAGAAACAGAAAATGAAAGTAAAAGAAATAAAAACAACACGGGTTGCCTCCCGAGAAGCGCTTAAGTTATTTACGAGTCTTTAGCTAGACTCGATCCTCTCATAATTACCAACGTTGGGACCCCGACGCCCCCACACTTAAAGTGTTGGGTGGTCTTCCCTTGAAAGGAGAAACACAGTTACCTTTCACCTTTTCAAGGATCCAATCATTCGCTCGTTCCGATGTATCAACAACCATCATTAACTCAGCTTTCTCATTTGTTGATAAATTAGAGCACAACTCTTTAGATAACTTAATATTACCATGAGAAATAGCAGACCTCAATCGACTATAAAGCTTTCGGATCTTAGCACATGGGCCATCCGTCGGTTTAGAACCAGGTACTGCTGTTGACTTCAATTCAACCACTTTTTCCTCTAACTTCTCATCCAACCATTTATCAATCTGTGAATCCAAAGAACTAACACAAGCAGTTTCAACAAAGTTAGCAACATTAGGTAAAGAAACAGAACATGTGTTCGAAAATGTCACGGATTCATCTCCTGCTCTCAATGTAAGCTTACCACGACCAAGTTCAAGTTGAGCATCGGTCGTGGCAAGAAATGGTCTTCCTAGAATGAGGGGTACATTCAATGCCTCATCAGCTTCAATAATTATAAAATCCACAGGAAAAACCAAACCCCCCACCTTGATTAACACATCTTCTAATATACCAATAGGTCTTATTTCAGACTTATCGCCAAATTGATCTTCATGTTAATAGATTTCGGTGTTCCTATGTTCAGTTTGGAGTAAAGAGAAGAAGGCATAAGATTAATGCTTGCGCCCGAATCATTTAAGGCACGTTTTACCGTTAAGTTACCAATCTTACAAGGAATAGTAAAACTACCTGGATCTCCTCGTTTTTCGGGCAACTTACCTGTTATAGCTGCTGAACAAACTTCCTCTAGCACTGTAGTAGCCACCCTTCCAGATGCTTCTTATTCATCAAAATCTGCTTCAAGCACTTTGCATATCCTGGCATCTGCACAATTGCATCTAAAAATGGAATATTAATATGCAATTTTCTGAGGTGACTTACAAATTTATCCATTTGTTCCTTAGCTTATTTTTCACCAATCGCTGGGGAAATGGAACCTTTGGTTTATATGGCTTAACCGTCGGTTCCTCAGCGGGTTTCTCAACAACGGGTTTGGATGGAACTGCCGGTGTCGGCACGGCTAGGTTCAGTTCCATCTCAATCTCATCATCAACTTTCTCCTCATCTTCATTAACCTGCACAGATGGAAACAAATCATTAGGTGAAGAGTTAGCTGAATCATAAGTATTACCTGCCCTCGTAGTGATAGCATTCACATGCTCATTTCTGACATTAGGCTGGGTATCCTTTTTCCATGATCCTTGATTGTTTGCTCCTTGATTACTCGACTGAGGCTTTGGATTCTGTTGGGTATTGCTCGGTAGAGTCCCCGTGGGCCTAGCAAGAGCTGCCATCCTACTCTCGAGATCTTTAAAGTTAACACATTGATTCTTCATGTTGATCTCCACCTTCCCATTTATCGCATCCAACCTCTCGCTCAAAGCCTTAGTATCTTCTCTAATCATCTGAATATTAGTGTTTGTTTCAACCTGATTACTAACCAACTGCTTCATCATCTCCCTCAACTCGGCATTTGGATCGGTATTAGAAGAAGAACCTGATACTTGGCCTTGCTGATTCTGTTGTTGAGACTGATTCTGATGATTATCTCCTTGCCACCTGTTACCTGCAAAACGAGAAGTATTAGCAGGAAAAGAAGAGTTATAAGAGTTATTACCTGAGGACCGGTTCTGGAAACCGGTGTTGCGCTGGAAACTCCCTTGTTGCTGGTTCTGAATGTAGTTGACATCTTCATTTCCCCGGTTGGGACAATCCTCAGAATAATGCATGTCACCACAATGTCACAACCATCCGCTATAACCTTAACATCCTTTTCAAGAGCTCCAAACCTAGCCTCTTGAGATGCAAAACCTTTATCCATGCGCGAAGACAACGCCTGAATCTCTCCAACAATCCCAGAATCATCTCTAGTCTCAGCTCTTGCAACTCTACCTTCTTTAGTTCCTCTATTCATCCTCTTCTCATTCTTCAAGAACCTTTCATCATTCATGGTTGCATTATCCTTCACCATTTGTTCCAAAATTTCATGTCCTTCATTTGGTGTAATCTTGACAAAACTTCCACCGAAGGCATAACCCAACTCTCTCTTAGACTGCTTATTCAAACCATCAAAGAATAACTCAACATACTTTTCCTTGGTCAAATCATGGCCTGGACAATTCTTCAACATTTCCTTAAAACGGATCCATGCATCTACAACATCCTCTTTCTCATCTTGCTCGAATGACCTAATCAAATTCTCCAACCTTCTTTGAGTTCTAAGTGAGTAAAACTCATCTATGAAAGCTTGCTTAGTTGGTCCCAAGTAGTGATAGAATTCTCGGGAAGATCATTGAACCAATCTTCAGCATCTCCGGTGATTGAAATGGGAAATGTCTCAAGCTTCACGGCATTCATTTGGTTTTGTCCATATTGGTAAAGCCGAGCCAACTTTTCAAACCTTTCCAAATGTTGGTAAGGATCCCATTTTCTTTTTCCATCAAATTTCTGCTCTTCTATGCTTTTGAGATGGTTCGCCTTCAAATTGAAAGTATGATCAATACCCGGAGGTCTAATGGCGGAACCACGGGCCGTAGGAATAGTTCGGACCCTATCGCCATAGCGAATGTCATTTGGATCCCTTGGTGCTTCGTCACCCATCTCTTCTTTCTTAACTTCTGAAAATAATTCTTCTAAATAAAACCCTTCCTCGTCTGAATCAGGAGTGGGTTGAGCTACAGGTGAGAACGGTGTTGGTGCTGTGTAATTAATCCTGCGTCTAGGTGGAGTTCTCAAAGGACTACAAAGGTCGACCTGAAGAACGCAAGATCATTAACTGAGAATAAGCCTGCAAACACAACTAACACACACGTCAAATGCACCTGTGATAAACAAAGAAAAACTAAGCTAATTAAGCAAATAACTTCCTCACGCGTGAGGAAGGATCAAACCACTAAATTAACAACTAAATCGGCACACAATCCCCGGCAGCGGCGCCAAAAACTTGATGTGCTAAATCGAGTTTAAAATATAAACTAGAAATACCTAAAAACTCACTACTTCACACTATCGGGCAGTGGACCCGATCGTATGCAATATAGTTAAGAGGTAAGTCCGTGTTCGTTCTCGGGGATTGGATTGAGCTAGTTGTTTGATGAAATGGTTTGGAAAACGGGTGTTGCTTCAAAAATCCTTTGACAATTAAATTGAAATAAAATTGAGAAAACAGATTGCATAAAAGTAAAGAAAGTTTCAGACAATATAAATGAAAGTCATCCACCTTGAATTCACTCGACTTCAAATGTGATTGCATCTAATTAAGACCAAATTCATTTGAGTTTAAAGATAGTCGTGAAAAGAATAAAGGTGCTCACGTGGTACCACCAACCGTGAACAAATCACCAATTCACCTAAGTTACTAGTTAAATTACCCAAGCCGGTACCACCAGTGCTTAAGACAACTTTTCCAATAATTAGTTTGACTGACTATCAAATTACCAATTGAACCTATGTAAAAATAACGTGGTACCACCAACCGTTATAAATTACGTTGACAAAATGACTCTTTTCTTAAAATGATATTCACTATCATACCATGAACTAGTGATAATTGCTCATAGACAAACAACCATTTTAAAATCACACATACATTCAACTGGTACCACCAACGAAGAATTTATATGCAACCAATATCATAATAATTATTAAAAAGAATTAAATCATCAAGATCACAGAACAACGATAATTAAATAAACTCTTTGAATTAAAAATATAGCAATCACATCATTCGTCTCGTTTCATCAAGGTGGATGATAAATTTTTAGCCACTCATGATTAAATAACAATAATAATCAAAATAAGAGAAGAACATATTGTACCAATCGTTTGTGAAATAGAAATTGCAAGACAATAAAATAGATACGATCTAGATGGGTGCTCGTGAATCTTCAATGGATCGAAGGAAGAAATCTAGCCTTGAAACTTGAAAGAAATCCCTGGTAGAGCAGCTCCTAGAAAGAGTTTAGATTCCTGGAAAAATAGGGTTTGGTTTGTATTTATAGTCCCCCGATCTGGAACTTAAGTCGGTCCAAAAACCCTACAGAATCGACATCTCACTGCGGCGCAGTGAGAAAATGGTGCCTCCACTGCGTCGCAGTGAGATAACTTTGACCGTTGACTAGGATGACTGCGACGCAGTGGGACTTGGTGTCTCTCACTGCAGCGCAGTACAATTCTTCTGATTAAAATACTCGTTTTTCCTCCTTCGGACTGCGGCGCAGTGAGCATGTGCTCATTCACTGCGGCGCAGTCATCCTTTGACTTTGACTTCAAACCACTGCGGCGCAGTGAGCATGAGACCTCACTGCGGCGCAGTGGTATTCTTCTGAGCAAAACCATGTTTTTCTTCGATGTCCACTGCGGCGCAGTGAGCATGTGTACTCATTCACTGCGGCGCAGTCACTATATATTCTGAGAACATTTTTTTCCTTCGACTTGCAACTTTCCTCCGAAATCTTCTATTCTTCACTTTATCAACTCTCGAACTCCTGAATCACTATCTTGACCATAAATCATCCGAAAATGCATCAAATGAACACGTTACCTGTTTAGAGCCTGAAAACACTAACAAACATCATAAACGCGCCAAATGCATATAAAATAGATTTAAAACACTTAAATAAACGGCCAATAATGATGTGAGCGATAGGTATAAATTGGTCACATCACTTATTTCAAGAAAATGGGGCAGGAAGACAAGACACTTCTAAAAGCACAAGCATCTCTGACAGATATCTAGGACAGTTTCGTGTTTCTGAAGGAAAATGATTAAAGGATGAGAGGGTTCCATCCTACAAAATAAAAGCAGACTCATTGGAATCACGAGAACTTGTGAAGATGCCCAAAGGTTGCTTGAACTATGATCTTCACACCATTCGGAGGCGTTTTGAAAATGCAGAGCACAATATTTGAGTAGCCAGAAGAGATGCATATAAGCCATACATACCAAAGGGTATGAGTTAGGCCGATATGGTGGATAAAGAAGAAGCCGAGGCCAAGTCCAAGGAGACTTGGAGGCCTCCTAAGAACTAAATGTTTCGTTATTGTTTTGTGCAGAAGCAGCTAGGGAGGAATATTCTTTGGTATATCGATAGCCGAAACTTCAGGCACACAACAAAACATTAGGTTCACATTTCCCTGTTATTGTTGTATATTGAGTCAATTTGCCAAGGGAGAACCTGTCAAGTTTGCCAGGTTAGTCCTTGTTATTGTTATACATTTCTATTTTTATTTGTTTATGTTTGTGTCATTCCAAGGATGATGTAGTCATTTCAAATGATGAAATCATCAATGGAAGTCTATTTGCTATGTAAGATTGCATGTTAGTAAACCAGGATTAGGAATATGAATGCTTTTCATTTTTAGAAATCTAGGTAGTATTTGCATGTTCCTATATATAGTAAATGTGTTAGATTTTAAGTAAGCTAGAAGTTGATTATTATGTGCAATGTGTTAATAATAAAGAACTTAAGCAGACTTAAAATTAAACAATTCTTGTTGTTATTGTAACATTATCATTTTCTTTGTTTGTATTTTTCTTATTTTCGTGGTGAGTCTTGTGAGTCTAATTATATGTTTTTATTTTAATTTCTTTTTAGTCAAGTTGTCCGTCTGTATATAATTAGAGTCATAAAAAACCATAAAAATTTGAAAAGTAGAAAACAAAATAAAAATCGATAAAGTAAGGTTACTGCATTCAAGATGATTAGAAGTGACAATACTTTAGCTTTTAAGCCTACTTAATTGTACTTAATGCTAACGAATCTAGTGATTACTCCTAGGGATGTATCGGTAGGCATAAAGTTCTAAAGGTTTCCCCGAATATTGATCTTACATGTTAGTACTATTGGGTAACATAGCTTGATATATGGATTAGAATGCAGACTATTCACTTGTGAATTGAGCCGTCCTTAAATCTTATGAAAGAGCTAGCAATGTTACTTCATTTATTCGGCGTTTATGCGGAAATGTCTACAAATTGGATAACATCAAAGATTAAATTAAGTAAATATGGTTAAATGAACTTAAAAAAATAAATTCAGAAGTTAAGGAGCTAATGTGGCCTTTGAGATTCGGACAAGTATTTCCGTGGGGTGTCTTTGTATACCTAGCCTACCTAAAGCTTCCAACTTGGGATAGGTTGTTAGAAAGTTCGCTACATGGATCTCATAGAAAGTTACGGGTTCCAAAATTAATGAATAAATGCAATTAAAGGCAAAAAGCCATAAATGCTTAAAAGTGCAATTTGAACTATTGGTGATAACTACACTTGCTTATTTGATACTTTTATTTGAATGTTTGCTAGAACCTATTGGTGATAACTACACTTGCTTATTTGAACTATGTAATTGACTATTTATGCTTAATGCTTGCACTCATTTAGTTTCCTATGTAACATCCATGTGCGCGTGTGCTTTATCTTGCATCCCGAGTTTTCCGCCTTAGTCGGGGTGTTACAGATTGGTATCAGAGCCGTGGTTATAGTGAATTAGGTGGATTTACCTAGACTATAACTTAGGGACCGCACGTAGCATGCATGATAGGAATTATGTGTGCATTCAATCTCTATGAAACTTACCTATGTCTGCGATATTCATGCTATTGTACTTACTAATGCGCAGACCTTAGAACCATGCTACCTTGCCACGTACATTCATGCTATTGGTATTTGAATTATGAGATGCGTTAAATTTATATGATAATAAGTTAGCGAAATGATGTGTTGTTAGCAAGGAAGTACGGCGATATATCATCACAGAAAAGCCTGATCAACTTTTTGCGTGTGGTATATTTTCTATGGACTTGATAGCAACATGGATCGTGCCTAAGATGGTTAGAGTGTGGTAGCAACCCTGGGATGCTTAACGGGTGTTGGTCGGGTGGAGGGTTAGCCGCTGGTACACCCTGTATACATACCTTTGCCAATACCTAGAGAGCATACCAGTACCGTGAACCGACCTTGCATTAGATGTACTAGGGGTGTGGAGGGTTAGCCGCTGGTACACCCTGTATACATACACCGCTAGTGCAACGGATGTAGGTGTTAGATCCGGACCGCACTTTGGCTGTCAAAAGTTAATTGGAATTAAAATTAAATTTAAGTTGAAATGGTTATGTTATTCACCTTACAAATTATCCTTCATGAATTGAATATATTATTTATGGTGTTACTTGTACTACATAATCGACATTGACGATAATGTTTACCTTCAGATGTAATACTTGATTGCTTGAGTTGCATGCAATAATGAAAGTATAAATGTATAGGATTCTAGAAAACTAACACGAGTGTGTTTGAGAGTGCGTAAATGACGTCACGAACGACTATTCCCTCATTCTAACGCCGATCACGTCTTTTCCTAATATAGGAAAATGGTGCGAACTAGAGCAAACCCAAATGTCGAGGTTCAAGCCGATGGAGCTAGTCGTGGAAATCCTGGAGGTGGTCGTGGCAATCCAAGAGGTGGTCGTGGAGGCCAACAAGGAAGGGGCCGTGGTAGAGGCCGTGGTGGCCGTGGTAATGGCATGGGTCATATTAAAAACCCTGATTGGGCCACTATCATCGCTGAACAGTTGGCCGCTTCAATGCCGACTATTATCGAACAAGTGACTGCTGCAATGGGCGCTGTCCCGAACCAGAACCGAAGAGCACCTGGAACTGAAGATGAACCAGTAGTAGTTGAGCCGCAACAAGTGGATCAAGAACAAGAGGACTTTGACCCCGAAGTGGAATTTGTTAGGGATGGCGTGTACATGGGCCCTGGACCCAGGAGGTTTCCCAGAAATGATGAGTATGCAGGAGGGAGGAGAGGCTGTAGTTACACTGAGTTCAAGAAGTGTGGCCCACCTGATTACAATGGAAAAGGAGGGGCAGGCGTGTTCATGAAGTGGCTGGAGAAAATGGAAGCAGTCATGGACATAAGCGAATGCCCTTCCCATCAGAGAGTAAGATTCACTGGAGGTTCATTCACTGATGATGCACTGTCATGGTGGAACACTTTGCTAGGAGCCCGTGGGAGAATTGCTACTTTGGAAACACCTTGGGATCAGTTTAAGGAGATGATGAAGAATCACTTTTTCCCACTGAATGAGATGCAGAAGATTGAGCAAGAGTTTTGGCACCACACCATGGTGGGATCTGGAAATGCAGAGTATACCAGCAAGTTTCAAGAGCTGGCTAGATTGGTACCACACTTGGTGACTTCTGAGTCGAAGCTGATTGAGAGATACATCTATGGTCTCATTCCTCAGATTCGTAACACCATGACTGGCATTCCTCCTTACTCCATTGAAGAAGCTATTCGAAGGACCAGTGCTATGACTGATGACTTGGTTAGGGCTGGAGCACTGGCTAAATCTGGAGAGAAGAAGAGGGACTTTGGTGAACCCAGTAAGAGGAGAGATTTCAGAACTAACAAGAGAACCATAATTGGAAAAGTGTTTGCAGCAGTTGAGCCAGGACAGAGGGCGTATGTTGGCCAATCTCCCCAGTGTGCTACTTGTACTTATCATCATCCAACAGCAGTGCCATGTCGATTTTGTCAGAATTGTCAGAAGTTTGGGCACTTAGCTAAAGATTGCAGAGCAGCCAGAATCCCAGCAGCACCACTGAATGTCGCACCAAGAAATATTAGGAATCCTCCAGCTAATCAAGGAGCCTGTTATGAGTGTGGCAGCACTGAACACTACCGCAATGCTTGCCCAAGAGTTGTTAGGCGACCCGCCCCAGCCGCAGTCAATCAGAATCCATTGCAGATCGCAGCTCCTAATCCACCAAGAGTTAACCAAGCCCAGCAGGCCAGGGGCCGAGTCTTTGCCTTGAACGCTGTGGAAGCCGCTAACGATCCCAACGTCGTCACGGGTACATTTCTCTTAAACAACCATATAGCTACTGTGTTATTCGATTCAGGTGCCGACTACAGCTTTATCTCCACTAACTTTGTGTGCACCATTAACGTGAAACCTATTCGTACACATGCCTATTATGAGGTAGAAGTAGCTAGTGGTGGAATTTCTAAACTTGACCAAATTGTGCCTAATTGTGTGCTAACACTTGATACTCATTCATACTATATAGACCTAGTCCCATTTGAAATGGGTAGCTTTGATGTAATAGTGGGGATGGATTGGTTATCCCTGGTAGATGCAACAATTGTATGTCGCGCAAAAATCCTTAGAATCCCCTTAGGTGGGGGAGGCGTACTAGAAATCCAGGGCGAACGATCTGAGTCAAGCAAGCGAAACCTAATGAGTACCACAACTGAAGTAGTCAAACTAGCAGATATTCCGATAGTCCGTGAATTTCCCGATGTATTTCCTGATGACGTTCAGGGATTGCCTCCGTCTCGACAAGTTGAATTCCGAATCGATCTCCTACCTAATGCAACTCCAGTAGCAAAGGCACCATACTGTTTAGCTCCTTCTGAAATGCAAGAACTCGCGACACAGTTGCAAGAGTTACAAGACAAGGGTTTCATTCGACCAAGTTCTTCACCATGGGGTGCACCGGTATTATTCGTTAAGAAGAAAGACGGATCTTTTCGCATGTGCATCGATTATCGTGAGCTAAACAAGTTAACCGTCAAGAATCGATATCCTTTACCGCGCATTGATGATTTATTTGATCAGTTACAAGGCGCAAAGTACTTCTCTAAGATCGATCTTCGATCAGGCTACCATCAGTTAAGAGTCCGTGAAGAAGACGTACCAAAAACAGCGTTTAGCACGAGATACGGGCACTTTGAGTTCTTAGTGATGCCATTTGGATTGACAAATGCGCCTGCCGTTTTCATGGACCTGATGAATCGCGTATGCAAACCCTATCTAGATCAGTCCATCATCGTTTTCATTGACGATATCCTTATCTACTCGAAGACTAAGAAAGAGCATGAAGTGCATCTGAGAGAAGCTTTAGAACTTCTGAGAGCTGAAAAGTTGTACGGAAAACTTTCGAAATGTGAATTTTGGTTAGAAGAGGTGAAGTTTTTGGGTCATGTAGTTGACAAGGATGGAATAAAGGTTGACCCCAGCAAGATAGCAGCAGTAGTGAATTGGAGAAGACCAGAGACACCGACAGAGATCAAACAGTTTCTTGGATTAGCGGGTTACTACCGGCGATTTATCGAGAACTTCTCAAAGATCGCACAACCTCTTACATTGTTGACGCATAAAGATAGAAGTTTTGAATGGAGAGAGAAACAAGAAGAAGCTTTCCGAATCTTGAAAGAGAAATTATGTAATGCACCGGTCTTAAGTCTTCCAGAAGGAACCGATGATTTTATCGCTTATTGCGACGCGTCGGGTCAAGGCTTAGGATGTGTGCTGATGCAGCGAGGCAAAGTTATTGCATATGCCTCTCGCCAATTGAAGATTCATGAGAAGAATTACACGACTCACGATTTGGAGTTGGGAGCTATCGTTTTTGCACTCAAATGCTGGAGACACTATCTGTACGGGACTAAGAGTGTGATATACACAGATCATAAGAGCCTTCAGCATATCTTCACCCAGAAGGATCTTAATATGCGCCAGAGACGATGGCTAGAGTTGTTTAGCGATTACGATTGTGAGATTCGATATCATCCAGGCAAGGCAAACGTAGTAGCAGATGCTTTGAGTAGGAAGGAGAGAGTTAGACCAAGACGAATTAGAGCCATGAGCATTACCGTGCACAACAGTCTGAAAGATAGAGTGATTGGGGCACAAGTGGAAGCAAACAAGAAAGAGAATATTGATAGAGAAGGATTGGGAGGTATGATAGAACAGCTTGCTCAAAGAGAAAATGGAGGGCTGTATTTTTGCGATCGATTGTGGATACCAATGTATGGAGGACTAAGGAAGCTGATAATGGACGAAGCGCACAAAGCAAGATATTCTATTCACCCAGGGATAGATAAGATGTATCAAGACTTGCGAGATCTATTTTGGTGGCCAGGAATGAAGAACGATGTGGCGGTCTATGTGAGCAAGTGCCTAATGTGCTTGAAGGTTAAGGCAGAACATAAGAAGCCAGAGGGCTGTTAACGCAACCAGAGCTTCCCAGTTGGAAGTGGGAGAAGATTACTATGGATTTTGTCACAAAGCTACCAAGAACGAGTAGTGGTAAGGATGCAATATGGGTGGTGGTAGATCAACTGACCAAGTCAGCGCATTTCATACTGTTGAGTCCCAATGTATTGCAAATTTAATGATGACAAATCTGACTTATAAACACTTAGTAATCTTTTGGTTCTTGTAATCTGATCTGGGTCAGACTAAGCTGACACAGCTTGCGATATGTAACTGACCCAGATCACGCTTCATGTTCGTAATTGTAATACTATATGGAAGCTAGTGTTATTCAAGCTGCATCAACAACATTAAAGCATTCAATCCAAGTCGAAGAGGAGGATTAAAGATAGAGGACCAAACTGTTAGTGGAAGACAGATTGGAACTTGCAGTCAGCTTGGAAACACTTAGGCAGATTGGTGCCGTGACAAACCGCCCAATCTGTGTCAACAATCAAAGTGAAGATAACAACCTGGATTGAAGATAAGGACTATGATGTGACTAGGAATATTCCTAGTATCCAGGTTGGTGGTTGTTTACATATGCGTGTCCACACTCTTATTGGACGATGAAGAATGTGCTGCTGTACGTGGGGGACCACAAGTACGATGAAGGCACGATTGGTTATTCTTTTGATCGTCCAATACAAGAAGACTACGTGGTTGATTTGGACACCAAGTGACGAGGAGCTTTCGCCTATAAAAGCAACACTCCTTGTATGCATATGCGTGGCATTTCCTGAGAATCATTCTTCACACAAAGTTTCTCTGCTCTTATACACAGCTTAGTCTGTACGAGATCAGCTTGGGCTGACTCTCTTGAGCTGAAACTTATTGATTGTTGTTTGTCATTTCATAGGGTTGTTTAGATATTTGTAGGCTATCTTTATTCCGCAACAACCCTGTAATTCTTTGTATAGATTATTTCTTAATAAAGAGTTACATTTGAAAACCGCAATCTGTGTTCAAGAATGCTTTTATTTCTACTGCTTTACTGTTTTAATGATTCTTGTTCTTTACATGCATTAAGTATTTTGAGTCTTAAAACGTTGCTTAAAAGTTTGTAAAGTTTGAGAAAAGTTGTATTCACCCCCCCTCTACAACTATCCTGTGTACAATATACTTTGGTATATTGATACACCGTGGGACGTATCACATACCCATACGTGAAGATTACTCAATGGAGCAGTATGCACGTCTATATCTTAAGGAGATTGTAGCTAAACACGGCGTTCCAGTATCAATCATTAGTGATAGGGATAGTAGGTTTACCTCAGGATTTTGGAAATCGTTGCAACGAGCCTTGGGAACACGTATCGATATGAGCACAGCCTACCATCCACAGACAGACGGACAGAGTGAGAGAACGATTCAGACACTAGAGGACATGCTAAGAGCGTGTGTCATTGACTTTGGAGGTAGTTGGGATACTCACCTCCCACTAGTCGAATTCTCATATAACAACAGTTATCATGCCAGCATTGGATGTCCGCCTTTCGAGGTTCTGTATGGAAGAAAATGTCGATCTCCGCTTGCATGGAACGAGGTCGGAGACATGCAACTAATAGGTCCGGAAATCATTCTCGAAACTACCGAAAGGGTTGCTCAAATCAAGGAGAACCTCCTGAAAGCAAGAGACAGACAAAAGAAATATGCAGACAACCGAAGGAAACCTTTAGAGTTTCAGGTTGGTGATCGAGTGATGCTTAAAGTGTCGCCTTGGAAGGGCGTAGTCAGATTCATAAAGAGAGGGAAACTAGCTCCAAGATATGTTGGACCGTTTGAGATTGTAGAACGAGTTGGTGCAGTAGCATACCGCTTGAAACTTCCCAGGAGCTGAGTAATGTACACGATGTTTTCCACGTGTCGAACCTCAAGAAGTGTCTAGCCGATGAAGCAACGTATGTCCCTTTGAACGAGATACGAGTAGATAGTAATTTGAGCTTCAAGGAAGAACCCGTTGAGATTATGGGTCGAGAAGTCAAAAAGCTCAAGAGACATAAGTATACCATTGTGAAAGTTCGTTGGAACTCCCGGAGAGGCCCAGAGTTTACTTGGGAGCGAGAAGATCAAATGAAGCTTAAGTATCCGCACTTATTTACTTAACTCGATACCTTAAAACTAGTAAGTGAACTTAAGAACTTAGTGCCTGACTTGACACTTTCTATGCATGTGATACTTGAAAACTCTATGTGAAACATGCTGCTTGTTATTTAATGTGTGATTTCATACTTGAAAACTTAACGTGCAACTTGATACTTGTAAACTTGGTGTGCAATCGAAACTTGAAGCATGACGTATAATTCAAATTTCGGGACGAAATTCCTTTAAGTAGGGGAGAATGTAACAACCGTCTTAGAAATGTTTTAAATAAGTTTCTAGAATCGTACTGTCGCCTTTAGAATGATTAGACAGCTCAATTTAATTTAAGTACTTGGTATATTTTAGACCCAATTATGTGTTTACATGAAGGTCAACCTAAATCTTAAATCTTGATTTAAATGACGAGTTTATAATTTAATACGATAAAATACTAGAATTCGAGTCGTAAACGTTTGTGTTCATAAAAGTTCTAGTTCAAAATGTTCGCAAATAGTCCTTGCACTTAATTAGTTCATTTATTATGGGAAGGTATAAATAGGAAATGATGAAAACCCTAGTGAGAGAAACTATCACTATTCACCTTCTTCCTCTTTCACTTCTCTCACTAAAAACACACACTCCAGACACCATAAAACACACAAAATTCATCTTTTGATTTTGGATTGTTAAACCAAAATCATTTGTACTTTTAGCATCCTTGTGATAATCAAAACACACTTCTGTAAACAATTCTCAGGTAACAACAACATTTATGAGTTTTTGATCTAATTAAAAGTGTACTTTTCAAGTTTATGTTCTTGATGATTTGGTCCAATTTTTGAATGAAAATCGTGTTAAAAGTTAATGGGTTTGTGTCTAAATGTGTTTAACATCATTTGTATGAACAAATTTGAGTCATAACATGCTTTAATCTACAGAACCCATTTTTGAATATGAGGGAAAACTTGTTCATCATGTGCCACGTCTTATTTATGTTATAGATGGTCTCGAAATCGTTAAAAGTGTTAATGGTTAGTGTTAATATGTATATATGTATTAGTTTTAGGTTCTAACAAGTCCCGGAATCGATCTAAATCTTCGTGTGTTGTTTAAGTTCAAGTTTCAGCCGTTTTTGTGTATGGGACGATCTCTTTTTAAAGTCCTTAAGACGATCTCTTTTTAAAGTCCTTAAGACGATCTAATTTAGATCGTCTCAATTACGTGTGAAAGGTGTTGTGGTTGTTTGATCATTTGAAGTTGTTGTGATTGGGAATCACACACTTCCTGGGTAACTGATCTTATTGATTGGTTTTGCTCAAATTTCTCTCATTCCATTTCATACCAAAACTCTGTCCAATTTTCCAAAATACTTAGAAAATTTCCTCACTTCTTTATAAACCTAAGACGATCTAAATTTAGACCGTCTCATTTTCAGTTTCATACTTAGACAAATTTCAATCAATTCTCTAAGACGATCTAAACCTAAGACGATCTAAACCTAAGACGATCTAAACCTAGGACGATCTAAAACTAAAACGATCTAAACCTAGGACGATCTAAATCTAGGACGACCTAAATGAGTCCCTAAAATAATCTAATCATGTACTTGATCAGCAAACTAGTTCATAACACCATTATCACTTGATCAATCACATCAAAGGCTACATATTAACACCAAAACTAGTTCGTGAATCGATCTAAAGCAGCGTACATTGTGCAAACCCTAATTAAGTACACTAAAGACATGATTCTATCTTGATTATTAAAGTACAAGTTCTATGAACAACTAAATCGAGTTCTAAAGGCTAAAGTTCATTATTAAAGACACGTTCAACTCATTAACACGATAAGTACTTATGTGTGAGTTCTAAGACGTTCAGTTCGAGTCCAGTTCATGTACTTAAAGTTCATTTAAACTCTTTTGAGTCAAAACGTTCAAAGATCTTCTAAGGACCAAATCATCAGTTTATCAAGGACATTTCAATGACTAATTAATCACAAGAACTAATACATGAATTCATCTATGCTCAAATGACTTGTGATTAGGTTGACATCAAGACGTATTTGGATCCAAATAGATATAACCTATATATATCTGTGCTTGTTCTCTGTGCTTGTAAACTACGCTTGTAGGATCACTGTGAGTTTTCGTAGCCCCTTTTTCTATTACTTACATTTTGGGGTGAAAGGAATACTACATACGCTTTTATATATGCCGTAACTGTTTTCACTACTCTATGGCTATCTGACTACTTATACATATTAGCCGGTCCTGTTGAGGATTGTGTGTGCTCGATTGATACATATTAGCCGGTCCTGTTTGAGGATTGTGTGTGCTCGATTGATACATATTAGCCGGTCCTGTTGAGGATTGTGTGTGCTCGATTGATACATATTAGCCGGTCCTGTTGAGGATTGTGTGTGCTCGTTTATACATATTAGCCGGTCCTGTTGAGGATTGTGTGTGCTCGCTTATACATGTTAGCCGGTCCTGTTGAGGATTGTGTGTGCTCGCTTATACATACTTGCCGGTCATGTTGATGACTGTGAGTGCACGATTATATACAAACATTTACTTATGTGCAAAGTTGGTCTCTAGCCACATTATACTACTCTATTCTCGAATTCTATTGACGGCATAAAACACATTTATACAACTTGTTTATATACTCAAACCTACGAACTCACCAACCTTTGTGTTGACACGTTTAAGTATTCCTTTCAGGTATTCAAGCAAATCGTGGCTAGGTCAGGTAGCATGGGACTCTTAGAAGACTACAGGCTAGGTTTTGGAGTTTGCATGCCTTCGTTTATGCTTGTTGGCAATATGCCTATCCGTTTCCCCTGCGAGGGAACTTATCATACTTTTATTTGAATGTTTGCTAGAACCTATTGGTGATAACTACACTTGCTTATTTGAACTATGTAATTGACTATTTATGCTTAATGCTTGCACTCATTTAGTTTCCTATGTAACATCCATGTGCGCGTGTGCTTTATCTTGCATCCCGAGTTTTCCGCCTTAGTCGGGGTGTTACAGTAGTTGAGGATGTCTACAACCTAGGGAAACTGGAAGTTCTGAATGTTTAAGAGGACAAACATACCGGTAATCGTAGAGAGTCACTATTCTTATATAATAATAAGAGAATTATTTCTCACCCGTGGGCTTATGTAAATGCTAAACTGAACTAATCAGCAGAGACTTACTTTTGTTGTAAATGTTTGTACAATGTTTTTAATTTTTTATTGTTGTATAGTTAAATAGTTTTTACAACTGGTTTAGGAAGAAGAATTTCATAACAATTAAGAAAAACGTTTTTACTTTAATGAAATTAATCTTTAGAAACCTAGTTAATTAAGAAATGACAAGATTATTGTTTAAGTCTTAGACCTAGTTTAGGGTAATAGCTTAATCAATAGTAATGTAATTTCATTTCTTTTACTTAACAATTATAGTTCATATATATTGGGTATGATGATTTTTGTTAAGTGTTTTGCAGATTTCCGGAGAATATATGTTTTTATAACAACATTTCTAGGGAAAAGTGCAAATTTTTGCATATTTTCTAAGAATAAGTGTTTTTATTGCAGATATTCAAAGAAAAAGTTGCAGACAACTGGAACGAGCTAATTTTGCAGAGAAATAGGGGGAGTAATTATATACATATTCATTTATTTATATATGTATTGTTTTAATTTCTAGCAAAATTAAGTTGTATTCCTTTATTAATCAAGTTTTTCGCATTAAATAGTTAGTTAACTATATAAGTTTAGTTAATAAATAAGATGTTAGTTAAGTATTCTTAATATGTTACATAGGATATTAGTTAGATGATTAGGATATCCTCTAAGAAATATCGAATGTGTAAAACTTAAGGACTAGATATTAGTTAATTATTAGTTTAGTTGTAACACCCCACCGTTGGCGGAAACATGAGGTGTCATGAAAAGTACAGCACGACATGGAATTACATAGATACTGCTAAATGAAATAGAATATAATAGATATATTTGTTGAGTCAAGGATTCGCTGACCAGACTTGGTCGCTGACGTGTGTCGTCAGCGAGTCATCAGCGAGTCAATGACTCTCGTCAGCGGGTGGTTTACTTTCCAAGTTGTGTGTCAAGGCGGGAAGATTTCAAATCACAAGAAGACAAGAGTCACATGGTGGTTCTTCCAACTATTCATTACCTTATATGGCAAAGGCACAGTTGGGACCAAAACAAGGGTTTTCTCTCTCATACCCGTTTTGGTAAAGAAGACAAAGGCTCCTGAAATCAAGTACTCAGAGCCAATGGGATGTCGACAACCACCATTCTATCACTATCGTTGTAAGGCTGTGTTGCCCTAATTCCTCCCCTATATAAAGCAACACAGCCGCACAAATTTACACTTTGTGTTTGTCACCACAAGTGTTTGTCACTTATTGTAATTGTTTAAGTTTTCTAGTTAGTCTAAAACTTAGCAATTATATTGTTCTTGTATTTTCTCTTGTAAGACAAGTTGTAATATCGACCATGTATTCACTGTTTAATCAATGATACATATGATTAGACTTGCATAGTTTGTTATACTTGAATATTATTCTTGTTCATGTTATTTGCCTATTAATTACCTTCTGTCTAGCTTAATTCATTATAAGTGTGCATTCGAGGACTGTCAAGTGGTATCAGAGCCTTCGTTTCTAAATCATTGAAACAAGATCTGTTTGCATACTTTTCTTTCTTTTCTTTCTTATCTGCTAAACTTTTCTAAAACCCTTCTGTTAAACAAGAACATGTCCGCTGTTCCTACCCTGGTAAACACACGTGACTTCGGTTACGTGTCTGTCCCTCCTAGATTCGAGCTAGATGACTTTGGATCTTGGAAGGAGAGAATGTTACTACACATTGTGGGTGTGGAACCCTATCTTATGTCTATTCTCACCGTTGGTCCATTCATTCCCACTCTGGTACAAAGAACACCAGGAGCAACTGTTGATGCTCCTGAGATTGTGATTGACATCGTCAAACCAGAGGTACAGTGGACCGACGATGAGAGAAAACTTGTGAATCTTGACGCTAGACTCAAGAACATGATTATCAGCACTCTTCCCTCTGATATCATGAAAGTTGTAATAAGATATCCTCTTCTAAAGAAGTATGGGATAGGCTTTGTAGCATGTTTGAAGGCTCTGCTGCTACAATAGCTACTAAAAAGATTGACCTCAAAAGAGCCTATGAAAAATTCTTTTCTCTCCCCAATGAAGGTCTCAATGGCACCTATACCCGATTTAAAGGGTTGCTAAATGACATGACCAATGTTGGTATCTCTCATGATGATTTTGAGGTTTGCCATAAATTTCTTGATAGTTTACCTATCAAGTGGCAAGGATTGAGACAAATCCTAAGGACCACTGAGCGTCTAAATGGCCTTGATCTTGAGTCTCTCTTTGGTATGCTTCAATTCGAAGAGAGAGCTTTTGCTCAAAACCTTAGAGCTGCTGCAGATGCACAACACAGTGCTGGTCCCTCCTCTTCCTCTTCTTCTTCAGCTTATTCTGTATCACCCTTCCTTCTCACTCAACTGCTTTTCAACTTCAGCATATAGGGCTTCAGCACCACCAGTTTTCAAGATCATACGTTGTTCACCATCTAATTGGTCTTTCTCCAGATAAGGCAGCTGCTTGATGTACTCAAGATTTTTTCTTTCATTTTCTTGGTTTTCCTTGAGTCTATCCAGCTCCTTGATGGCATCTTCCTGAGTTCTACCTTCAGCAGATTGGGCCAATATGTCAATTATTTGGTGTTGGTGGCCTGCTGAAGATTGGATAGAAAGCTGGGCAGCAGAAGGTCTCTTAAAGAAACCGGATTCAGTGAGCTGTCTTCTTCGTTCATCAGAGAGAGGAGTGATTTTAGCATTTGCAAGATACACTCTGTCGAAGATTCCCAGCATTCTTGATGATCTATCCGTTTCCATGTGCCTAGCAAAGCCAGTTTCCCATGACTCTTTAACCTCTTTGGGATCAAACTGCTGCTCTAAATCTGCAAACGCTTCAATGTGCCCCTCATCAGCAGAGGGCATATCAGCAATAACCATTTGTTGCTCCCCCTCAACACCAGTTGGGGGAGCTTCAGCAACTACCTCACCTCTTTTTCAGTCTCCCCCTCAACATTTCCAGCAGGGGGAGTTTCCATATGTTCATCTTCAGTCTCCCCCTCAGCACCAGCAGGGGGAACTTTACTGACAGCTACATCTTCTTCTAAAACCTCCTCAGCAGCATTATCATAAACTTGGTTCACTGCTTTGTTCACAGCTTCAGTGACCAGGTCTACTACTCAATCCTTGCCTGTCCCTTCTAAAATGAGGCATAACACTCCTCAAAGAGGAAGAATGCCTCATGTTCCTAAAATAGGTCTACTACTCCTCAAAGGGGTTACTTGCCACATCAGCAAGTAAGACCTATTACCCCTCAGAGAGGACACTTGCCACATCAGCAAGTTAGGTCCACTACTCCAAAAAGGGAGTATCTACCTCATAGGCAAATGAGGTCAGCTGCTCCTAATCAGCTGTCCAGACCGATAACTCCCAAAAGGATGCATCAGTCTCTTCAGCAGGGTCCTTCCTTCCTCTCACCCTGCTATCAAACAAGCCTGGAGTATAGTAAATGGATCACAAAATCCCTCCTCTTCTAATTCTGAGGATCCAAAAGGAAAATCCATTTTGGGTCCTGTTCCTAAAATGCTTCCGCTGACTCTCAAGCCAAAGCACAAAACGAAGCAAAAGAAAAAGGTTTCTTCCACTTCCACCTCTGACCCTCAAGTTAACAAGCTGGCTCAGCAAGTTAATGAGCTTTCATCTCAGCTGAAGGAATTCTTCCTTCAAAACCAAAAGGGCAGCACCTCTGGCAAGAAATGCTACATATGTGGCAGTAGAGGTCATGTTGCTTCTGACTGTGATGAGGATAACTCCAGGAATGCTCCTGAAGTTGTCATTGAGCAAAATCCACTATCAGCTTCCGCTACTCCCTCCACCTCTGCTATCGCTGAGCAAACTCCCTCAGCTGAGTCCAACATCAGCTCTAGTGAAACAATTGTTCTCACTAAGGACAATATTGCTGATTTCATTGCTGCTCAGCGAATCTCTTTTCCCCAGTCTCAAGAGATCATTACTAATGGCCAAGATAGCATTCTGGTCGAGTATGGGGACAACAGTCAAGTCAGCTACATGACTGTACTTGATACTGGAAGAACTGTCTCTCTTCCTTCAACTCAAGCTGAGGAGGAATCCTCTGAAGTTAATACTATTAATTCTGCTGATCCTACTGTCAGCGAGTCTAATAGTGAATCCATCTAAATCCTTCTGTTTCATCCATGCAGGGCACGCTGGGAAAAGGTGTGTGGTACTTGGACAGTGGCTGTTCAAAACACATGACTGGCACCAAGTCCCTGCTGGATAACTACGTAGAGGCTGCTGGCCCTACTGTAGTGTTTGGTGACAACTCCACTGGACAAACTGAAGGTTATGGTGTTCTCTCCAATGGTCTCATTAAGTTCACCAAAGTCGCCTATGTAAATGGTTTGAAACATAACCTTATCAGCATAAGCCAACTTTGTGATGCTGACTACAAAGTGATTCTTGACAAACATCAAGGCACTGTTGTAAATGTAAACAAGGAAGTAGTCTTGGTTGCTCCAAGAAAACGAGATGTATATCTTGTTGACTTCACTCCTATCAAGACTGATAGTGAGACTTGTTTCTTTGCCAAGTCAGCAGCTGAACTCAATTGGTTATGGCACAAGCGTATGTCGCATGTGAATTTCAAAACCATCAACTCTCTGGCCAAAAAGAACCTTGTTCGTGGCCTTCCCCATCTCTCTTTTGAAAAGGATAGACTTTGTGGTGCTTGTGAAAAAGGTAAAAGCCACAGAGCAACCTTCAAAACAAAGCAGGCCAATTCTATCTAAGGCTGCTTTCATCTTCTTCACATGGACCTTTTTGGTCCAGTGAATGTCCAAAGTCTAAAGGGTAGCAAATACACTTTAGTTATTGTGGATGAATATTCACGATACACTTGGACCATCTTTCTTCATTCAAAGAGTGATGCTGCTGAAGAAATTATCAATTTCATCAAGAAAATGGAAAATCTCAACAGTATAAGGGTTAAAGAACTCAGGAGCGATCATGGTACTGAGTTCAGAAACCACACTCTTGAATCTTTTTGTGCTGATCAAGGGATCTCACAAAACTTCTCTTCTACTAGAACTCCTGAGCAAAATGGTGTCGCTGAAAGGAGAAATCGAACTCTCATTGAAGCAGCACGTACCATGCTCAGTGAGTCTTCATTGCCCAGCAAGTTCTGGGCAGAAGCTGTCAATACAGCGTGTCATACACAAAATCGCTGTCTAATTGTCAAAAGACATGACAAGACAGCATATGAGGTTTTGAAAGGTAAGAAACCTCAAATAAAATACTTTCATGTCTTTGGATGTCCTGTCTTCATCTTAAACAACAAGGATCACCTAGGCAAATTTGATCCCAAAGCTGATGATGGCTACTTTCTTGGCTATTCTTCCATCAGCAAGGCCTTTAGAGTATTTAATACTCGCCTTCAGAAGGTGGATGAATCCATTCATGTTACATTTGATGAAAGTTCATCAGCATTAAAGGACATTCAATCTTCTTCCTCTGAGGTCATTTTTAATGAGCTAGCTGGCCCTCTTACTGAGGAAGCTGACTCATTTGTTGATGCATCTTGCTCGCTGCCTGACTACAACATTCCTGAAAAGGACAGTTCAGCAGATGCTGAACAGGAGCAAGTTGCTGCTCATATCTACTCGATTGAGCCAGTTGAGCCTATCTTAAGGTCAATTCATACAGCATCAGCCAAAACTACATCACTGGCTGATGACATACATATGGATGACTCTGCTGAGGATGAGTTTCATGATGCTTCAGCAAGTGCTAAAGACATGGAGTCAACAGATGACTCCAATATCAATGATAACTCAATTCAATCGAATGGCTCTGCTGATCATATTCCTGAACCCATTCTTACCATTGACCTCTCTTCTTATAATGCTCCTGCTGATCCCATCGCTCAGTCTTCCGCTGTCATTCAACTTGGTTCATCAAGTGCTCCAGCTCTTAAATGGACTACAAGTCATCCAGCTCACCAAGTTATTGGTGACCCTCAGCAGGGGATTATTACACGATCAGCGACAAGAAATACATGTCTGTATGTAAACTTCTTGTCTATGATCACTCCCAAAAATATAGGAGAAGCAATGGTTGATCCCTCATGGGTTGCTGCCATGCAAGAGGAACTTACCCAATTCCAAAGACAGCATGTCTGGTTTTTAGTTCCTCTACCTCCTGGAAAGGAACCCATTGGAACCAAATGGGTGTATAGAAATAAATGGACGAAGATGGTGTTGTTACACGTAACAAGGCTAGGCTGGTTGCACAAGGTTACCTTCAGGAAGAAGGTGTCGATTATGATGAAACCTTTGCACCAGTGGCCCGACTAGAAGCAATTCGCTTATTCTTGGCACATGCTGCTTACAGAAACTTCACTGTATATCAGATGGATGTAAAGAGTGCTTTCCTAAATGGAAAACTCGATGAGGAAGTTTACGTTGAGCAGCCACCTGGTTTTGAAAATCCAGCCAAGCCACACCATGTCTATCGTCTCTATAAGGCACTCTATGGTCTTAAACAAGCTCCCAGAGCTTGGTATGACACTTTCTGAATTTCTTCTCTCTAATAAGTTTCAGCGAGGATCCATTGACAGCACCCTCTTCATCTATAGAAAGGGTGCTGATGTCCTATATGTTCAGATATATGTAGATGACATCATCTTTGGGTCCTCCAGCAAGAAACTTTGCACCAAGTTCAGCTCACTGATGTCTTCTCATTTTGAGATGAGCATGATGGGTGAGCTGACCTTCTTTCTTGGTCTTCAAATTCGCCAACTCCCAAATGGCATTTTCATCAATCAGGAGAAGTATATTCGAGACATGCTGGCTAAATTCGACATGTCGAATATCACTACTAAAGCCACTCCCATGTCTCCTCCTAACAATCTCCATGCTGATCCTGATGGTAAGCATGTGAACCCCACTCTCTATCGGGGAATGATTGGCTCGCTGATGTATCTCACAACGAGTCGTCCTGATATCATGTTTGCTACTTGCTTATGTGCAAGATATCAAGCCTCTCCCAGGGAGTCTCATCTTCTCGCTGTCAAGCGAATCTTCAAGTACCTAAAAGGTACCTCCACACTGGGTCTCTGGTATCCCAAAGACTCCAGTTTTGACTTAGTCGCATATTCTGACTCTGACTATGCTGGGTGCATGTTAGACAGAAAAAGCACCAGTGGTGGATGTCAACTGTTGGGGGGGAAGCTGACTAGTTGGTCTAGTAAGAAACAGCATACAGTATCCATCTCCACTGCTGAAGCAGAATATGTATCAGCAGCGAGTTGTTGTGCACAAGTCCTCTGGATGAAAAACCAACTCGCTGACTATGACTTAGAATTCTCTAAGATCCCCATTATGTGTGATAACACAAGTGCAATTGCTATCACACATAATCCTGTTCAGCATTCTAAGACCAAACATATAGACATTAGGTATCACTTCATTCGTGATCATGTCATGAAAGGGGATGTAGAACTCTACTTCATCCCCACTGATGACCAACTTGCTGACATCTTCACAAAACCATTAGATGAAACCAGATTCAAGTATCTGGTCAGCAAGTTGGGAATGCTGAATGGTGAATCAGCGACATGACCTGTCATGTCTGCTGATGCTTCAACTTACATCTTTCTTATAAGTTGAAAAGTGACCTTATGGTCAAAACACCTTCAGTGAGTTCAAGTATGTCTTACTCACTGAAAACAAAAGCAATGAAGAGCTTAAAGTCTTCATCTAGTCCAGCAGCAAACGGCTGCTGGTAAAGACTCAACAAATCCATTGATCCCTGTTGCTTTGGGAAAAAGCAAAACAAAAGTAATGAAGAGCTTAAAGTCTTCATCTAGTCCAGTAGCAAACGGCTGCTGGTAAAGACTCACAAATCCGTTGATCCCTGTTGCTTTGGGAAAAAGCAATACAAAAGCAATAGAGAGCTAAAAGTCTCTATCTAGTCTAGCAGCAAACGGCTGCTGGTAAAGACAAACAAATCCGTTGATGGCTGACAATTTGCCAAAAATTGTATAAGGCTTGGTCAGCGACTAATGTTAGTCATGAAGTCGCTGACCAGCACTTGACTTTATGAGGTAACCATATTTACAAACTTGGTCAGTGGACATACTTGGATTTCAACTACTTTTTATATAAGTGTATCCACTAAGTACCTTTATTAATATTTTAATAAGAATTTCAAAAGGTTACCTCGATTTTCACCCTAATGGGCAACTTGTACACTGTACACGCCGTATTACTTGAGTACATTTGAAACTGTGGTACAAGTTGTCACATCAAACCATTTTTATACGTTACTCACATACGTATAATTAAACGTATTTTATGATAATAAAACTATTTTCATTGTACAAAATAATTTTCTTTATATATATTACGTATGAGAGAGAGTCCATGACGATTCATATGTACAGTTATGGGGCCCATATCCATACCATATATATGCTAATCCTTTCCTCTTATCATCCTTTCACGTTCATTTTTCCTTCTCTCATATTCTCAAATCTCTCAAATCCTTCAAAGTCTCTCATATTCTCAAATTCCCAGACTTCTTTCTTCAAACATTCATCAAATCCTTCTCATATTCTCAAAATCCTTTCAAATCCTTTCATATTCTTTCTCAGAAATCTCAAATCTCTCTTTTTCAATGGCTTCATCATCTTCAAATCCTGAACAACAACCTGGGAATACCTTGGAAGATATTCCCAGCTATCTAACTTCTAAAGTTTCGATCCTGAAGGCATTCGTCCTTCTGATCAAGTATCCTTTCAAGCCCAGAAATGGTGGATTAAACCCAATAACTATCTTGGGTCTGTAGAAGCTCCTCAAAAGGCCAAAGGCTACTTTCAAATGCTTGATTTTATAAGAGCATGTCCTGCAAGAAGGGCTATATAAGGGATCCCCAAGAAATGTGCTACCATCTAGTGGGAATTCTGGTGGACTTGTAATTATGATGTGCAAGTAGCACCATTACTGGTACTGTCATGAAAGGAAACACACGTTTCCATCTCTGTTGATCTTTTAAGAGATGTTCTTCGTCTTCCTTCACAAACTGAAGAAAGACCGTTTGTTGATTTAGTCCCTGCTGGTGTATGGAAGAAATGGCTGCTGTCCATTGGTTATGGGACAAATACTGTTCCACCAACACTTGTGCACAGCAATCCACAGAAGAAGTTCTTACCTGGTGTGTGGAGGTTGTTGTTCACATACGTTATTCAGTGTTTGGGTGGAAACAGTGGGTCATTCGATCAAGCCACTGCTGCTCAAATGCAAATGATCTATGCCCTGGCACATGGTCGTTTTATTGACTTTGCCAGTGTCATCTTTGAAGATCTAAAGGCGAAGGTCACTGTCAGAAACAGATCAAGCTCAGTGCCCTTCACCCGATTTCTCTCTTTAATCTTCAGGCGTGTGCTGAAGGATGATTACCTGCTTGCTGGTGCAAATGTCTTTCATGCACCAAGGGTTGCCGCTACAGTGTACAAGACTCCTGCTTGTGACACTGAAGTGTTTGAGGCAAAGTATGATGTGCTCACACCAGCAATAAAACAAGTGCTTTACTCCACCTATCCTGATGTATATAAAAAGGTGGGAGTACCAGCACCTTTGAGAACATCTGGGGTTGTTGCTGAAAGTCCTTCTGAGCAAGCTCCACCCCAAGCTACAAAGAAAGTCAAGGCACGTTCAAAGGCCTCTAAGACTGCTGCTGCATCCTCTTCTGCAGCAGTTGTTCAAAAGAAAAAGAAAGTGGCCAAGTCTCAGCCATCATTAGTTGTTGAACAAGTCTCAACTGCTGTTGCAATTATTGATCAGCAACAAGCACAAGTTGAGGCACGTTTATCTCCCTCTCCCATCAGCTTCTCAATTCCTGAGAATGTAGCAGCAACTGCTGATGAAATCATTGTGCAAGCTGCTGAAGTTGTAGAGCCTCAAGTTGCTGGGGGAGAAACCTTACTTGAAGGCGATGATGCTGGTGATTCCGCCATTCAAAATGATGAAGTTGGTGCTGGGTTGGGTAATATTGAAGCTGCTGGTGAAAATGATGATGATGAAGTTCAAGTTGTTGATAATGAGAGTGACCTGGAATTAGGTGATATCGTGGCCGACGAGTTTCAAATTGACTCGGACAATAATGCTGATGAACAAGAGGCCAGCGATATGGAAATGGATGTAGGCGAAAGTGGTGAACCTGCTGGTGAAATTGCAGTAGCCACAATTGAAGTTATTGATGAAGCTGCTGCTGGTGAAACTGCAGCAGCTAGTGAAGAATGTGTTGAAACTGAAGCAGTAGCTCTAACTGCTAGACCCAAGACTCCACAAATACAACCAGTGAACACCATGTTGTCTCTAGGCATGCCCTCCTCCTTTCTTGCTGTTCCTGGTTGTTACTCTGCTATGCCAAAAGTGGTGGAGTCTCTTCCTAAAGATCTGGGTATCTCTTATTCTACCCAAACTGCTGACAGACTAACTCGTGTGGAGAACCAGCTGAACGACCTTACAAAGGCTGCCACTCTGGTTGTTCAGCTGAAGGATAAAGAGTCTGAAAGGTTGGTTTCTACCCTGACCAGCTGGTACAACAAGCAGACTGAAAACAGCTTTGAGATAGATATGCTGTCGAAAGATATCAATAACATGACTGCTGATCAAAGCAAAATCCGTGACTCCACAAATATCATCAAACGTGATCAGCAGATTATTAAATCTGGTGCCTTGTCACTGATAAAATGTTCAACTCCACCAGCTACTCAGCGAAAAAGGCAGCATCTACAAGCAAAACTGCTGCTGCTGAAGTAAAGCTGTTGAGCGAACTGATCTCCCCTATGTCCTCCAAAATAGAAAACAACACCAAGGCCATCAAAGAATTAGAAAAGCAAGTTGCTGATCTTCCTATTCCTCCTCCTTCTTTCACTGAGGAAGATCGCAAAAGGCAAGCAAATTTGGAAAAAGAAGTGGGCGAAATTAAACCTTGTTGGCCCAGCTTGTGAGCCAACAATCTCAACCAGCAGCAACTGTGGAAGTGGTCATTAATAATGCCACTTCCAAGGGGGAGAAAGTTGAGCAAGAAATCCTAGACCTGGTCACTGAAGCTGTGAACAAAGCAGTGAACCAAGTTTATGATAATGCTGCTGAGGAGGTTTTAGAAGAAGATGTAGCTGTCAGTAAAGTTCCCCCTGCTGGTGCTGAGGGGGAGACTGAAGATGAACATATGGAAACTCCCCCTGCTGGAAATGTTGAGGGGGAGACTGAAAAAGAGGTAGTTGCTGAAGCTCCCCCAACTGGTGTTGAGGGGGAGCAACAAATGGTTATTGCTGATATGCCCTCTGCTGATGAGGGGCACATTGAAGCGTTTGCAGATTTAGAGCAGCAGTTTGATCCCAAAGAGGTTAAAGAGTCATGGGAAACTGGCTTTGCTAGGCACATGGAAACGGATAGATCATCAAGAATGCTGGGAATCTTCGACAGAGTGTATCTTGCAAATGCTAAAATCACTCCTCTCTCTGATGAACGAAGAAGACAGCTCACTGAATCCGGTTTCTTTAAGAGACCTTCTGCTGCCCAGCTTTCTATCCAATCTTCAGCAGGCCACCAACACCAAATAATTGACATATTGGCCCAATCTGCTGAAGGTAGAACTCAGGAAGATGCCATCAAGGAGCTGGATAGACTCAAGGAAAACCAAGAAAATGAAAGAAAAAATCTTGAGTACATCAAGCAGCTGCCTTATCTGGAGAAAGACCAATTAGATGGTGAACAACGTATGATCTTGAAAACTGGTGGTGCTGAAGCCCTATATGCTGAAGTTGAAAAGCAGTTGAGTGAGAAGAGAAGGGTGTTTGAAGAGGAAAAGGCAAAATGGCTAAAACATATGGAGGACAGGAAGAGGCCTCAAAGGATTATTGCAGCTGAAGCCTTCAAGGCTGACATGGGTCTAAAGACAAATTTGAAAATCCTAAGAGAAGGTGCTGCCAAGCCTGTCAAACTTGAAGGGGTCAAAACGACCACTTTAAGTGCCTCTGAATGGTCTGAAGTATACATGCTAATCAAAGACAAGAAGGCTCCTAGCTATGCTCAACTTCAGAAGATGCTGAAAGAGTACTTTGAGAAGGCTCTGGAGTATGAAACAAAGTTCAAGGCTGACCTGCCTATGCTGAGGCAAGTCTTTGGTACTCCAGCAGCCATCTCCACTTCAGCGGGAAGAAAGGCTCAAAGAAAGAGAAAAATAGAGCATAGAACCTTGGCAATGGACCTTCCTCCTATTTCTGGTGATGCTCTGCTGAACACCAGACTTCCTCCAAGAAGTTTCTTTGAGGAAGGAGGAGTGATAGAAAACCCTGCTGGCATCTTCTTCACTAACTTTCAGAACAACCAGCTATTCTTTCGTTTGGAAGAGGTTGAGAAGGCATCGACCAAGTTCCTCCTGGACATAAGGAAAAGGTGTGTTGAGACCACCAACAACAGATGGTTCATCAGCAGGATTGATGAGGAATTGGTCAAACCCCATAGAGTCAATGACCCAGCAGTCAAAGCGGCCAAGGAAGAACAAGTCTGGGAATTCGATGCTGAAAACATTTAGATGTCTTGAAATGTAATAGCTTGTAATACACTTTCATGATATAAAAGACATCCCTCTATCAATTCTGTATCACTATTCTTGTCAAGTCTACTCAGCAAGTCTTCTCAGCGAATAGGGGGAGATTGTTGAGTCAAGGATTCGCTGACCAGACTTGGTCGCTGACGTGTGTCGTCAGCGAGTCATCAGCGAGTCAATGACTCTCGTCAGCGGGTGGTTTACTTTCCAAGTTGTGTGTCAAGGCGGGAAGATTTCAAATCACAAGAAGACAAGAGTCACATGGTGGTTCTTCCAACTGGATATTACCTTATATGGCAAAGGTACAGTTGGGACCAAAACAAGGGTTTTCTCTCTCATACCCGTTTTGGTAAAGAAGACAAAGGCTCCTGAAATCAAGTACTCAGAGCCAATGGGATGTCGACAACCACCATTCTATCACTATCGTTGTAAGGCTGTGTTGCCCTAATTCCTCCCCTATATAAAGCAACACAGCCGCACAAATTTACACTTTGTGTTTGTCACCACAAGTGTTTGTCACTTATTGTAATTGTTTAAGTTTTCTAGTTAGTCTAAAACTTAGAAATTGTATTGTTCTTGTATTTTCTCTTGTAAGACAAGTTGTAATATCGACCATGTATTCACTGTTTAATCAATGATACATATGATTAGACTTGCATAGTTTGTTATACTTGAATATTATTCTTGTTCATGTTATTTGCCTATTAATTACCTTCTGTCTAGCTTAATTCATTATAAGTGTGCATTCGAGGACTGTCAATATTCCCAAAACATGAGTTCAAAGTCATAACGATGCTAGAACAACTTAATACAATAAGTCCATAAACGGGATAGTTCAAGGCATGTAGCCTTAAAGTCTGACAATAAGCAATGGAGCATAAATCTCCAAAGTCCAGTCCTAGCATAGAAGTCTTTATCCCTGATTAGCCTGAGTACCTGTAAAGTATACTAAAACGTGTCAACACAAAGGTTGGTGAGTTCGTAGGTTTTAGTCAAAAAGTCTAGTCAAGAAATAAGTCTTTTGTCGATTCTTTTAAGTCAAAACAAATATTTGTTCAATATAAAATGAGCAGAGTTACGCCATATCAAGTCAACAGTCTCAAGTCCCAAAGTCACAAGTCTCAATGTCACAAGTCTCAAAGTCACGAGACCCAAAGTCTCAAAGTCTCAAAGTCCGGCCTTACGGTACCTGCCTTAGTCCAAAGTCTCAAGTCTCCAATACACACAAAAAGCACGTCAAATAAGCACGACTATCAAGCACATAATCACACACATACAATCAAGTACAAGCACGTCAAATGGCACAAGCAACTCTATACGCACAGGCTCAATATTGAACATAAAACAGAAATCGACAAAACTGTTTGAAAAATAAGTATACTTTCCACCCCAAAACTTGTAAAAAGAGGGGCTACGAAACTCACCTGAAAGCAGCACAAGTACAAGCACTCAAATAAGCACGACATCAAGCACATAATCACACACATACAATCAAGTACAAGCACGTCAAATAAGCACGACTATCAAGCACATAATCACACACATACAATCAAGTACAAGCACGTCAAATAAGCACGACTATCAAGCACATAATCACACACATACAATCAAGTACAAGCACGTCAAATAAGCACACTATCAAGCACATAATCACACACATACAATCAAGTACAAGCACGTCAAATAAGCACGACTCTATCAAGCACATAATCACACACATACAATCAAGTACAAGCACGTCAAATAAGCACGACTCTATCAAGCACATAATCACACACATACAATCAAGTACAAGCACGTCAAATAAGCACGACTATCAAGCACATAATCACACACATACAATCAAGACAAGCACGTCAAATAAGCACACTATCAAGCACATAATCACACACATACAATCAAGACAAGCACGTCAAATAAGCACGACTCTATCAAGCACATAATCACACACATACAATCAAGACAAGCACGTCAAATAAGCACACTATCAAGCACATAATCACACACATACAATCAAGTACAAGCACGTCAAATAAGCACACTATCAAGCACATAATCACACACATACAATCAAGACAAGCACGTCAAATAAGCACGACTATCAAGCACATAATCACACACATACAATCAAGTACAAGCACGTCAAATAAGCACGACTATCAAGCACATAATCACACACATACAATCAAGTACAAGCACGTCAAATAAGCACACTATCAAGCACATAATCACACACATACAATCAAGTACAAGCACGTCAAATAAGCACGACTCTATCAAGCACATAATCACACACATACAATCAAGTACAAGCACGTCAAATAAGCACGACTCTATCAAGCACATAATCACACACATACAATCAAGTACAAGCACGTCAAATAAGCACGACTATCAAGCACATAATCACACACATACAATCAAGACAAGCACGTCAAATAAGCACACTATCAAGCACATAATCACACACATACAATCAAGACAAGCACGTCAAATAAGCACGACTCTATCAAGCACATAATCACACACATACAATCAAGACAAGCACGTCAAATAAGCACACTATCAAGCACATAATCACACACATACAATCAAGTACAAGCACGTCAAATAAGCACACTATCAAGCACATAATCACACACATACAATCAAGACAAGCACGTCAAATAAGCACGACTATCAAGCACATAATCACACACATACAATCAAGTACAAGCACGTCAAATAAGCACGACTATCAAGCACATAATCACACACATACAATCAAGTACAAGCACGTCAAATAAGCACACTATCAAGCACATAATCACACACATACAATCAAGTACAAGCACGTCAAATAAGCACGACTCTATCAAGCACATAATCACACACATACAATCAAGTACAAGCACGTCAAATAAGCACGACTCTATCAAGCACATAATCACACACATACAATCAAGTACAAGCACGTCAAATAAGCACGACTATCAAGCACATAATCACACACATACAATCAAGACAAGCACGTCAAATAAGCACACTATCAAGCACATAATCACACACATACAATCAAGACAAGCACGTCAAATAAGCACGACTCTATCAAGCACATAATCACACACATACAATCAAGACAAGCACGTCAAATAAGCACACTATCAAGCACATAATCACACACATACAATCAAGTACAAGCACGTCAAATAAGCACACTATCAAGCACATAATCACACACATACAATCAAGTACAAGCACGTCAAATGGCACAAGCAACTTATAGGCAGAGAACTTATGTGGAGAATTTGTATAGAGAGTTAATATTGTGGAGAGTTTATGGACTTATTGCATTAAGTTGTTCTAGCATCGTTATGACTTTGAACTCATGTTTTGGGAATATATCTATTATATTCTATTTCATTTAGCAGTATCTATGTAATTTCATGTCGTGCTGTACTTTTCATGACACCTCATGTTTCCGCCAACGGTGGGGTGTTACATTAGTTAAAAATATAAAGTAATTAAGTAGGTTAGAATTTACAAGTGGTGTTAGACTAAGAGATTAAAAAATCTAATAGTTAGAACATTAAATGTAAGTTAATACTTAAAATAACGTTTAGGTAAATTTCAAGTAATGTTAGACAAGTTAAACATTAAATGTAATAGACCTAAGTGATCGACAGGTGGAATATTCTAAGTAAATATAAGAATAGGTAATTTTGTAAAAATTGAGGAATTAGTGCAAGATTATAGGTTCATATAAGACTTATGAATATTAGATTGCTTAAGCTAGATAGACCTAAGATTAATATTAGTAGGTTAATAAGCAGAAGCAAATCAATATAAAATTTAAATTAAAGGTTAAGAGGTAAAAAGATTGATCATAGGAAAATAGCTAGGAGATAGGAATGTTATTACTAACGTTTTTGTCTTATAGGAATTTTCAGGTTTGGGACGTGATATGTCCAATATTTATATATCGCCCACATCATTATTTAGCCTTTTATTCTATCGTTTATAGTCAATTTTGTATACATTTGGTGCGTTTATTGTATTTGTTAGTGTTTTCAGGTTACTAGCAGTATTGCAGCTAAATGGTGCTTAATTTGACGATTGGTGGCCAGAATAGACATTCGCGAGATCGTGAGGTTGAAATTCAGAAAGAGAAGTGCAGATTTCATGTCAAATTATAAAGTCCATATGAGAGGTCTATTAGATGCTATATGATGAAGTTGAGCTAAAAGCATATTATCTATGAAGAAAGTAAATATGGTTGTCGAAAAGATAATAAATGCGGTACTTAAATGATAGAAGAGTTGGATCAGTGAAATTGGTTTCGACTACAAGAAAATGCAGAGTATAATCATGGGTTGTTAGTCATGTACACTTGCAAATGAGAAATTTATCACTACATGATTGTGCTCACGTGAGCAACAAGAGTAGTAATGTAATATAATATGTGCATCATTATCTATAATATAACTAAAAGAGGGGGTTGGGGGTACACTTGGCACCCCTAATTCTCCTCCTTTAGCCTAATACTCCCTCCTTATTAATTCTCTATTTTTTTAATATTTATTTAATAAATAATGGCCGATCTTTAATAAAACAATCTTATAAAACATCTTTATTATTATTATTATCTATATATACACCACCTAGAAAAAACCCTCACATATTCTTCAACCAAAAAAAAAAACCTACGGCCAAAAAAAAAACTTACGATCGACTACCAAAAAGGTTTTTTTATTTATATACTTTGTTCATATTTAATCATTATTATTAATATTTAACATTGAATTCTTATGTTATTGTTATTATTATCTCTTTTAATTTAGTTTGTTGTCCATTATAAATTCATTATGGCTTTTTCTTCAACAACAAAAAATAAGACCACATTAGTTCATATTGAAGATCTTAAGCCAACACATGTTAACCATCATCTACGACTCCGTGTTGTGCATGTATGAACTGTTTCGGAGTGGAACAACCCGAAGAAAATCAAAACGTTCGAGATGGTCTTTGTTGATGAATTGGTATGTATTTTTCAAATTATATACTGTACACTTTTTGTTTCTCTTTTTATTTAACTAAAGTTGGAAAAAAAATGGGTAAACTGGAATCAATATTTATATGGAGTTAATTTTCATATGTTTCTTCTTTAGCTTTCGTATTGATTAAGTTGTGATATTGGTCATATTGATGGTTGCTCGAATCATACCGTTAGAATTAGTACTTGATCTTCGTACGCAATGCAACTTCTTTATTTTTTAATTATTAATATATGTTTATGTTTTGATAATGAGTATGATTCCGATATGTATGATAGGTCTTCCCCGAAAGATTAGTTTATTACGCATTACTTCTTCAACTTTTTGCCTTATTTGAATCGTTTTATATTTTATTTTTAGGTATTTTAATTTTATTCGGTATCTATTTAATATACTTGAATTCCATTTTTTTAGCTTTGATTAATATATTTTGAGACTACCCGTTCATTGGACGGGTCTGAGCACTAGTATTATTATACAAGAGGAGTTGGTATTGTTCGAGGGCTTGTGCGGCAAAAGAAAGAAAAGCAAAAAGGGCTTTGGCCCTTGTTCTCGTGAGTCGGCAGAGCCCAACTTGGGCATTTAGCAAGTCAAGTACCCTACATATATATATATTCTTTTTAATGCTTCAAAAAGGAGGGGGATATATTGGTACGTAAAGGAGGTGTGTGCGTGAGTTTTCGAGATAAGCAACAGCTATTTTATTCAAGACTTTTGTAGCCGTGCTGACCAAGATCAAGATCATTGATACATCCATAGTTTCTTCCATTAATCATTATTGCGCTCGTTGATTTTATCGATTGGTACAATATGTTTTCTTTTTATCTTTCAATTAGCTTTTCGTTAATTATTAAACATGAGCGGCTAGTCCATTAATCATCCGCCGCGATGAAACTTGACATGATATTATGATTGCAGATATTTTTATTTAATTCAAAGAGTATTTCATATTATCGTTGTGTTGAGATCTTTATCGATTAATTCCTTGATATTTATTTTAATTGTCATTGGTAATTTACTTGTTCTTCGTTAGTGGTACTAGTTGAATAGGTATTTTATTTCAAACAATTGTCTATGATTGATTGTCTCCGGTTGGTGGTACCACGGTGAATGTCATTAGAATAATAGGAATTAATTGGTAAACGGGTTATTTAACGGTTGGTGGTACCACGTTGATTTCTCACAAACACAATTGATAATTGGTAGTCAAACAAACTATTTAGTTAATGAAATTGCTTTAAGCATTGGTGCTTTAAGTCTGGAAGGATTAAGATTCCAAGAGATAAGATGCACGAGATGTTTAATAATTATCTAAAGTGGAAAGCAGAGAGAGACAATCAATCTGGATGTAAGGATGATGAGTTGGCAGAGGCAAGAAAGGATGATGATCCTCATGATGATACTGCCAAAGATCAAGTTCAACCAGATGTAGTAGTGTAAAGTGTATATTGAAGTTTCAGAAGGAATGTAACCATGTAATATATTATGGTGTAATTTATCTCAATATCAATATAAAATACTTTTGATAAGTAAGACTTTACAAACTTTGATTGTGTCTTGTGCTTTGAACTTCAATAAAGTAGATTGAGACATAGATATAGTTAAAGACATTACTTTTGTTTATCTAGAAGCTATTGTCAAGGGGGAGTTTGTTAGTACATACTCTTGAGTGACAATGAGCAGTCTAGATAACATATTCGTTAATGTAATAAATGTCTTTATAATATGAATGTCTTGATAAACTATTTACGTATTACATAGAATACTTATGTTAAGTATTGAATGTATTTAGGGCATACACACAATGAAGGTGTAATTGCGAGCCCGCAATTACTATGGGAAACCAATTACGAGCCCGTAATTGAGACATAGCAGATTTACGAGGTGGACACAATTGCGACCTAGCAATTGTGTTGGGCCCGTAAAAGCTCATCTCGTATTTGGCTAGGTCAGGCCCATAAAACGTGCCTATATATAGGATAGACCTAATCCGTGTATTAGGTTAATAATTCATTCATCTGATAGCATATTTGACCTAGAGTGTGTGTGTTTGCTAGGCTAGCTTGTGTTATCACCCAGTAAGGTCTGTAATAGTTATTATCGAATAGGTTGTGTTAAGGGATTCCGCACCTTAATACAGCAAAGCAATCTGTTAACGATCCAGTAACAAGTGGACTTACAAAAGATAAGATAGAAGATGAAGAAGAGAATGGAATTGGAGATTGACAAACTTTCTTCCTCTCTTTTCCTTTGCTAGGTCGACACCCCCACACCACCACACACCAAATCCCTTAAGATGAGATGATTGATTGTTTTTAATTGATAAAAAATGGAAATGAATAAGCACCAATTTGTTAGAATTAGAGAATTGAATTGAAAAGAATGATGAAGATGGTGATAATGGAAGTATGACTCAAAAATAAGGTGGGAAGGAGTATCCTCCTGTCTTGACACGTCTCAAAAATCGCAGTCCTGATGGCCTCCAATTCTTCGCGTTTTGCTCCCGAAGCTTCCGTTTGTGCTCCGCATGGTCTTTTGGCTTCAAGTAGAGTTGACTTATGGCGTTTACCCTCGCTTACACGCGATGTGCACCTGAAACAATAATTCAAACCTTTAAAGCATCTTAAGTTCACTAATTCAACTCATTTATCCATACAAAACGGCCAAAAGGTGTGGGGTAAAAGTCCAAAAATAATCACTCATCACCGCATAACATCAATGACGTCCACGTCCGTTTGCATGAGTGGAAAACCGGGTATACCTGCATATGCGTGTGTCATTGACGAGCTGCGCGACAACATGCTTTGGTATGTCGGTTGGGACCGAGAAGTGCCTGCGAAGCAGCTATGTCTGCGAGAGGTGGAGTTCTCACTTTTTGGAAAGAAAGAGAGGATGAGCCTGTGGAGGTTTGGTGTGCTTACAGGTCTTTACAGGCAAGGCGATGATGATGAGATTGCCCTGTTCAGAGCAGGCTTGAAACAAGGGCCAATCGACCAACTTAGAGACTTTTGGAGGGAAATCACCCCGGCAGACGCCCCCTTCTTCAAACTAAGGGAAAACGCTTCTTGTATCATGTAATATTAAATACCTAACCATGTAAATCTCCGTTAGATTTCTTCTCCCCATCTGAAACCACTAAACTACATGCAGCGACCCTTTGTTCCGCTACTTTCACCGCCTTAACACCAAAACGATCAATGCACGATCCACGGGTGGAGAATGGGTCTCTATGACCGACTTGTTGCTTCTCTACTGCCTCCTCAAACGCATCCCATGCAACTTGGCCCACGTCCTTGCGCACTACATG
>CM067169.1:86946682-86996178 GCA_034093135.1 Erigeron breviscapus | reverse complement strand
AATCACGTATAAACGACCCTAAACCGATGTTGTCTATCACCAACAAACTATAACCTTCCGGTATTCTAACAAACTATAATGTTAGAATTAAAAATGTGGTGGTTAATTGTAAATTCTATCTATGGAAGGGGTATTAGTGTTAATTAGGATATTTGTATAAATACCCCTCCATAACAACATTTGTAACTAAAACTTCAAATAATATTCCATAACAACTTCTCGCTAAGATATTTTCTCTCTCTAACTTCATCTTCAACCTCTCATCACCCACACACACTAAAACACACACATAACCCTAATTCCACCATTGTTACACATATTAAGCTCAATTTCAATTGTTATCATTTGGTATGAGAGCATTTTCTTCCGCAAGGAGATCAAGACTAAGGTATTTAAAAAAAAGGTTTTCGATCTTTAATCTTCGATGCTGTAATCTTCGATCTTCTTGAATTAGAATCCCTAACAGCCAAAACCTTCCGAAAGTGCTGCAAACACCTATAGAGGTCACCAAAAAGGTTTTCGATTGTAAACTCGTGACAGAATCACGTATAAACGACCCTAAACCGATGTTGTCTACCACCAACAAACTATAACCTTCCGGTATTCTAACAAACTACAATGATAGAATTAAAAATGTTGTGTTTAATTGTAAATTCTATCTTTGGAAGGGGTATTAGTGTTAATTAGGATATTTGTATAAATACCCCTCCATAACAACATTTGTAACTAAAACTTCAAATAATATTCCATAACAACTTCTCGCTAAGATATTTTCTCTCTCTAACTTCATCTTCAACCTCTCATCACCCACACACACTAAAACACACACATAACCCTAATTCCACCATTGTTACACATATTAAGCTCAATTTCAATTGTTATCATTTGGTATGAGAGCATTTTCTTCCGCAAGGAGATCAAGACTAAGGTATTTAAAAAAAAGGTTTTCGATCTTTAATCTTCGATGCTGTAATCTTCGATCTTCTTGAATTCGAATCCCTAACAGCCAAAACCTTCCGAAAGTGCTGCAAACACCTATAGAGGTCACCAAAAAGGTTTTCGATTGTAAACTCATGACAGAATCACGTATAAACGACCCTAAACCGATGTTGTCTATCACCAACAAACTATAACCTTCCGGTATTCTAACAAACTACAATGATAGAATTAAAAATGTTGTGTTTAATTGTAAATTCTATCTTTGGAAGGGGTATTAGTGTTAATTAGGATATTTGTATAAATACCCCTCCATAACAACATTTGTAACTAAAACTTCAAATAATATTCCATAACAACTTCTCGCTAAGATATTTTCTCTCTCTAACTTCATCTTCAACCTCTCATCACCCACACACACTAAAACACACACATAACCCTAATTCCACCATTGTTACACATATTAAGCTCAATTTCAATTGTTATCATTTGGTATGAGAGCATTTTCTTCCGCAAGGAGATCAAGACTAAGGTATTTAAAAAAAAGGTTTTCGATCTTTAATCTTCGATGCTGTAATCTTCGATCTTCTTGAATTCGAATCCCTAACAGCCAAAACCTTCCGAAAGTGCTGCAAACACCTATAGAGGTCACCAAAAAGGTTTTCGATTGTAAACTCATGACAGAATCACGTATAAACTGTTGGAATTCGTCTGCCCAAGACACATATTAAATTGACGTGGCTAGTACGTGATGATCCAAGTCGGGTCATACCCAATAACAAGCTAGACAAACACTTATGGTATTTATTTAATTGATTTGATCTTTAAATAAATATCAATACTTGAAACATTTAGAAAGTGGTTTTCTAAATACTTGCACTTGAGCTATGTAAATAAATTATATGGATGATTTATTTTGAGAGAAATGTGAATATGTTTATTTGGTAAAATAAACATTAATGTGTTGTATATAATATGTAACATGTTACATAAGATATGTAACAAGTTATGTTGCAATTTTATCTATCAATATACAAATAAGTGTTTTATAAAAATTGACACAAATTTTGTTTGTGTCAACCCCATGTGGCCGCCCCCCCCCCCCCCCATGTGGTTTCATGTGGATTTTGATCTACTTAAAACACTTGTAGTCTTGCATGACTTACAACACAACACATAGTTTGTGTCACCACTTCTTACATGCATTTTTGTAAGACTAAACTCTCTCAATACTCAAGTAATTCTCTCTTCTTCTTTTTCTTCTCTTGAATTTCGGCCAAAGGGATAAAAAAGAAGGGTTTACAAGTTCAAATCCTAGCATAGTTTGGGTGTTTGTTGGAAGCTTGGGGTATACAAGCTTGAGGTTCTTCTAGGTTGAAGACTTGCCACTTCAAGATCATAATCTCCTTCATATCAACCTTCTCATAAGCTTGGAAGAAGGTAGTCTTCTAAAACACCCTATGGTTGTTGTTTTGTATGTATGTTATTCATATACATGGATCCTTATTGTTTGGGTTTTCTTTTATAAGTTAAACTTTGGTTTTTAACTACATATAACACATTGAAATGGTTCAATTTTCCGCTGCGTTTTAATATTATAAGGATAATATTACTTTGATAAAAACCCAAAATCTCAACAATGGCATCTAGAGCCGGTTATATGGATACATACATCAAAAGTTGATATTTTGTTTGGACAAAATCCAATGTTTTGGCCATTTTTGATTATGGCCGAAATTAATACACAAAAAAGGAGGTTCCTTTTTTCTTGTGTATTTTAGTGTCACAACTTAGCCAAGAGACCTTGTGAATGTTTGTGATGTGTGGATGTGTTTGTATTTTATTTAATTATTCAATGGTTGTAATAGTTAAATAGGATTTTATTCATTCATTTGGTTATGTAATCTATTTATTTCATTTGGTATGTAATAAGTAGATTAGTTGCATTTTTTCTATATAAATGTAATCTCCAAGAAGGCATCAAAAGGTTTGGGGCTGAAGTTGGAGGCCTAATGAAGAGACCAGTGAGTTCCCACTGCGGCGCAGTGGGAATATGTCAAACCCACTGCGGCGCAGTGGGGATTATGCAGCCGAAGACAGTGAGTTCCCACTGCGGCGCAGTGGGAGTATGTCAAACCCACTGCGGCGCAGTGGGGATTATGCAGCCGAAGACAGTGAGTTCCCACTGCGGCGCAGTGGGAGTGTATTAGACCCACTGCGGCGCAGTGGGTTATCAAAATGAAGAAAGGCATTCAAATTACATCACAAAAGGTTACTTGAAGCATTTGGATGCAAGATCAAGTGGGAGCTCAACTAACACAAAAATTTTGTGTTACTTTGTCCCTTAGGTTGAGACCTTTTGACCCACTTGTTTCGGCTAACAAGTGTGGTCAAAATAGTTGGCTAATGTTGTGCACTTATTATTATGTTTGTCATGTTTGTATGGTTGTTTATTATTTTGTCATGTGGATGCTTAAAAACCAACAAACTAAAAGACACACATAAAGATTAAAATTGGTTTTAATATTGACATTAACTTGGTAAAATAAAATGGGTTTTATTAAAAGTTAATGGTCACAATTATAAAAATGGATTTTATAAAAAGAACCTTGAAATTTGGATTTCAAAATTCATTATGGTACATAGTTTTAACTAGAATATAAAAACTCAAAACGACCCTTTAAAAACAAGTTAAACGCCATCCTTTTATACAACACTTAATTATTTGGGAACTCTTTGTAGGATAAGGTCACCTAACTACTTTGAGGGAACTTATAAGTTAAGGTAAATTTATTGTACTTATGGGATAAAGGTCACCTAACCACTAGTATAAGATAAATTACATGTGTGTATAAGTAGGACAACTTGATTTGGAAGCCATGTGATTAGGGTCACCGAAGCATGGTAACCAAAGACGTTGATGGGATTAAACATGCCAACTTAATATAAGATATTAAACCGGTCCCATACCACTAGAAATTGTAAAGTGTTGCAATTGTCAAACGTTGACTACCTTGTTAATTTAGATCATGGGATAAAGGTCACCTAACCATCATTTAAATATAACGTTGGATTCTAGATTTTAATTATTAATTGTCCATGAGACATAAAAAGGGTATTAACAATTAAAATTTAAATTTGATATCGAAAATACTAATAAAAGGACTTTGTTAATTTTGTAGATGGCCGCTAACAATGCAATTAACCCCAACCCAAACGTCCATAATTTTTCACTAAGATCCATCCTTGAAAAGGATCGTCTAAACCAAAATAACTTTGTGGATTGGTTTCGTAACTTGAGAATTGTTCTCAGGCACGAAAAGAAATCCTATATTTTAGACGATCCTATTCCTGATGAGCCCGAAGAAACTGAAGTTGAAGCCTATAATGATTGGGTTAAGTATGTCGAGGACTCCGTGCAAGTTAGTTGCATAATGTTAGCGAGTATGACTCCCGAACTCCAAAAGGAGTTCGAAAACCATGGGGCCTACGACATGATTACCCAACTCAAGGAAATGTTCCAACAAAAGGCAAGGGTTGAGCGATTCGAAACGGTTCGAGCACTTCATGCATGTCGCATGGATGATTCACAATCCGTCTCAACTTATGTTCTTAAAATGAAAAGCTATATTGATCGCCTCGAAAGGCTTAATTGTCCCGTTTCAAATGAGCTAGCTACGGATATGATCCTTAACTCATTATCTAAGAGATTTGAAACCTTTGTGTTAAATTATAACATGAACGGATGGGACAAGACCGTTTCCGAGCTCCATGGGATGCTCAAAACGGCCGAGGCTAGTATGGGAAGAAAAGTTCAACCCGTTCTCATGATCAATGAAGGCGGAAACAAAAGGGCTAACTCCGGACCCAAGGAAAATGTTGCTAAGGGAAAGGGTAACAACAAAAGGAATTTCAAAGGCAAAGGAAAGGGAAAAATGGATACTCCAAAAGCGAAGAAGCAAAAGGTTGCTGTCAATGACCCATGCTTTGAGTGTGGGGAGGTAGGACATTGGAAACGTAATTGTCCAACCTATCTCAAAGAGTTAAAAGCTAAGAGGGATGCAGGGCAAACCTCAGGTACAATATTTATGATATATATTGAGCTTAATACTGTTTTTTCTTACATATGGGTATTGGATACCGGATGTGGAACTCATATTTGTAATATGTTACAGGGGTTCAGAAGAAAGAAAGCACATCAAGAAGGGAGACATTAGTCTTTTTATGGGCAATGGTGCATTGGTGCATGTTGAAGCCCAAGGAGACTATCTTTTGAAACTTCCAAATGGTTTAGAAATTGTATTGAACAATGTTTTGTATGCACCTAGTTTGACTAGGAGTATTATTTCTGTTTCCCGTTTAAGACATGTTGGATATGATTTTAATTTTGTTAACATTGATATCCATGTTTCTATGAATGATGTATTTTATTTTAAAGCTATGCCTTTAAATGGTATTTATGAATTAGTTCATGAAAACACAACATATGATAACTCAATGTACCAAGCTACCACCAAGAAACTTAAATTAGATTTAAGTGAAACCTATATTTGGCATTGTCGTCTTGGCCATATAAATAAGAATCGCATACTAACACTTCAAAAGAGTGGTCTTTTGAAAACAAAATCAAATGATTCATTTAATGTATGTGAATCTTGTTTACAAGGCAAGATGACTAAAGCACCTTTCAAAGGCACTAATGAAAGGGCAAAGATTTATTAGGTATCATACATTCGGATGTATGTGGTCCTTTTAAGCCAATGACTAGGAATGGTGAAAGATACTTCATTACATTCACCGATTACTATAGTCGTTACGGTTATGTATACTTATTAAAACATAAGAGTGAAGCTTTTGAAATGTTCAAAATTTTCAAGAATGAAGTAGAAAACCAACTCAGTAAAACAATAAAAATTCTTCGTTCTGATAGAGGAGGTGAATACCTAAGTGAAGCTTTTCAAGATCATCTTAGAAGTTGTGGGATTATCTCACAACTAACTCCACCTGGAACACCACAACATAATGGTGTGTCTGAAAGAAGGAATCGAACTCTATTAGATATGGTTCGTTCCATGATGAGTAAAAGCTCACTACCTCTATCATTTTGGGGATATGCCATAATCTCTGCTGCCCGAATTTTAAATATGGCTCCCACCAAGAAAGTGGAGAAAACACCTTTTGAAATATGGCATGGAAGAGTTCCATCTTTGTCATATTTAAAGGTATGGGTTGTGAGGCTTATGTAAGACATGATGCCTCAAACAAATTAGAGCCCCGATCCACTAAATGTATCTTTGTAGGATATCCCAAAGATGATTTGGGATATTATTTCTACAATCCTAATGAGCAAAATGTATTTGTTGCTCGAAAGGCGAGAGTTCTTGGAAACTAAATTCCTTATGGAAGGAACTAGTTCCAGAACAGTGGAACTTGAAGAAGATCAAGAGCCACTGACAGATACATACTTGGGTGACACTAGCATTCAACAAAAGGATGTTGAAGATGATCAAAGAGTTGATCAAAACACACAAAACGTTCGTAGATCTGGTAGAGCTACTTATCCACCTGAGAGATATGGATTTCTCGTGGATGAATGCTACATGGTAGTTTCTGATGAACCTACCACCTACCATGATGCAATGTCCAAATCAGATTCGGACAAATGGCTAGAGGCCATGAACGCTGAGATGCAATCCATGTATGACAACCAAGTTTGGGAATTGGTTGTTGAACCTCCTAATTCCAAAGTAGTTGGAAGTAAATGGGTGTTCAAATTGAAACACGATATGCATGGAAACTTGAGTACTTATAAAGCTAGACTTGTAGCAAAAGGTTTCACTCAAACTCGAGGGGTCGATTATGATGAAACTTTTTCGCCTGTGGCAATGCTAAAGTCTATTAGGATATTATTTGCCATAGCCGCACAATATGACTATGAGATATGGCAAATGGATGTCAAAACCGCTTTTCTAAATGGATATCTTGAGGAAGATGTCTATATGGATCAGCCTGAAGGTTTTGTCGATCCTAAGCATCCTAATAAAGTATGCAAGTTAAAGAAATCAATCTATGGATTGAAACAAGCATCAAGAAGCTGGAATCGTCGTTTTGATGAAGAAGTCAAGAAATTTCTTCCAAATGGTTTGGAAATTGTATTGAACAATGTTTTGTATGCACCTAGTTTGACTAGGAGTATTATTTTTGTTTCCCGTTTAAGACATGTTGGATATGATTTTTTTTTTTTTTTTTTTTTTTTTTTTTTTTTTTTTTTTTTAGTATTATTTCTGTTTCCCGTTTAAGACATGTTGGATATGATTTTAATTTTGTTAACAATGATATCCATGTTTCTTTGAATGATGTATTTTATTTTAAAGCTATGCCTTTAAATGGTATTTATGAATTAGTTCATGAAAACACAACATATGATAACTCAATGTACCAAGCTACCACCAAGAAACTTAAATTAGATTTAAGTGAAACCTATATTTGGCATTGTCGTCTTGGCCATATAAATAAGAATCGCATACTAACACTTCAAAAGAGTGGTCTTTTGAAAACAAAATCAAATGATTCATTTAATGTATGTGAATCTTGTTTACAAGGCAAGATGACTAAAACACCTTTCAAAGGCACTAATGAAAGGGCAAAAGATTTATTAGGTATCATACATTCGGATGTATGTGGTCCTTTTAAGCCAATGACTAGGAATGGTGAAAGATACTTCATTACATTCACCGATGACTATAGTCGTTACGGTTATGTATACTTATTAAAACATAAGAGTGAAGCTTTTGAAATGTTCAAAATTTTCAAGAATGAAGTAGAAAACCAACTCGGTAAAACAATAAAAATTCTTCGTTCTGATAGAGGAGGTGAATACCTAAGTGATGCTTTCAAGATCATCTTAGAAGTTGTGGGATTATCTCACAACTAACTCCACCTGGAACACCACAACATAATGGTGTGTCTGAAAGAAGGAATCGAACTCTATTAGATATGGTTCGTTCCATGATGAGTAAAAGCTCACTACCTCTATCATTTTGGGGATATGCCATAATCTCTGCTGCCCGAATTTTAAATATGGCTCCCACCAAGAAAGTGGAGAAAACACCTTTTAAAATATGGCATGGAAGAGTTCCATCTTTGTCATATTTAAAGGTATGGGTTGTGAGGCTTATGTAAGACATGATGCCTCAAACAAATTAGAGCCCCGATCCACTAAATGTATCTTTGTAGGATATCCCAAAGATGATTTGGGATATTATTTCTACAATCCTAATGAGCAAATGTATTTGTTGCTCGAAAGGCTGAGTTCTTGGAAACTAAATTCCTTATGGAAGGAACTAGTTCCAGAACAGTGGAACTTGAAGAAGATCAAGAGCCACTGACAGATACATACTTGGGTGACACTAGCATTCAACAAAAGGATGTTGAAGATGATCAAAGGGTTGATCAAGACACACAAAACGTTCGTAGATCTGGTAGAGCTACTTATCCACCTGAGAGATATGGATTTCTCGTGGATGAATGCTACATGGTAGTTTCTGATGAACCTACCACCTACCATGATGCAATGTCCAAATCAGATTCGGACAAATGGCTAGAGGCCATGAACGCTGAGATGCAATCCATGTATGACAACCAAGTTTGGGAATTGGTTGTTGAACCTCCTAATTCCAAAGTAGTTGGAAGTAAATGGGTGTTCAAATTGAAACACGATATGCATGGAAACTTGAGTACTTATAAAGCTAGACTTGTAGCAAAAGGTTTCACTCAAACTCGAGGGGTCGATTATGATGAAACTTTTTCACCTGTGGCAATGCTAAAGTCTATTAGGATATTATTTGCCATAGCCGCACATTATGACTATGAGATATGGCAAATGGATGTCAAAACCGCTTTTCTAAATGGATATCTTGAGGAAGATGTCTATATGGATCAGCCTGAAGGTTTTGTCGATCCTAAGCATCCTAATAAAGTATGCAAGTTAAAGAAATCAATCTATGGATTGAAACAAGCATCAAGAAGCTGGAATCGTCGTTTTGATGAAGAAGTCAAGAAATTTGGCTTCATCAAAAACGCTGATGAAGCTTGTGTGTATAAGAAGGCTAGTGGGAGCATCATTACTTTTCTAGTATTATATGTCGATGACATTCTACTATTTGGAAATGACATTCCAACCTTGGAAGGTGTAAAAGCCTGGCTTGGAAGTTGCTTTTCCATTAAGGATCTTGGTGAAGCCGCCTATATTTTGGGAATAAGGATCTATAGGGATAGATCAAGGCGCTTAATAGGTTTGAATCAAAGTGCATACATAGACAAGATCTTGAAAAGGTTCAAGATGGAAAACTCCAAAAAGGGTTTGGTGCCTATTCAAAGAGGAACTATATTGAGTACTTCTCAATCTCCTAGCTCAAAAGTTGAGCAAGAGAGAATGAGTGGAATCCCATATGCATCTGCTATAGGATCCATCATGTATGCTATGATATGCACGAGACCGGACGTGTCATGCGCTTTGAGCATGACAAGTAGATACCAGCAAAATCCAGGAGATAGTCATTGGATGGCTGTCAATATATATTGAAATATCTTAGAAACACTAAAGATATGTTCTTAATATATGGATCTGGTGAGGAGGAACTCGTTGTAAAGGGTTACACGGATGCGAGTTTCCAAACTGATCGAGATGATTCTCGATCACAATCGGGGTACATATTCATTCTAAACGGAGGAGCTGTTTCATGGAAAAGCTCAAAGCAGGATGTGGTTGCATTGTCCACTACAGAGTCTGAATACATCGCCGCTTCTTTAGCAGCACAAGAAGCTGCATGGTTGAAGAAATTCATTGCTGATCTAGGGGTTGTTCCTTCCATTCAAGAACCCCTAGAAATTCTTTGTGATAACGAGGGTGCGATTGCTCAATCAAGGAACCTCGTGCACATCAAAAGACTAGGCACATTGAGCGGAGATTCAACTACATAAGGGATGAAGTTGAAAAGGGAAAGATATGTATTCACAAAGTTCACACCGATCAAAATGTTGCGGACCCACTCACGAAGCTCCTTGAAAGGCCTAAGCATGAAAGTCATACTTGTGCCATGGGACTTCGATATTCTAGTGATTGGATTTGATCTATTTTATGTATTTGGATATCGGAACACTTGTAGTTATTAACACATTTATATGAATATTGGTATTTTGCATTTAATTGTGTTATGTTCCATTTTTGCATGTTTAAATCCATGAATAAGTTAATTATTCTAAATGTCCGTAGTCGATCATATTTGTGGGAACAAATATGAATGTAAGATTATTATGAACTTGGATTGGTAGATATTCAAAAGGTTTTGAATATGGAGCAAAGTGTTGCTACCAAGGTTCATAGATATTTGTGGGATACAAATATTGGACTGACCTGCGATCAAGCATTACTACATGGAATCTCTATGATTGATCATAAGTAATCTTGAGTTAAAAGGCGAATATCATTGTATCCTCAGACCTGAGATACATATTGGGTCTTGATATTCACTGAATATTATACTTTGACTTAGTTCTTCGCTGTTCTGAAACATGGCAGTACATAAGACTAAGCTCAGGTATGATATAAGGTGATTGTGAAAGACGTATGTAGTCGAGATGGAATTTGTCCCTCTTATTCGTTGAGAGTTAGATGTCTAAGGCCTGTTACAAAGTTAAATCAATAGAGAATGATCACTCTATGTCTCTAGGATTTAACATTTCATCTGTGACAAAAGGATAAATGATCGATTCACCTAAATCATTTCAAGTAAGGGACTTGAAGAGGATGATGTTATTGAATGGCACTTCGTCATACGTATTAGGGGTAGCAAACCGTTGTTAGGCGGTATTTGCTGCTTGCGTCAATCTTCTATGAATCTTGTGCAAGTGGGAGATTGTTGGAATTCGTCTGCCCAAGACACATATTAAATTGACGTGGCTAGTACGTGATGATCCAAGTCGGGTCATACCCAATAACAAGCTAGACAAACACTTATGGTATTTATTTAATTGATTTGATCTTTAAATAAATATCAATACTTGAAACATTTAGAAAGTGGTTTTCTAAATACTTGCACTTGAGCTATGTAAATAAATTATATGGATGATTTATTTTGAGAGAAATGTGAATATGTTTATTTGGTAAAATAAACATTTATGTATGTTGTATATAATATGTAACATGTTACATAAGATATGTAACAAGTTATGTTGCAATTTTATCTATCAATATACAAATAAGTGTTTTATAAAAATTGACACAAATTTTGTTTGTGTCAACCCCATGTGGCCGCCCCCCCCCCCCATGTGGTTTCATGTGGATTTTGATCTACTTAAAACACTTGTAGTCTTGCATGACTTACAACACAACACATAGTTTGTGTCACCACTTCTTACATGCATTTTTGTAAGACTAAACTCTCTCAATACTCAAGTAATTCTCTCTTCTTCTTTTTCTTCTCTTGAATTTCGGCCAAAGGGATAAAAAAGAAGGGTTTACAAGTTCAAATCCTAGCATAGTTTGGGTGTTTGTTGGAAGCTTGGGGTATACAAGCTTGAGGTTCTTCTAGGTTGAAGACTTGCCACTTCAAGATCATAATATCCTTCATATCAACCTTCTCATAAGCTTGGAAGAAGGTAGTCTTCTAAAACACCCTATGGTTGTTGTTTTGTATGTATGTTATTCATATACATGGATCCTTATTGTTTGGGTTTTCTTTTATAAGTTAAACTTTGGTTTTTAACTACATATAACACATTGAAATGGTTCAATTTTCCGCTGCGTTTTAATATTATAAGGATAATATTACTTTGATAAAAACCCAAAATCTCAACATAAACGACCCTAAACCGATGTTGTCTACCACCAACAAACTATAACCTTCCGGTATTCTAACAAACTACAATGATAGAATTAAAAATGTTGTGTTTAATTGTAAATTCTATCTATGGAAGGGGTATTAGTGTTAATTAGGAGATTTGTATAAATACCCCTCCATAACAACATTTGTAACTAAGACTTCACATAATATTCCATAACAACTTCTCTCTAAGATATTTTCTCTCTCTGACTTCATCTTCAACCTCTCATCACCCACACAAACTAAAACACACACATAACCCTAATTCCACCATTGTTACACATATTAAGCTCAATTTCAATTGTTATCATTTGGTATGAGAGCATTTTCTTCCGCAAGGAGATCAAGACTAAGGTATTTAAAAAAAAGGTTTTCGATCTTTAATCTTCGATGATGTAATCTTCGATCTTCTTGTATTCGAATCCCTAACAGCCAAAACCTTCCGAAAGTGCTGCAAACACCTATAGAGGTCACCAAAAAGGTTTTCGATTGTAAACTCATGACAGAATCATGTATAAACGACCCTAAACCGATGTTGTCTATCACCAACAAACTATAACCATCCGGTATTCTAACAAACTATAATGTTAGAATTAAAAATGTGGTGTTTAATTGTAAATTCTATCTTTGGAAGGGGTATTAGTGTAAATTAGGATATTTGTATAACTACCCCTCCATAACAACATTTGTAACTAAGACTTCAAATAATATTCCATAACAACTTCTCGCTAAGATATTTTCTCTCTCTAACTTCATCTTCAACCTCTCATCACCCACACACACTAAAACACACACATAACCCTAATTCCACCATTGTTACACATATTAAGCTCAATTTCAATTGTTATCATTTGGTATGAGAGTATTTTCTTCCGCAAGGAGATCAAGACTAAGGTATTTAAAAAAAAGGTTTTCGATCTTTAATCTTCGATGCTGTAATCTTCGATCTTCTTGAATTCGAATCCCTAACAGCCAAAACCTTCCGAAAGTGCTGCAAACACCTATAGAGGTCACCAAAAAGGTTTTCGATTGTAAACTCATGACAGAATCACGTATAAACGACCCTAAACCGATGTTGTCTATCACCAACAAACTATAACCTTCCGGTATTCTAACAAACTATAATGTTAGAATTAAAAATGTGGTGTTTAATTGTAAATTCTATCTTTGGAAGGGGTATTAGTGTAAATTAGGATATTTGTATAACTACCCCTCCATAACAACATTTGTAACTAAGACTTCAAATAATATTCCATAACAACTTCTCGCTAAGATATTTTCTCTCTCTAACTTCATCTTCAACCTCTCATCACCCACACACACTAAAACACACACATAACCTAATTCCACCATTGTTACACATATTAAGCTCAATTTCAATTGTTATCATTTGGTATGAGAGTATTTTCTTCCGCAAGGAGATCAAGACTAAGGTATTTAAAAAAAAGGTTTTCGATCTTTAATCTTCGATGCTGTAATCTTCGATCTTCTTGAATTAGAATCCCTAACAGCCAAAACATTCCTAAAGTGCTGCAAACACCTATAGAGGTCACCAAAAAGGTTTTCGATTGTAAACTCGTGACAGAATCACGTATAAACGACCCTAAACCGATGTTGTCTACCACCAACAAACTATAACCTTCCGGTATTCTAACAAACTACAATGATAGAATTAAAAATGTTGTGTTTAATTGTAAATTCTATCTATGGAAGGGGTATTAGTGTTAATTAGGAGATTTGTATCAATACCCCTCCATAACAACTTTTGTAACTAAAACTTCACATAATATTCCATAACAACTTCTCTCTAAGATATTTTCTCTCTCTAACTTCATCTTCAACCTCTCATCACCCACACACACTAAAACACACACATAACCCTAATTCCACCATTGTTACACATATTAAGCTCAATTTCAATTGTTATCATTTGGTATGAGAGCATTTTCTTCCGCAAGGAGATCAAGACTAAGGTATTTAAAAAAAAGGTTTTCGATCTTTAATCTTCGATGCTGTAATCTTCGATCTTCTTGAATTCGAATCCCTAACAGCCAAAACCTTCCGAAAGTGCTGCAAACACCTATAGAGGTCACCAAAAAGGTTTTCGATTGTAAACTCATGACAGAATCATGTATAAACGACCCTAAACCGATGTTGTCTATCACCAACAAACTATAACCATCCGGTATTCTAACAAACTATAATGTTAGAATTAAAAATGTGGTGTTTAATTGTAAATTCTATCTTTGGAAGGAGTATTAGTGTAAATTAGGATATTTGTATAACTACCCCTCCATAACAACATTTATAACTAAGACTTCAAATAATATTCCATAACAACTTCTCGCTAAGATATTTTCTCTCTCTAACTTCATCTTCAACCTCTCATCACCCACACACACTAAAACACACACATAACCCTAATTCCACCATTGTTACACATATTAAGTCAATTTCAATTGTTATCATTTGGTATGAGAGTATTTTCTTCCGCAAGGAGATCAAGACTAAGGTATTTAAAAAAAAGGTTTTCGATCTTTAATCTTCGATGCTGTAATCTTCGATCTTCTTGAATTAGAATCCCTAACAGCCAAAACATTCCTAAAGTGCTGCAAACACCTATAGAGGTCACCAAAAAGGTTTTCGATTGTAAACTCGTGACAGAATCACATATAAACGACCCTAAACCGATGTTGTCTACCACCAACAAACTATAACCTTCCGGTATTCTAACAAACTACAATGATAGAATTAAAAATGTTGTGTTTAATTGTAAATTCTATCTATGGAAGGGGTATTAGTGTTAATTAGGAGATTTGTATCAATACCCCTCCATAACAACTTTTGTAACTAAAACTTCACATAATATTCCATAACAACTTTTCTAACTAAGACTTCATATAATATTCCATAACAACTTCTCGCTAAGATATTTTCTCTCTCTAACTTCATCTTCAACCTCTCATCACCCACACACACTAAAACACACACATAACCCTAATTCCACCATTGTTACACATATTAAGCTCAATTTCAATTGTTATCATTTGGTATGAGAGCATTTTCTTCCGCAAGGAGATCAAGACTAAGGTATTTAAAAAAAAGGTTTTCGATCTTTAATCTTCGATGCTGTAATCTTCGATGCTGTAATCTTCGATCTTCTTGTATTCGAATCCCTAACAGCCAAAACCTTCCGAAAGTGCTGCAAACACCTATAGAGGTCACCAAAAAGGTTTTCGATCGTAAACTCGTGACAGAATCACGTATAAACGACCCTAAACCGATGTTGTCTACCACCAACAAACTATAACCTTCCGGTATTCTAACAAACTACAATGATAGAATTAAAAATGTTGTGTTTAATTGTAAATTCTATCTATGGAAGGGGTATTAGTGTTAATTAGGAGATTTGTATCAATACCCCTCCATAACAACTTTTGTAACTAAAACTTCACATAATATTCCATAACAACTTCTCTCTAAGATATTTTCTCTCTCTAACTTCATCTTCAACCTCTCATCACCCACACACACTAAAACACACACATAACCCTAATTCCACCATTGTTACACATATTAAGCTCAATTTCAATTGTTATCATTTGGTATGAGAGCATTTTCTTCCGCAAGGAGATCAAGACTAAGGTATTTAAAAAAAAGGTTTTCGATCTTTAATCTTCGATGCTGTAATCTTCGATGCTGTAATCTTCGATCTTCTTGAATTCGAATCCCTAACAGCCAAAACCTTCCGAAAGTGCTGCAAACACCTATAGAGGTCACCAAAAAGGTTTTCGATCGTAAACTCGTGACAGAATCACGTATAAACGACCCTAAACCGATGTTGTCTACCACCAACAAACTATAACCTTCCGGTATTCTAACAAACTACAATGATAGAATTAAAAATGTTGTGTTTAATTGTAAATTCTATCTATGGAAGGGGTATTAGTGTTAATTAGGAGATTTGTATAAATACCCCTCCATAACAACTTTTGTAACTAAGACTTCACATAATATTCCATAACAACTTCTCTCTAAGATATTTTCTCTCTCTGACTTCATCTTCAACCTCTCATCACCCACACAAACTAAAACACACACATAACCCTAATTCCACCATTGTTACACATATTAAGCTCAATTTCAATTGTTATCATTTGGTATGAGAGCATTTTCTTCCGCAAGGAGATCAAGACTAAGGTATTTAAAAAAAAGGTTTTCGATCTTTAATCTTCGATGCTGTAATCTTCGATGCTGTAATCTTCGATCTTCTTGAATTCGAATCCCTAACAGCCAAAACCTTCCGAAAGTGCTGCAAACACCTATAGAGGTCACCAAAAAGGTTTTCGATCGTAAACTCGTGACAGAATCACGTATAAACGACCCTAAACCGATGTTGTCTACCACCAACAAACTATAACCTTCCGGTATTCTAACAAACTACAATGATAGAATTAAAAATGTTGTGTTTAATTGTAAATTCTATCTATGGAAGGGGTATTAGTGTTAATTAGGAGATTTGTATAAATACCCCTCCATAACAACTTTTGTAACTAAGACTTCACATAATATTCCATAACAACTTCTCTCTAAGATATTTTCTCTCTCTGACTTCATCTTCAACCTCTCATCACCCACACAAACTAAAACACACACATAACCCTAATTCCACCATTGTTACACATATTAAGCTCAATTTCAATTGTTATCATTTGGTATGAGAGCATTTTCTTCCGCAAGGAGATCAAGACTAAGGTATTTAAAAAAAAGGTTTTCGATCTTTAATCTTCGATGCTGTAATCTTCGATGCTGTAATCTTCGATCTTCTTGTATTCGAATCCCTAACAGCCAAAACCTTCCGAAAGTGCTGCAAACACCTATAGAGGTCACCAAAAAGGTTTTCGATTGTAAACTCATGACAGAATCACGTATAAACGACCCTAAACCGATGTTGTCTATCACCAACAAACTATAACCTTCCGGTATTCTAACAAACTACAATGATAGAATTAAAAATGTTGTGTTTAATTGTAAATTCTATCTTTGGAAGGGGTATTAGTGTTAATTAGGATATTTGTATAAATACCCCTCCATAACAACATTTGTAACTAAGACTTCAAATAATATTCCATAACAACTTCTTGCTAAGATATTTTCTGAAAGTCCCAATTTTGCAACGATTATGTAATTAAACAACTAATGTAAATTACACTAAGAATGTAAGATAATAAAGTAAACACGTTTAATCATAAGTAGTATTAATTAAACGGTGAATACATGGTTGGTTTACAATGAAAGAAGAAAGAAAATATTGTTAAGTTTTTGCACACACGAAAACTTAACAATGATACAATTCTACAATGAGAGAAAAACACACTAAGTGACTATTGTAGAATGAACCAACATAATTGCGGCTAGGTCAAGTGATGTCTTATATAGGAGAGAAGAGACATCACATGACAGCCCAATAGATGTTGACACATGAAGGTTGTCAACTATCTATTGGTGTGTAAGACTGGTCTGCAGAGATCTCTTTTCTTCATCTTGTTTGTTTCCCAAAACGGTATGAAAGAGAAACTTCTTAGTACCAAAACGGTACAAGGTCACTTGTCTTCAATCTGATCTTCCAACACATGTCCTTGGGGACCAGTCTTCTTATCTTCATTTTCCCGCCCATATTTGACTTACAACACATGGCGGTGAGTCATTGAACTTATCCTTTTAACTCGAAGATAATGTTGGTCGCTGAAGAATTTGCCTTAAGTCATGCTCTTTCAATTGCTTAGTGGTTCGAAGAATTTGCCTTAAACCTTGCCATTTGATAGGCAAGATGTCAATGAACTTGTAGCATATTTCAAGAGTGTTATGCTCTATGCCCACATTAGTCATATCATTCAAGAGGCATTTGAACCGATTATACGTGCCATCCAGACTCTCATTAGGGAGAGAGAAGAATCCTTCATAGGCACGTTTCAGATCTATTTTCTTGGTAGCAAGAACATCTGCCGTACCATCGAATCTGGTACACAGATTATCCCATACCAATTTGGAAGAAGAAAGTTTGATGACAGACTTCATTATGTCATCAGGAAGGGTAGTAATGATAAGGTTCCTCAACCGAGCATCCAGATTAACAAGCCTACGCTCGTCATCTGTCCATTGTACTTCTGGTTTTATTAACTCAGTGACAACTTCAGGAGCATCAGTAGTGGCTCCTGGTGTCCTGGTAACCAGAACCGGTACATATGGCCCTCTGGTTAGGATGGTCATAAGGTAGGGTTCTACTCCTACGATGTGTAGGAGCATTCTCTCCTTCCAAGATCCGAAATCATGTGAATCGAATCTTGGTGGGATGGAGACATACCCAAAATCTCTGGTATTTACCAGAGAAGGAACAGAAGACATAATAAAAAAAGAAAGGAAAGATAAACAGAAGTTTAAAGAAAAGATTTTAGATGCAGAAAATTAAAGTACAGAAAGAAAGAAAGATAATCTTGCAAACTTTTACTCAGATCAGATTCAGTGTGTCGAACCACCGCTCTGATACCAACTGAAAGTCCCAAGTTTGCAACGATTATGTAATTAAACAACTAATGTAAATTACACTAAGAATGTAAGATAATAAAGTAAACACGTTTAATCATAAGTAGTATTAATTAAACGGTGAATACATGGTTGGTTTACAATGAAAGAAGAAAGAAAGAAAATATTGTTAAGTTTTTGCACACAATAAAAACTTAACAATGATACAATTCTACAATGAGAGAAAAACACACTAAGTGACTATTGTAGAATGAACCAACAGAATTGCGGCTAGGTCAAGTGATGTCTTATATAGGAGAGAAGAGACATCACATGGCGGTGAGTCATTGAACTTATCCTTTTAACTCGAAGATAATGTTGGTCGCTGAAGTCTCGCTGAGGAAACCTCTCGCTGAGACTGTCAGCGACTACTTGACTCAGCAAGTAATCTTCAGCGAATCCATGACTCAACAATCTCCCCCTATTCGCTGAGGAGACTTAGCTGAGTATGAGTTACTTTTTAGAAGTACAATAGTTAGATATGAGGGAATGCTGATCTTATTTATTTGACAAACAACTTTTCAATACAGATAGCATTTCAAAGATTACAAGTTTTCTTAATCCCATTGCGACTCTTGCTTGGCCTCTATGAAAGCTTTGTCTTGTTGTCTTTCAGGCTTCAGCAACTCTTGATCAATCAGCTTTAAGAACTTGGGATCATTGGAAGACTGAACACAATACTTTCTTATCTTTAACAAAAAGGCAGAAGAAGCAATTCCAATCTCATTGGTCCTGAAGAAGAGTTCATGACCATGGATATTGCAAAAACAGAACCCTCCTAGCTTGTCATCATAGACTCCATCTACAAAGAGGGTCCTAGAAGGCATTCTTAGATTCAGCAGTGGCTCAGTATCTATGTCAGTCTTTGGAACAGCTCTAAGAACAAATGGGCGCTGAGAAGCCACTTGACCAGAAGCTGTTCTTTTTACACCACTTCTTGGTTGCTGAGGAGGAGGAGAGGGATATGGATGTCTGGCAGCGCTGAGCAAGGAGTCTTTGATTTTGTACTTCTTCTCCATTTGATGTATATGCCTTATTTGCTCACCTGCCATTTTGATCAGCGGCTCATAGCTTACAGCTGTCTTATCCTTGATCAGCTTGTAAATCTCAATCCATTCAGTTGGCCCAAGTGTATTTTTGGTAACATTTTTCAGCGTATACAACTTGGGCACACCTTTTCTTTGCAAGGAAAGATTCATTCCTTGTTGGGTTAGCGAAACCCTGACAGATGTGATCTCTTCTTTCCTTTGCCTCACCTCTCTTGATTTGAGGTAGGTCGCCTGTCCTTCATCAAAAGTCTTAATACGCTTGGCAAAGAATTGTTCTTCATTCTTCCTTAATGCTGCCAAACCACCAGATTGCTGAGCCAATCTTTTCGTTTCATCATCAGCATCTTTTAATTTATCCAGCGAGGCGGAGATAACAGAGTTGGAAGTGCTGACCTTCTTCATGCTTGCATTCAGCAGGGCTTGATTTCTTTTGAACAAGTGCTCATTTGACTTGGTTTGGGTGACTTGATTTTTGAGGGAGGAAATTTCATTTGTAAGGGTGGTGTGAAAATTGTCTTGATGTTTGGAGAAGGAAGAGATAGTTTGATCTAGCTTGTTGAGTTGAGCAGTGAAGAGTATATTAGATTGGGAGAGTTGCTGAAGAGATGATAAGAGACCAGGCTCTTCGGTGACTTTCGCTGAACGGATTTCATCTTTTAATTCTTCATTAACAACCTGCTCACTTATGAATTTCTGAGACAGCTCCTCTTCTTTCTTTTTGCTCAACCTTTCATGTTGACGAACAACTTCTTCAGGAGACTGTTCAGCAGTAGCAGTTGTGGATTTTGGAAAGGCTCCAATCATAAGTTTTTCTTGTTGTTCCCTTGCTGAAGTGGGAACTTTTGGTGGTTTGCTTGGAGTAACCAATGCTGCTTTACCCTTATCAGCGTATCTCTTTTCCAGGGCAGCATGAAACTCAGCAGTTGGTTTGAAAATAGAAACATTGATAGGTCTTGCTGGTACATTCTCAGCAACAACCTTCTTAGCTGCCGGTTCACCAACCTTCTCAGCTTCTTTGACTTGCTCCCCCTCAACATTAGCTGCCGGTTCACTAACCTTATCAGCTTGCTCCCCTGAACACTTGCTGCCGGTTCAACAACCATCTCAGCGTTTTCATTTATTTGACTTGCTGGGACCTCTTCAGCAGTTTTCTCCCCCTTGGAAGCAGCTGAGGGACTTGCTGCTTCCACATTGTTTTTCTTGAAGAGACCCAGCATTTCACTCATCATACCCTTAAGACCAGCAACCTCTTGTTCAAGTTTCTTTGTCCTGCTGACAGATTCTTTCAACAACTGCTTGTCAACAGCGACTTGAAATGGGGTACGAGAGAAGACTTGATTTTTGAGGGAGGAAATTTCATTTGTAAGGGTGGTGTGAAAATTGTCTTGATGTTTGGAGAAGGAAGAGATAGTTTGATCTAGCTTGTTGAGTTGAGCAGTGAAGAGTATATTAGATTGGGAGAGTTGCTGAAGAGATGATAAGAGACCAGGCTCTTCGGTGACTTTCGCTGAACGGATTTCATCTTTTAATTTATCCAGCGAGGCGGAGATAACAGAGTTGGAAGTGCTGACCTTCTTCATGCTTGCATTCAGCAGGGCTTGATTTCTTTTGAACAAGTGCTCATTTGACTTGGTTTGGGTGACTTGATTTTTGGTGATCCCAAACACCATGCCTTTGAGTTCTGCTAGCTCATCAGTCACCAAATCCTTTCCAGTTAGCAATTTTTGAAAGTTTTCATGAGCCTCAACATGAATTTGAGCCATTTGATCCACCAGCCAAGCATACAAGTACCCATGTCTATTGCCTTGGCTCTGGCAAATTTGCACCCTTGTTAATAATTCTTGCAGCTGACGGGTCTCCACATAATCCAGACCAGGCACATTTATAGCAGTGCAAGCTGTGACAAGTTCTTCATCAGCAGAAGGAACCTTAAGATCTTTTAAAGAAACAGGATACCTGGAGCAAGGAACCCTAAAGAAGTCTGGATGGTGCAATGGGGGCACCTCCATAATAATTTCATCATCAACCTCTTCAACTTCAACATAAACACCAGGCTTTATTCTTTGAAGTTGGCAGTAAAGCACTCTTCGCTGAAGCTCAGCTTCATTTAATTCATTCACATAATCACCATAAAAACCAACCTGGTCATGAGACTCCGTGGGCAAATACAAAGAACAAGGAGGAGGAGGCATATCAACCAGCGACTCTGGGATATCCTCAAAATCATTGGGAGGAGATGAGATTAACATATAGCCCAAGTCTTCATCCAAATAACCACTTATATACGCCTCGTCTTCACTTTCCTCTGCGGCAGCGAGTGTGATTTCAGCATCATAATCTTGAAGGTCAAACTCGCTGCCCAGATCTTCATCATCAACTTCCATTCCAGTTACCAGAATATTTGTCTCGGTCCCTGCACTGACAGTTTCCGAGACTTGTGTAATAGTATTTGGGGTAAGGGAACCTGGTGCCTCAATCTCAGTGTGTTGTTGCACCAAGACATCATCGGCCGTAGAATGGGTTGACTCTAGCATCACCTGTGATCTGGCTGCTGTCAACGACTCAGAGGGTAATAAAGAAGAAGTGGAATTATTTGGGGGTGGAGTTGGACTTTGACCTCTAGTGGGTTGGGGTGACCCAATAACTTCACCAACCTCTCCTACAGAAATTTGAGGTGGCTGCCTGCCTTTGATTTATCTTTGGTCTTTTTAGAGGCTTTGGAGGTCGCTGGGGGGTTTACCAGCGAACCAGCCTCAGAAGGCATTTCAGCGTCCACAGCGACTGTATCAGCCACTTCATCAGAAAGAAGTGCTGCCTCCCAGTCGCTGTCTTTCGGGTATAAAGAAGGATTAAGGGAGAAGAGTACCTCTTTTATATAAGGAGTGAGGCGTGCAACCAAAAGATCAGTTGGTTGCTTGTAGATGTTGTTACCAACCCTCGCTATTGGAATCGTTGAGGCCTTGGGCAGCTCATATTCATTTCCCAGTGCCTCCTTGAAGATGAGAGAAAAGATTCTAACAAAAGGCACAGTGTGTGACCTATTGTTAATGCTGACCTTATTCTTCATGTCGTTGAAGATCAGTTGGGCGTAATCAACAAACCGCCCCTCAGCAAGTGCATGAATCATTGGCATCGAAGTTGTTGATGCTTGATTGTATGATCCTGAATTTCCACCCATACACTGTATTACATGGGTGAATAGAACTCTCCAGACCCAAGGGAGATTTTGTTTTAGAGGATTGCTTGGGATTGCTGGGGGGTTCTTCAAATTATAGTTGTACCCAATGGAAGGCAGCCAATCCTTCCATTCAACATCACTTGCTGCTTCCACAAACGCATTTTCCGCAGTGGCTTGTGGAAATCGAAGAGTTTGGCGAAGAGACGCCGGAGTAATGGTAATCGTCTTTGCCCCCTGACGAACAGTACCAGTGATGGACTTGGATTCATCATCATACTCACAAGTCCACCAAAACTCACGGAGAAGATGAACAAATATCTTACCCGGATCTGCCATGATGCAATATTTGGCAGGAGAAGCATGGATAAAGTCCATCATGGGCTTGTATCCTTCAGAATCTTTTGGCAACACAGAGGTGCCAACATGATTGTTGGGTTTCACAACAATCTGGGAAGCAGAGAAATTCACCTTGGAAGCTTTTGTGATGTTTGAAGGAGTGAAAACAGGTGAGTTAAGATATGTGGCAGAAGCTTGTTCCTGAACTTGTTGTTCAGGAGCCGGTGGGTTTTGTGCGGCGGCAGTGGGGAAGATGGAGGGTTGTCAACATTTTGAGGAATATCTGAGGAAGAAGCCATAGATTTTTGTAAGAATGAAGATGAAATGAGTATAAGGTGTTTGATAAAATGCTTGAGAGAGAAGATGAGCAGATGGAGAGAGAGAGATTTTTGACTTAGAGAGAGAGTGAATAGGAAGCGTGAAAATAAGGTTATGAGGTGAGGTTATATATATATGGTATGGTTGTGGCCACAATTTCTCTCTCTCCTTTTTTTTTTAGAGAAAATTTCATTACATACCCCTGTGGTTCGAAATCCTTCAAATCCGTATACCTTGGCCCGAAATCTTCCAAATCCGAGTTGTTTGATCCGGAATCTTTTAGATCCGTGATGTTTGAGTCCGAAAATCTTTGAAACCGAAATCTTGAATCCGAAAAATGTATAAATCCGTGAATATTAAGAGATTTTCGAGTTGTTCGTTGTTGTTCTTGGCTAGATCTAGTTTAGATCCGGGTTGTATGAATTGGGTATTGTGTTTGAAATCGAGTGAAAACAATGGGTGGCTGTTTTGAACAAATATTGTTGCTGTTTCTTGAAGTGCTGAAGAGGTTATTGCTGTCTTGTGATGTTGTTTTTTCGTTTTGTTTAATTTCCATGGTTTTTGTTGATGATTAGAATGTAAAAATTGTGATTGTTTGGTTATTTGGAGTTTAGAATGGGGATTAAGAGATGATGGGAGAAGCAGTTTTGCTACTGCCATTCTTCTTCTTGTTTTTGATTGGTTGGACTGGATGAAGCCACTTCTCCCTTTTATCCTTGTTTCTTTAATTTTTCTTATTTTTAGATTCATATATATTTTTTTAAATATATACTTTCATGTTTATAGGTAAAATGACAAAAATACCCTCACGTGGTATGCACATGAGGGGTTTAACGGAGCACAACTAACGTCTGTTAGGGTAAGGGGTATGTAATGATACGAAAAGTCACCATATGGGTATCTAATGATAAAAAAAACTAGAGGGGTGAAACTTGATAATATGGCAAACCACAGGGGTATGTAATGAAATTTTCTCTTTTTTTTATATTGAGGAACAGTTGTGAACAACAACTGTTTTTGTACTTTTATATAATATAAAAAGGTTTTGAGAGTAACGTTTTGAAAATAAAAGGAAATTTTATCCAAAAAGTTCTTGAGTGCGCGCCGTATTGTGCAGTCATAACCTGTCAGTCAGACTGTCACAACAGACAAATGACGTGATCAAGAGCAAAAATCGAGGTGACCTTTTAATTTGAATGTATAAAACATGTGGTTCAGAACTTTGCCACGTCACCCTCATAGTTACTTTGAAAGCACTTAGTTTTGAAAATATCCTATGTAATATTTTGAAATACAACATGCTGGAAGATGCTCAGCATGCTTAAGGCTTTTTGTCAGCGACTACACAACTAACGTTGGTCGCTGACTACAGTTTTTGGCAACCTGTCAGCCATCAACGGATTTGATAAGTCTTTACCACTAGCCGTTTGCTAGTGGACTAGATGAAGACTTTCAGCTCTGCATTGCTTTTATTTTGCTTTTTCCCAAAGCAATAGGGATCAACGGATTTTATGAGTCTTTACCAATAACCGTTTGCTATTGGACTAGATGAAGACTTTTAGCTCTTCATTGCTATTATTTTGCTTTTTCCCAAAGCAACAGGGACCAACGGATTTGATTTGTCTTTACCAATAACCGTTTGCTATTGGACTAGATGAAGACTTTTAGCTCTTCATTGCTTTTGTTTGCTTTTTCCCAAAGCAACAGGGACCAACGGATTTGATTTGTCTTTACCAATAACCGTTTGCTATTGGACTAGATGAAGACCTTAAGCTCTTCATTGCTTTGAGATCAGCAAGTAAGACCGACTTAAGCTCGCTGAATTAGCATACATGACAAGTCATGTCGCTGATTCCCCATTTAACATTCCTAACTTGCTAACAAGCAGTTTGAATCTAGTTTCATCCAATGGTTTAGTAAAGATGTCAGCGAGTTGATCATCAGTTGGAATGAAGTAGATCTCAATATCACCTTTCATGACATGATCCCTAATAAAGTGATATCGAATATCAATATGCTTAGTTTTGGAATGTTGAACTGGGTTGTGTGTAATAGCAATGGCACTTGTATTATCACACATGATTGGAATTTTGGAGTATTCCAAATCATAGTCAGCAAGCTGATGTTTCATCCATAGCATTTGGGCACAACAGCTCGCTGCAGAGACATATTCGGCCTCAGCTGTGGAGATGGAAACTGTATGTTGCTTTTTACTAGTCCAACTAGTCAGCTTCCCCCCCCCCAACAGTTGACATCCTCCACTGGTGCTTTTGCGATCGAGCATGCAACCAGCATAGTCGGAGTCAGAATAGCCAACTAACTCAAAGTTGGAGTCCTTAGGGTACCAAAGACCCAGTGTGGGTGTACCCTTGAGGTATTTGAAGATACGCTTCACAGCGAGGAGATGAGATTCTCTAGGAGAAGCTTGATAGCGAGCACAGAGACATGTTGCAAACATGATGTCTGGGCGACTCGCTGTGAGATACATGAGTGACCCAATCATGCCACGATAGTAAGTAGGATTCACATACTTACCATCAGGGTCAGCGTGAAGATTATTAGGAGGGGACATTGGAGTTCGTTTTGGGGAGACATGGGTGAAGTCAAACTTATGCAACATATCCCGAATATATTTTTCTTGATTGATAAATATTCCAGAGGGAAGCTGCTTGATTTGTAACCCTAAAAAGAAGGTGAGTTCACCCATCATACTCATCTCGAAAGTGCTAGACATAAGAGAACTAAACTTTCGACAAAGTTTTGTGGATAAGGAACCAAAGATAATGTCATCGACATAAATCTGCACATACAGAACATCACCTTTATGCTTGTAGATAAATAGGGTGCTGTCAATGGTTCCCCTACGAAAACCATGGTCAAGAAGGAAAGTAGACAAAGTGTCATACCAAGCTCTCGGAGCTTGTTTAAGGCCGTATAAAGCTTTATTAAGCTTGTAGACATAGTGAGGATGCTTTTGATCCTCAAAGCCAGGAGGCTGCTTAACATAGACTTCTTCATCAAGAGCACCATTTAAGAAGGCACTCTTGACGTCCATCTGATAGACAATAAAGCCTTTGTAAGCAGCATGAGCGAGAAAGAGACGGATGGCTTCAAGGCGAGCGACTGGAGCAAAGGTCTCATCATAATCAATGCCTTCAGCTTGAGTGTAACCTTGAGCAACCAGTCTTGCCTTGTTTCTGATGACCACACCAGCTTCATCCATCTTATTCCTATAAACCCATCGAGTGACAATGGGTTCTTTATAGGGAGGAGGAACAAGGAACCAAACGTGTTGTCTTTTAAATTGTGTCAGTTCTTCTTGCATGGCTTCAACCATGAGGGATCAGCCATGGCTTCACCAATATTGGCAGGCACAATTTGAGAAAGAAAGTTGACATAGAGACAAGTATTACTTGTCGCTGAACGAGTTTGGACACCATTGTGTGGATTACCAATCACATGGTCAAGAGGGTGATCGGCAGTCCATTTGAGTGCTGGTGTGTGAATAGAAGAGTGATTCACAGCGGATACAGTCGTGGTAGTACCACTAGGAGTGGGAAGATAAGACGAGAGATCGATGGTTAGCAAGGGCTCAGAGTTGCTGACAAGAGGGTCACTGAGAACAGTGGGTACCTCTTGCTGAGGAGTGTCATCCTCAGCGTCTCCTAAAAGAGGATTCGCTGAGGCATCATGAAATGTTTCCTCAGCGACACATTCAGCATCTTGAGCTTCAGTTGAGAGAGGAACATTAATGGAAGTGGCATTAACTGTTCGAAGAAGAGGCTCAACTGGATCTATAGAATAAATGTGAGCAGTGATGTACTCATCATTTGGTGAAGAACTTGAAGACTCAGCGATAGGTTGTTCAGCAACATCATGATGTGTCGCTGATACTTCAGACAAGTCAGATAGATCGCTGAGGATTACTTCAACGGATGACTCATTTGAAAGATCACCTAAAGCAGAACAACTTTCATCAAAAGTAACGTGAATTGATTCATCTACCTTTTGAGTGCGAGTATTGTAAACTCTGAAAGCTTTGCTTATAGAAGAATATCCCAGAAAGTAGCCATCATCAGCTTTGGGATCAAACTTTCCTAAATGATCCTTGTCATTGAGGATGAAAACTGGGCAACCAAAAACATGGAAATATCCAATTTGAGGTTTCTTGCCCTTGAGAATTTCATAGGCAGTCTTATCATGTCGCTTGACAATAAGACACCTATTTTGAGTATGGCACGCAGTGCTAACTGCTTCAGCCCAGAATTTACTAGGAAGAGAGGACTCACTGAGCATGGTTCTTGCAGCTTCAATGAGAGTTCTATTTCTCCTTTCAGCTACCCCATTTTGCTCAGGAGTACGAACAGAAGAGAAATTTTGTCTAATCCCTTGATCAGCACAAAAAGTCTCAAGAGTGTGGTTTCTGAACTCAGTGCCATGATCGCTTCTGAGTTCTTTAACACGTATGCTGTTGAGGTTTTCCATCTTTTTAATGAAATTGATTATTTCCTCAGCAGCATCATGATGTGTCGCTGATACTTCAGACAAGTCAGATAGATCGCTGAGGATTACTTCAACGGATGACTCATTTGAAAGATCACCTAAAGCAGAACAACTTTCATCAAAAGTAACGTGAATTGATTCATCTACCTTTTGAGTGCGAGTATTGTAAACTCTGAAAGCTTTGCTTATAGAAGAATATCCCAGAAAGTAGCCATCATCAGCTTTGGGATCAAACTTTCCTAAATGATCCTTGTCATTGAGGATGAAAACTGGGCAACCAAAAACATGGAAATATCCAATTTGAGGTTTCTTGCCCTTGAGAATTTCATAGGCAGTCTTATCATGTCGCTTGACAATAAGACACCTATTTTGAGTATGGCACGCAGTGCTAACTGCTTCAGCCCAGAATTTACTAGGAAGAGAGGACTCACTGAGCATGGTTCTTGCAGCTTCAATGAGAGTTCTATTTCTCCTTTCAGCTACCCCATTTTGCTCAGGAGTACGAACAGAAGAGAAATTTTGTCTAATCCCTTGATCAGCACAAAAAGTCTCAAGAGTGTGGTTTCTGAACTCAGTGCCATGATCGCTTCTGAGTTCTTTAACACGTATGCTGTTGAGGTTTTCCATCTTTTTAATGAAATTGATTATTTCCTCAGCAGCATCACTCTTGGAATGAAGAAAGATTGTCCAGGTATATCGTGAATATTCATCCACAATAACTAAGGTGTATCTGCTACCCCTTAGACTTTGGACATTCACTGGACCAAAAAGGTCCATGTGAAGGAGATGAAAACAGCCACTGATAGAGTTGGCCTGTTTGGCCTTGAAGGTGGCTCGGTGGCTTTTACCTTTTTCACAAGCACCACAAAGCCGGTCCTTCTCATAAGTGAGAGGAGGAAGGCCTCGAACTAGATTTTTCTTGGCCAAAGAGTTGATGGTTTTGAAATTCACATGCGACATACGCTTGTGCCATAACCAGTTGATTTGAGAAGCAGATTTTGAGAAGAAGCAGGTCTCGCTGTCAGTTTTGACAGGAGTGAAATCTACCAAGTAGATATCTCTTTTTCTTGGAGCGACCAAGACCACTTCTTTATTTACATTAATCACTGTGCCTTGATGCTTATCAAGGATAACCTTGTAGTCAGCATCGCACAGTTGACTTATGCTAATCAGATTGTGTTTCAATCCATTCACATAGGCAACCTTAGTAAACTTGATCAGCCCATTTGAGAGAGACCCATATCCCTCAGTTTGGCCAGTAGAGTTGTCACCAAACACAACTGTGGGACCGTCGGTCTCCACGAAGTTATCCAGCAGGTCCTTAGATCCAGTCATGTGTTTTGAACAGCCGCTGTCCAAATACCACACTTCTTTTCCTAGCGAGGCCTGCAGGATAACATAAGAAGGATTTAGGAAGAGTTATGGGCATCCTCGCTGATAGTATCATCAGCAGAGGATGTGAGAGGAAGATGAGCAACGTCATCATCATTTGAAACTAGGGGAAGAGGAGCTCTAGGATCAACATTTGGATCAACCAGCTGATGAGCAGGAAGCATATCACGAGCCACCTCACTAGCGAAGAACTGATCTTCAGAGGTGAAAGTGATAGAGCTTCCAGTGTTGAGGACAACCATGTTGCTGATTTGATTATTTTCCCCATATTCAGCTAGCACACTATCATTACCATTGGTAATGATTTCATGAGCCTGAGGAAAAAAGATTCGCTGAGCGGCAATGTACTCAGCAATGTTGTCGTTAGTAAGAACAACATCATCACCCAAGCTGATATTGGATTCAGCTGGGGGAGCTCGCTCAGAGATTTCAGAGGAGGTATGAGCAGCGGAAGCTGAGGGTAGATTTGGCTGAATGACTACTTCAGGAGGATTCCTGGAGTCTTTGTCATTGCAGTCAGCAGCGATGTGTCCTCTTTCGCCACATAGGTAGCATTTTCTTCCAGCCTTCTGATTTTGAGTCAGAAGTTCCTTGAGTTGAGAGGTCAAGTCGTTGACACGCTTGCTCAGCTCACAAATCTCATGATTTGAGGAAGAAGATGATGCTACTGAAGAGGCCTTTTTCTTCCTGAACTGAACAGGAAGAGTCTTGGGAACAGGGCCAAGAACAGATTTGCCCTTAGATTGAGCATTTGAAGAGGAAGGGCCATGATTGTTCACAACAACTCGCTGACCTCCTTGCTGAGAAGGTCTGACTTGCTGAACAGGTCGGAGTTGCTGAGAACCATGAAGGATCTGAGCAACTCGCTGTCCTCCTTGCTGAGGGGGTCTGACCTGCTGAACAGGTTTTGGATGGCGAGGGGCAAAAGTTCCCTTTGGGACATAGACAGAATTAGGTTGCTGATAACGAGCATCAGCAAACTTAGCTCGTCTATTCATTAAGTTCTCATGCATAACAGCCTTTCTGCCAGCATGAGAATTATTAGAGGAAGACGAGGGCTGAGACGCGGGGCGTTCAGCGACTACTGAGGGAACAGAATTCTCAGCAGGGTGACTAATAGGCACAGCTCGCTGAGGAGTGCTGTAGTCATATGGAACAGCGACCTTGCTTCTTTTGAAAGGTTCAAGATCTGTGGACTGAACAGTCAAGAGCTGAGGAGCAATAGGTTTATAACCATCACTTGAAGGATTTCCTTCAAATGTTTCAGGAGAAGAATATTGAATTCTGCCTTCATGGGGCATCATATCAATAATTGGATGGTTTGGAAAAATGGTTTTAGCAAAACTAGGAGTTGAGCTAGTTTCAGCTTGTGAAGAAGAAGTAGAAGTGCTGGTTGGGGGTGCTTCATTATTTAGTTCAGAATGATAGTCATTCATGCCTTTAACAAAATAATGTTTTAGCAACTCTTCACGAGATTCAAGAGATTTAGGAGGAATCCTCTCTTCAGCTGTAGGACAGTCACTGAACATATTTGCAATGACAGCGGCCGTCTCATAGTCACCACCAATTATGGCTTTCATTTGAGCTGGGACTTGCAAGCTGAAGATTTGGTCATGAAGCTTGGAGGCTTTAGACCAAGAGGTAACGATTCTCTCAAGGTCAGCGACCTTGTTCTTCAGCTCCTCGTTAGAGATTAGAAGATTTTGGTTGAGGAGCTTTTGAGATTCAAGCTCAATATGGACGTTTCTAAGGTCCTTGAGCTTGTCAGCTTTATCACTTAACTCAATACTAACTGAGTTAAGTTTGGACTGAAGGTCGGCACGAATTGACTCGACATACTGAATGTCACAAGTAAGAGATTCCAGAATAGTAGGTTTGTCCTCTTCAGAGGCAGAGGAAAAAGTGCATACCTTCTTGATTGTGGCATTGACCCACTGACTGGAGCACACTTGGTCCTTTGTCAGCGCCTGGTCATCAGCGAGTGCCATAAAGCAGATGGCATCAACAAAGTCCTCGCTGTCAGAGACATCGGAGTCAGCCCAGTCATGTTCTTCAGCAACAAGACCTTTGGCAGGGGTTTTGGCTTCTTCAACATCGGCCATCTTGGCACGAAGCTCATAATACTTCTTTTTGTATTCATCAGCAGGCTTAACTGAAGAGGGCCTCGCTGATGATGAAGAAGGCTTCGCTGCCTGCAAAGAAGGAATAGAAACTTTGCAATCTTTTTGGTAGTGGCCTTTTCGACCACACCTCCAACATTCTTCCTGAGACTTGTCCACCACTGGTTTTTGGAAATTAGTCGACCTACGACCATTCCATTTTCTTGAGTATCGTTTACCAGCGATGAGAGCAAAGTTCATGAAGTCCGAGAACATCTCTTGTCTCTCCTCGAAATCGAGGTCATTGACAAGATCTTGGACGTTAGAGGGAGTAGAATTGCTGATGTCCATGTCAAGATGGACAGGACTGACCTCAGCAGAGACCAGGGCAAGAGGGTCATGAACGTTTGAGACACTAGACACAGAAGAAGAAGAAGTTGAAGCATATGAACCAGCATGCCTCCTAGACTCAGCCTCAGCTCTCAGAGTTTGAGCGAGGGCTCTCTCTTCAAATTGAAGAGTCCCATAGAGTGACTCTAAGTCATGCTCTTTCAATTGCTTAGTGGTTCGAAGAATTTGCCTTAAACCTTGCCATTTGATAGGCAAGATGTCAATGAACTTGTAGCATATTTCAAGAGTGTTATGCTCTATGCCCACATTAGTCATATCATTCAAGAGGCATTTGAACCGATTATACGTGCCATCCAGACTCTCATTAGGGAGAGAGAAGAATCCTTCATAGGCACGTTTCAGATCTATTTTCTTGGTAGCAAGAACATCTGCCGTACCATCGAATCTGATACACAGATTGTCCCATACCAATTTGGAAGAAGAAAGTTTGATGACAGACTTCATTATGTCATCAGGAAGGGTAGTAATGATAAGGTTCCTCAACCGAGCATCCAGATTAACAAGCCTACGCTCGTCATCTGTCCATTGTACTTCTGGTTTTATTAACTCAGTGACAACTTCAGGAGCATCAGCAGTGGCTCCTGGTGTCCTGGTAACCAGAACCGGTACATATGGCCCTCTGGTTAGGATGGTCATAAGGTAGGGTTCTACTCCTACGATGTGTAGGAGCATTCTCTCCTTCCAAGATCCGAAATCATGTGAATCGAATCTTGGTGGGATGGAGACATACCCAAAATCTCTGGTATTTACCAGAGAAGGAACAGAAGACATAATAAAAAAAGAAAGGAAAGATAAACACAAGTTTAAAGAAAAGATTTTAGATGCAGAAAATTAAAGTACAGAAAGAAAGAAAGATAATCTTGCAAACTTTTACTCAGATCAGATTCGGTGTGTCGAACCACCGCTCTGATACCAACTGAAAGTCCCAAGTTTGCAACGATTATGTAATTAAACAACTAATGTAAATTACACTAAGAATGTAAGATAATAAAGTAAACACGTTTAATCATAAGTAGTATTAATTAAACGGTGAATACATGGTTGGTTTACAATGAAAGAAGAAAGAAAGAAAATATTGTTAAGTTTTTGCACACAATAAAAACTTAACAATGATACAATTCTACAATGAGAGAAAAACACACTAAGTGACTATTGTAGAATGAACCAACAGAATTGCGGCTAGGTCAAGTGATGTCTTATATAGGAGAGAAGAGACATCACATGACAGCCCAATAGATGTTGACACATGAAGGTTGTCAACTATCTATTGGTGTGTAATACTGGTCTTCAGAGTTCTCTTTTCTTCATCTTGTTTGTTTCCTAAAACGGCATGAAAGAGAAACTTCTTAGTACCAAAACGGTACAAGGTCACTTGTCTTCAATCTGATCTTCCAACACGTGTCCTTGGGGACCAGTCTTCTTATCTTCATTTTCCCGCCCATATTTGACTTACAACACATGGCGGTGAGTCATTGAACTTATCCTTTAACTTGAAGATAATAGTGATCGCTGAATGCTCGCTGATGAAACCTCTCGCTGAGGCTGTCAGCGACTACTTGACTCAGCAAGTAATCTTCAGCGAATCCATGACTCAACACTAAGGTATTTAAAAAAATGGTTTTTGATCTTTAATCTTCGATGCTGTAATCTTCGATCTTCTTGTAAACTCATGACAGCATCACGTATAAACGATCCTAAACCGATGTTGTCTATCACCAACAAACTATAACCTTCCGGTATTCTAACAAACTATAATGTTAGAATTAAAAATGTGGTGTTTAATTGTAAATTCTATCTTTGGAAGGGGTATTAGTGTTAATTAAGATATTTGTATAAATACCCCTCCATAACAACATTTGTAACTAAGACTTCAAATAATATTCCATAACAACTTCTTGCTAAGATATTTTCTCTCTCTAACTTCATCTTCAACCTCTCATCACCCACACACACTAAAACACACACATAACCCTAATTCCACCATTGTTACACATATTAAGCTCAATTTCAATTGTTATCATTTGGTATGAGAGTATTTTCTTCCGCAAGGAGATCAAGACTAAGGTATTTAAAAAAAAGGTTTTCGATCTTTAATCTTCGATGCTGTAATCTTCGATGCTGTAATCTTCGATCTTCTTGAATTCGAATCCCTAACAGCCAAAACCTTCCGAAAGTGCTGCAAACACCTATAGAGGTCACCAAAAAGGTTTTCGATCGTAAACTCGTGACAGAATCACGTATAAACGACCCTAAACCGATGTTGTCTACCACCAACAAACTATAACCTTCCGGTATTCTAACAAACTACAATGATTGAATTAAAAATGTTGTATTTAATTGTAAATTCTATCTATGGAAGGGATATTAGTGTTAATTAGGAGATATGTATAAATACCCCTCCATAAAAACTTTTGTAACTAAGACTTCACATAATATTCCATAACAACTTCTCTCTAAGATATTTTCTCTCTCTAACTTAATCTTCAACCTCTCATCACCCACACATAACCCTAATTCCACCATTGTTACACATATTAAGCTCAATTCCAATTGTTATCATTTGGTATGAGAGCATTTTCTTCCGCAAGGAGATCAAGACTAAGGTATTTAAAAAAAAGGTTTTTGATCTTTAATCTTCGATGCTGTAATCTTCGATGCTGTAATCTTCGATGCTGTAATCTTCGATCTTCTTGTAAACTCATGACAGCATCACGTATAAACGATCCTAAACCGATGTTGTCTATCACCAACAAACTATAACCTTCCGGTATTCTAACAAACTATAATGTTAGAATTAAAAATGTGGTGTTTAATTGTAAATTCTATCTTTGGAAGGGGTATTAGTGTTAATTAAGATATTTGTATAAATACCCCTCCATAACAACATTTGTAACTAAGACTTCAAATAATATTCCATAACAACTTCTCGCTAAGATATTTTCTCTCTCTAACTTCATCTTCAACCTCTCATCACCCACACACACTAAAACACACACATAACCCTAATTCCACCATTGTTACACATATTAAGCTCAATTTCAATTGTTATCATTTGGTATGAGAGTATTTTCTTCCGCAAGGAGATCAAGACTAAGGTATTTAAAAAAAAGGTTTTCGATCTTTAATCTTCGATGCTGTAATCTTCGATGCTGTAATCTTCGATCTTCTTGAATTCGAATCCCTAACAGCCAAAACCTTCCGAAAGTGCTGCAAACACCTATAGAGGTCACCAAAAAGGTTTTCGATCGTAAACTCGTGACAGAATCACGTATAAACGACCCTAAACCGATGTTGTCTACCACCAACAAACTATAACCTTCCGGTATTCTAACAAACTATAACCTTCCGGTATTCTAACAAACTACAATGATTGAATTAAAAATGTTGTGTTTAATTGTAAATTCTATCTATGGAAGGGATATTAGTGTTAATTAGGAGATATGTATAAATACCCCTCCATAAAAACTTTTGTAACTAAGACTTCACATAATATTCCATAACAACTTCTCTCTAAGATATTTTCTCTCTCTAACTTAATCTTCAACCTCTCATCACCCACACATAACCCTAATTCCACCATTGTTACACATATTAAGCTCAATTCCAATTGTTATCATTTGGTATGAGAGCATTTTCTTCCGCAAGGAGATCAAGACTAAGGTATTTAAAAAAAAGGTTTTCGATCTTTAATCTTCGATGCTGTAATCTTCGATGCTGTAATCTTCGATCTTCTTGAATTCGAATCCCTAACACCTTGTCCGATAAAGAAGCTAGTATAAGATTACAGGCGAGTATTACGGTCCACACGTCCACAACCTATAATTATACATCAATATATCATAATGTCAACTCTACAATCATAAGCAAGTTGGTTTAGCACAATTAGGTCAAGTCACAAACCCTAAACGCCTTTCCAACATTAACGTGTAAGAGAAGAACTCATTCGACTCGACCTTTTTAGAAATGACCAAAGATTCATATAAAAAGAGTGTTACTACAAGAAACTAGACTCTCTTACGATTCCAACGATAGGTCATACGTCTAAAACGGGCTTACGGTTCAAAAGTTATTGACGTTTGAAAACTGACGCGTAAAGCAGGAATAGTAACACGAGTTTATGAACCCTAACACGCGTTTAGAAACCCTAACACGCGTTTAAGAACCCTAGACACGCGTTTAAAACCCTAACACACGTTTAGAAACCCTAACACGCGTTTAAAACCCTAACACACGTTTAGAAACCCTAACACGCGTTTAAGAACCCTAGACACGCGTTTAAAACCCTAACACACGTTTAGAAACCCTAACACGCGTTTAGAAACCCTAACACGCGTTTAAACCCTAACCCGTGCTACTGTTCATGCGGCTTGAAACTCAAGGGATTCTAATCCGATTTTTGACTCGATTCAAGGCACAAAACGTTTGGGTTTTACTAGAAACATGTTTAACAACATAAAATGACTGATATGAGGTAGTTTTAACTTACCAAATCTCCCAAATGCCTTTAAATCCGAATTTGACTATATATGGAGATTTTCTTGAGCTTGAACTCTAATTATTTGATATGATATATACATGATGAAGATGATGCAATTTCTTGAGTTAATCTAGCTTCAAACACTATGAAATTTCCAGGATTTGAGTTTGAAATAGTTGACTTTTTGAGAGAGGAAGAAAGGAGATTTAAGAAAAGGGAGGATGAAATGATTAAGGGGGAAAGGAGAATGGGTAACTAATTGGTTCATGGGTCATGGGCAACCCATGGGTCGACCCGTTTCTCCCATAAGCCATTTTACAAACGATTACACAATTTAACGCCAAACACATATTAACGACCCGACTAACATACCACATAGTCATATAATCACAAATGGCTCAATTATTTCATTCAACAAGTTTGTTAGTCAAATTACACAAAAAGTCAACGGGTCAAAATTCACGGATGTTACATTATCCCCCCGTTGAAAGAATTTCGTCCCGAAATTCAACAAAACACTAATTACTAAATAAATGCGGATACTTAGACTTCATATGATCCTCTCGCTCCCAAGTGAACTCGGCTCCACGTCTAGCATTCCATCTAACTTTAACAATCGTGTAGCGTTTGCTCTTGAGTTTCTTTTCTTGACGATCCAAGATCTCTACCGGCTCTTCAACAAAGTTCAAATTCGAATCAACCCTAATTTCGTCCATAGGCACATGATGTGTAGGATCCGCCAAACACTTGCGCAAGTTACAAATATGAAACACATCATGCACACAGCTAAGCTCTTGAGGCAATTCTAGCCGATAAGCAACTTTCCCAACCCGTTCAAGAATCTTGAAAGGACCAATATACCTTGGCGCAAGTTTTCCCCGCTTCACAAAACGCACAACACCTTTCCAAGGTGACACCTTCAAAAGTACATAATCACCAACTTCAAACTCCAATGGTCTTCGCCTCACATCGGCATACTTCTTTTGACGCTCACGGGCCAACTGCAACCTCTCTTTAATTTGAGATATTACCTTAGTCGTTTCAATCACAATTTCGGGCCCGATTAGTTGACTTTCTCCAATTTCCGCCCAAGCTAGGGGAGAACGACATATCCTACCATACAATGCCTTAAAGGGCGCCATTTGAATGGTAGCATGATAACTATTGTTGTATGAAAACTCGACTAGCGGCAAATGGTCTTCCCAACTTCCACCAAAGTCAATGGCACATGCCCTCAACATGTCTTCAAGTGTTTGAATGGTCCTCTCGGTTTGCCCATCCGTTTGAGGGTGAAACGCCGTACTCATGTCAAGTCGAGTACCCATGGCTTTTTGAAAGGCTTCCCAAAATTTTGATTTGAAACGGGCATCTCTATCGGAAATGATAGAAATCGGCACTCCATGCTTAGATATTACTTCCTTGATGTACAAACGAGCCAAGGTGTCAAATTTATCGGTTTCTCGAATGGCTAAAAAGTGAGCCGACTTCGTTAACCGATCTACTATCACCCAAATCGTGTCACGACCGCTTCTCGTCTTCGGTAATTTAGTAATGAAGTCCATTGAGATATGTTCCCACTTCCATTCGGGCATCATCGGTTGTACCAACAATCCGGGTGGCTTCTTGTGATCGGCTTTGACTTGTAAGCAAGTAAGACACTCACTCACATACCTAGCCACATCACGCTTCATGCCCGGCCACCAATACAAATCTTCCAAGTCAAAGTACATCTTATCCGACCCGGGGTGGACCGAATAAGGCGATAGGTGAGCTTCATTCATAATAAGTGTTCTTAAGTCGCCAAAAATAGGAACCCAAAGTCTTTCAACCATGTATAGCCCATTATCATTCTTCCAGTCGAATTGTTGTTCCATGCCATCTAGGTTCTCGTTTCCAAAGTTTTCCGGTAGGGTGGCTTGAATTTGGGCTTCAATGATCCGATCACGAATACTTGGCCCTACCGTGAGGCTCATAGCTCTAGCCCGTCTTGGTTTCACTCTCTCCTTTCGGCTCAAGGCATCGGCTACAACATTTGCCTTGCCCGGGTGATATCGGATGTCACAATCATAATCACTAAATAGTTCAAGCCAACGCCTTTGCCTCATATTCAATTCACTTTGGTTGAAGATGTGTTGAAGACTTTTGTGATCGGTATAAATCACACATTTGGTACCATAGAGATAATGTCTCCAACACTTCAAAGCAAACACAACCGCTCCCAATTCCAAGTCATGTGTCGGGTAGTTCTTCTCATGCACCTTCAATTGGCGAGAGGCATAAGCAATGACTTTACCCCTTTGCATAAGAACACAACCCAACCCTTGTCCCGAAGCATCACAATAAACAACAAAGTCTTCGATTCCATCCGGTAGCGTTAAAATTGGAGCTTCACATAACATATCTTTAAGAGTTTGGAAGGCGTTTTCTTGTCTTTCGCCCCATTCAAAGTTTCTATCTTTTTGAGTCAAGAGGGTGAGTGGTTGTGCAATACGGGAGAAATTTTCAATGAATCTTCTATAGTAACCCGCCAATCCAAGGAATTGACGGATTTCGGATGGCGTTTCGGGTCTTCTCCAATTCTTGACCGCTTCAATCTTGCTTGGGTCCACATGAATACCATTCTTGCTCACTACGTGACCAAGAAAGTGGACCTCCTCCAACCAAAACTCACATTTGGAGAATTTGGCATACAACTTTTCTTTTCCTAATAGTTCAAGCACGTTACGCAAGTGTTCAACATGCTCTTCCTTTGTCTTCGAGTATATAAGTATGTCATCTATGAACACAATGACAAACTTGTCTAAGTATGGTTGACACACCCGGTTCATCAAGTCCATGAACACCGCCGGTGCATTAGTCAACCCAAAAGGCATCACGGTGAATTCAAAATGGCCATACCTTGTGCGAAAAGCCGTCTTGGGAATATCATCTTCATGTACTCGGAGTTGATGATAACCCGAGCGAAGATCGATTTTTGAAAAGTGCTTAGCACCTTGAAGTTGATCAAATAAATCATCAATTCCCGGTAGTCGATACACATTCGGAAGGACCCGTCTTTCTTTTTGACAAAGAGAACAGGAGCACCCCAAGGAGATTGGCTAGGGCGAATGAAACCCTTCTCTTGGAGTTCCTTGATTTGAGTTTGTAGCTCTTGCATTTCGGTTAGAGCTAGCCTATAAGGAGCTTTTGCTACGGGCGCGGCTTCGGGGATAAGATTTATACGGAAGTCAAGTTCACGAGTTGGAGGTAATCCCGGTAAGTCATCCGGAAAAACATCGGGAAATTCACAAACGATAGGAACGGTCTTCAATTCTACCTTTGTAACGGTAGCACTAAAGACTTTAGAATTTGAGGAATCGGAGATTTCGCCTTGAACCCTAAGAATCCTACCATTGGTCAAAGGTATCTTAACAACTCTCTCGCCACAATCAATAGTCGCATTCACCGCCGTTAACCAATCCATACCCACTATAACGTCAAAACTCCCAATATCAAAAGGCATAAGGTCAATGAAGAAATCTACGTCTTCTAAAGTCAAGACACAATCGCGAAGTATTTGACTAATTTTTGTTAGTGACCCGTTTACCATTTCAATGTCAAGTACATAGTTTAGAGCACAAGGATTTACATCAATCAAAGGACACAATCGCGAAGTATTTGACTAATTTTTGTTAGTGACCCGTTTACCATTTCAATGTCAAGTACATAGTTTAGAGCACAAGGATTTACATCAATCAAAGGAACAAAATTAGAGGACACTAGGCTATAATCGGCCCCGGAATCAAATAGAACGGTTGCATAGAGACCATTAAGAAGAAAAGTACCTGCTACAACGTTGGGGTCATTGCGGGCTTCATTTACATTGGCCGCAAAGGCTCGGCCGCGTGGTTGCACTTGATGGCCTTGTTGTCCCCGGTTTTGATTAGGCCCGACCATTTGCAGTTGGTTGGGGTGGACGGCCACTTGCACTTGTTGCCCCACCCATCGGGGACAATTATTACGGTAGTGGTCACGGCTACCACATTCAAAACACTCGCCCCTTCTTTGGTTACCTTGAGGAGGAACGGCCCGAATAGGAGCCGCATTCATTGGGCCCGCTCTTGGAGCCCTACAATCTCTGGAGAGGTGCCCGATTCGGTTACAATTAAAGCATGCTTTGCATTGGGCATTGGCGGGGTGATGTTGGTTGCATCTCCCACAGAAAGGATGGGGTCCCGGGAAAGCTTTCCTAGTTGGCTCCACCGCCGCCATTATTCTACCCCTATTTGCATTCTTGGGGTCAAACCTCCCCACTTTCCTTACCCCGCTCGACTCTCCCACTTCTTTCCTCTTGCTCGATGAGGATTTACTCAAAACACCACATCTCAATAAATCTTCCGTCACACTCCCGGCTTGGTTGACCGCATTAGCCAAAGAAGTAGGCATGTTGGAGTTTACATAAGATCGGACTTGAGGATTCAAGCCCAATACAAACTTCTGGATGGCCTGTGACTCGGTACCCACCAAGTGAGGAATGAGGGTAGACAACTCTTGAAATCGTCTCACATAACCCTTGTAGTCGGCTCCCTCCATGTTGAGGTTTGCAAATTCTATGGTTAAGTTTTGTAGTTCATATGGAGGACAAAACTTTGCTTTTACTTTGTTCTTGAAGTCGATCCACTCCAAGTTATGAGTCCGCCCCAACGTTATCTCCTGGTTCCACCAACTCAAGGCGTCATGCCTAAACATGTCGGATGCATAGGAAATCCGGTCATCATAGGTGCAATGACTCCTTTCAATCACCGCTTCTATCGCTTCAAACCATCTTATACATTCCGTGGGACCACCTTTCCCATCAAACTCCGGTGCCCCACAACTTTTAAAATCTTTAAATATACACCCTTGACGGTATCCGCCATATTGATTATTCATGGGCATACCGTTTCCAATTCCCACCGGTCCCTCTTCTTCATTTTCTTCGGCATGAGGTTGGGCATTTTCAAAATTTTCATTTTCTGGAGCTTCATTGTTTTGAGCCACATTATTTTGCCCAAGACTTGCCGTGACTTGAGCAATGATGGTCGGCATGATGCCGGCGACCGTTTGAGCGATTACCTCAGCCAAGTTTGGCTCAGGAGCTTCACCCCGACCCCTACCACGGCCCCTACCACGACCTCTACCACGGCCCCTACCACGGCCCCTACCACGGCCCCTACCACGACCTCTACCACGGCCCCTACCACGGCCCCTACCTCCCTGTACTTCCGGTTGAACTTCCGGTTGAACTTCCGGTTGAACTTCCGGTTGAGGTCCTTCCTCTTCGGCCCTATAGTTCGTTCCGACTCTCCTTGGTCTCTCCATTTCTATAAAACAAGTGACACGTTGACCCGGGAGTTAGTCTCAAATGCTCACATGTTAGCCACACAAGTAGTCGATGCTCTCATACCGATACTACATACACATTTCATAACGTTATGCTAAGGCAAAAGTGTTAGCATCATAAGGGATTTTTTTTTTATTTTTTATTTTTTTTTTACATATCATAACATCAAGTAATCATGCTCATTACATCATGCAATCAACAACTAACACGAATGATTCAAAGTATAATCCGAATTCGGTATGCTCTCTAGTTATTGACCGGGTATGTATACAAGGTGTACCAACGGCTAACCTTCCACCTAATCATTATTTTTTATTTTTTTTTTTTTCTTTTTTTTTTTTTTTTTTTTTTTATTTTTATTTTTCAACTTTGTTTATTTTTTATTTTTTATTTTTTATTTTTTATTTTTTATTTTTTATTTTTTATTTTTATTTTTTTTTTTTTTTTTTATTTTTTTTTTTTATTTTTTATTTTTTATTTTTTTTCTTTTACTTTTTGTTTTTTAATAACTTTTTTAAAATTGTTATTTTTCTATTTTTTTTTTTTATTTTTTATTTTTTATTTTTTATTTTTTTTTTTTATTTTTTATTTTTTATTTTTTATTTTTTTTTTTTATTTTTTATTTTTTATTTTTTATTTTTTATTTTTTATACTTTTTGTTTTTATTTTTTATTTTTTATTTTTTAACTTTTTTAAAATTGTTATTTTTTATTTTTTATTTTTTATTTTTTATTTTTTATTTTTTATTTTTTATTTTTTTTTTTGCTTTCTTTTAGCCCATTTTTGTTTTTTTATTTTTTATATTTAACTTTTTGTTTTTTAATAACTTTTTTAAAATTGTTATTTTTCTTTTGGGTTTTTTTTATACTTTTTGTTTTTATTTTTTATTTTTTATTTTTTATTTTTTACTTTTTGTTTTTTAATAACTTTTTTAAAATTGTTATTTTTCTTTTGGGTTTTTTTTATACTTTTTGTTTTTATTTTTTATTTTTTATTTTTTGTTTTTTATTTTTTATTTTTTATTTTTTATTTTTTATTTTTTATTTTTTATTTTTTATTTTTTATTTTTTATTTTTTATTTTTTATTTTTTATTTTTTATTTTTTAAACTTTATTTTTATTTTTTATTTTTTATTTTTTTTCTGTTTATTTTGGTTATTTTTTTTAAATTTCTTGTATTTTTATTTATTTTTATTTTTTATTTTTATTTTTTTTTTTTATTTTTTATTTTTTATTTTTTTTTTACATATCATAACATCAAGTAATCATGCTCATTACATCATGCAATCAACAACTAACACGAATGATTCAAAGTATAATCCGAATTCGGTATGCTCTCTAGTTATTGACCGGGTATGTATACAAGGTGTACCAACGGCTAACCTTCCACCTAATCAACTTCCATTAAGCATATCGGTTCCTTATTATACTTTAAGCCACACGTGCGCAATCCACGATGTCATGAACTTGCTATAATATCGGGTAACCATAAAAGAGTTGATCGGGTTCTTTTAGGGTTGCCACAATATTATACTAAGTTAATGACATCCCATCATTTTGCCCTAAATCATCACATTAGTTCCAACAATTAACAATAACAACCCATATTAACTACAATCCACATTCATCACATTGAATTCAAGCTATCATACAAGTGGTCTTAACTACGAACTCACACGGGGATTCACAAACTTCACATTGCACACAATTTCCTAACCATGCATGCTATATGAAGAGTTTTAACTTAAGCCGTAGTCTAGGTCAAACCGCCTAATTCTCTACGACCACGCATGGGCCACCATTCTGTAACACCCCAAGCCGAGGCTCGGAATATCACGGAAATCATATAGCGCAAAGTGGAATTACGATAGAACAAACTAAATGCAATTAAAGATTCGGTGAATCCATTACAAGGACGAAACAAATACCAAAATACAAAAGGAGCAATAACCATCAAAGTTACAAATGAGCATTCAAAAGATGGCAATTAATCCTAAGTATAATGCAAAATCAATATCAACAACTATAGCCAAAATCAATATTCAACAACTATAGCCAACAATCAATATTCAACAACTATAGCCAACAATCAATATTCAACAACTATAGCCAACAATCAATATTCAACAACTATAGTCCAACAATCAATATTCAACAACTAAGCCAAAATCAATATTCAACAACTATAGTCCAACAATCAATATTCAACAACTATAGCCAAAATCAATATTCAACAACTATAGCCAACAATCAATATTCAACAACTATAGCCAAAATCAATATTCAACAACTATAGCCAACAATCAATATTCAACAACTATAGTCCAACAATCAATATTCAACAACTATAGCCAAAATCAATATTCAACAACTATAGCCAACAATCAATATTCAACAACTATAGTCCAACAATCAATATTCAACAACTATAGCCAACAATCAATATTCAACAACTATAGCCAACAATCAATATTCAACAACTATAGCCAACAATCAATATTCAACAACTATAGTCCAACAATCAATATTCAACAACTATAGCCAAAATCAATATTCAACAACTATAGTCCAACAATCAATATTCAACAACTATAGCCAACAATCAATATTCAACAACTATAGCCAAAATCAATATTCAACAACTATAGCCAACAATCAATATTCAACAACTATAGTCCAACAATCAATATTCAACAACTATAGCCAACAATCAATATTCAACAACTATAGCCAAAATCAATATTCAACAACTATAGTCCAACAATCAATATTCAACAACTATAGCCAACAATCAATATTCAACAACTATAGTCCAACAATCAATATTCAACAACTATAGCCAACAATCAATATTCAACAACTATAGCCAACAATCAATATTCAACAACTATAGCCAAAATCAATATTCAACAACTATAGCCAACAATCAATATTCAACAACTATAGTCCAACAATCAATATTCAACAACTATAGCCAACAATCAATATTCAACAACTATAGCCAACAATCAATATTCAACAACTAAGCCAAAATCAATATTCAACAACTATAGTCCAACAATCAATATTCAACAACTATAGCCAAAATCAATATTCAACAACTATAGCCAACAATCAATATTCAACAACTATAGCCAACAATCAATATTCAACAACTATAGCCAAAATCAATATTCAACAACTATAGCCAACAATCAATATTCAACAACTATAGCCAACAATCAATATTCAACAACTATAGCCAAAATCAATATTCAACAACTATAGCCAACAATCAATATTCAACAACTATAGCCAAAATCAATATTCAACAACTATAGCCAAAATCAATATTCAACAACTATAGCCAACAATCAATATTCAACAACTATAGCCAACAATCAATATTCAACAACTATAGTCCAACAATCAATATTCAACAACTAAGCCAACAATCAATATTCAACAACTATAGTCCAACAATCAATATTCAACAACTATAGCCAAAATCAATATTCAACAACTAAGCCAACAATCAATATTCAACAACTATAGTCCAACAATCAATATTCAACAACCATATCCAACAATCAAGTCAACCAATCAATAAATGCAAGTAAACACGCCAGGTTTACACTTTTCAGCCCGAATCTCAAGCGAGTAGGGAGATACGAAACTCACCTTGTCCGATAAAGAAGCTAGTATAAGATTACAGGCGAGTATTACGGTCCACACGTCCACAACCTATAATTATACATCAATATATCATAATGTCAACTCTACAATCATAAACAAGTTGGTTTAGCACAATTAGGTCAAGTCACAAACCCTAAACGCCTTTCCAACATTAACGTGTAAGAGAAGAACTCATTCGACTCGACCTTTTTAGAAATGACCAAAGATTCATATAAAAAGAGTGTTACTACAAGAAACTAGACTCTCTTACGATTCCAACGATAGGTCATACGTCTAAAACGGCTTACGGTTTAAAACCCTAACACACGTTTAGAAACCCTAACACGCGTTTAAAACCCTAACACACGTTTAGAAACCCTAACACACGTTTAGAAACCCTAACACGCGTTTAAAACCCTAACACACGTTTAGAAACCCTAACACGCGTTTAAAACCCTAACACACGTTTAGAAACCCTAACACGCGTTTAAAACCCTAACACACGTTTAGAAACCCTAACACGCGTTTAAAACCCTAACACACGTTTAGAAACCCTAACACGCGTTTAAAACCCTAACACACGTTTAGAAACCCTAACACGCGTTTAAAACCCTAACACACGTTTAGAAACCCTAACACGCGTTTAAAACCCTAACACACGTTTAGAAACCCTAACACACGTTTATGAGCCCTAACACGCGTTTAAAACCCTAACACACGTTTAGAAACCCTAACACACGTTTAGAAACCCTAACACGCGTTTATGAGCCCTAGACACGCGTTTGAACCCTAACCCGTGCTACTGTTCATGCGGCTTGAAACTCAAGGGATTCTAATCCGATTTTTGACTCGATTCAAGGCACAAAACGTTTGGGTTTTACTAGAAACATGTTTAACAACATAAAATGACTGATATGAGGTAGTTTTAACTTACCAAATCTCCCAAATGCCTTTAAATCCGAATTTGACTATATATGGAGATTTTCTTGAGCTTGAACTCTAATTATTTGATATGATATATACATGATGAAGATGATGCAATTTCTTGAGTTAATCTAGCTTCAAACACTATGAAATTTCCAGGATTTGAGTTTGAAATAGTTGACTTTTTGAGAGAGGAAGAAAGGAGATTTAAGAAAAGGGAGGATGAAATGATTAAGGGGGAAAGGAGAATGGGTAACTAATTGGTTCATGGGTCATGGGAAACCCATGGGTCGACCCGTTTCTCCCATAAGCCATTTTACAAACGATTACACAATTTAACGCCAAACACATATTAACGACCCGACTAACATACCACATAGTCATATAATCACAAATGGCTCAATTATTTCATTCAACAAGTTTGTTAGTCAAATTACACAAAAAGTCAACGGGTCAAAATTCACGGATGTTACAGTTTGCTTTTGAGAAGACAATTGAACGGTTACCAAGCTCCTTAGATAGCAGTATAAGCTGGCATCATGCTGACACGTCAATTGTTAGTGTTTAAGTCGTTAACTCCATGCTCTTATTATTTACTTACTCTAGGATCATGCATACAGCAGCTCATGATTATTCGTTATTAGCACTACTTGTGGGAGAAAAGGTAGGTATATAAAAGATGCAGGCTTTTTTTTTTGTTTACGTGTGTAAGACCTGTTAATCTGAATAACGGGTCAACTGGTCTGACCAGGTCAAAAAGTTCCTAGCTTATATTTTGTAATGCATACAACATCCTAAATTGTCTACGCAAAATGTTAGATAACCATTGAAGTTATATAGTTATCATGATCATATTTAAATTAATGAAAAGCAATTCCAATATTGGACAGTCATTTTGGGTCAACACAGTATATATATATATATATATATATATATATATATATATATATATATATATATATATATATATATATATATATATATATATATATATATATATATATATATATATATATATATATATATATATATATATATATATATATATATATATATATATATATATATATATATATATATATATATATATATATATATATATATATATATATATATATATATATATATATATATATATATATATATATATATATATATATATATATATATATATATATATATATATATATATATATATATATATATATATATATATATATATATATATATATATATATATATATATATATATATATATATATATATATATATATATATATATATATATATATATATATATATATATATATATATATATATATATATATATATATATATATATATATATATATATATATATATATATATATATATATATATATATATATATATATATATATATATATATATATATATATATATATATATATATATATATATATATATATATATATATATATATATATATATATATATATATATATATATATATATATATATATATATATATATATATATATATATATATATATATATATATATATATATATATATATATATATATATATATATATATATATATATATATATATATATATATATATATATATATATATATATATATATATATATATATATATATATATATATATATATATATATATATATATATATATATATATATATATATATATATATATATATATATATATATATATATATATATATATATATATATATATATATATATATATATATATATATATATATATATATATATATATATATATATATATATATATATATATATATATATATATATATATATATATATATATATATATATATATATATATATATATATATATATATATATATATATATATATATATATATATATATATATATATATATATATATATATATATATATATATATATATATATATATATATATATATATATATATATATATATATATATATATATATATATATATATATATATATATATATATATATATATATATATATATATATATATATATATATATATATATATATATATATATATATATATATATATATATATATATATATATATATATATATATATATATATATATATATATATATATATATATATATATATATATATATATATATATATATATATATATATATATATATATATATATATATATATATATATATATATATATATATATATATATATATATATATATATATATATATATATATATATATATATATATATATATATATATATATATATATATATATATATATATATATATATATATATATATATATATATATATATATATATATATATATATATATATATATATATATATATATATATATATATATATATATATATATATATATATATATATATATATATATATATATATATATATATATATATATATATATATATATATATATATATATATATATATATATATATATATATATATATATATATATATATATATATATATATATATATATATATATATATATATATATATATATATATATATATATATATATATATATATATATATATATATATATATATATATATATATATATATATATATATATATATATATATATATATATATATATATATATATATATATATATATATATATATATATATATATATATATATATATATATATATATATATATATATATATATAGATATATATATATATATATATATATATATATATATACTTATATATATAAGCTGTGGATGGGAAAGCTTCAAAGAGGTACTTCTAGCTTTTATTGAATATGGATTTCATAAACCCAATAGCCGAGATTTTCATTTGTGTGTCTTAATGTGCACCAATTGAATTACAGAATTGCACAGCGTACTGTCAAGTAAGGCCTGGCATTTGAGTAAGGCTCATGGCTATAATTTTTTCCCTGGCACCCAGAGGTATAACCTTGTGCTATGTGATTTATTACTTCAGTTTTTACAATACATTGATTAATCATGCTGGCATTCATGTTTGCTGACTTCTCATTTGTACTTGGAAAAATGGGGCTACCTAGCATTGAAATTTTGGCCGTATTCAACAGAGGATCTGGAACGAGTGTTAAAAAAAAGAAATCTGGAAAGAAGAAGAAGAAGAAGAAGAAGAAGAAGAAGAACAGATACACAGAAACGAAAGAAGAAGAAGAAGAAGAAGAAGAAGAAGAAGAAGAAGAAGATGATGAAGAAGAAGAGAGAAGAAGAAGAAGAAGAAGAAGAAGAAGAAGAAGAAGAAGAAGAAGAAGAAGAAGAAGAAGAAGAAGAAGAAGAAGAAGAAGAAGAAGAAGAAGAAGAAGAAGAAGAAGAAGAAGAAGAAGAA
>CM067169.1:86929182-86941682 GCA_034093135.1 Erigeron breviscapus | reverse complement strand
GTTATATAGGCTTCCGAGAACTCCACCAATGATTCCAATTATGATAATGGGAATGAGATCAACAACATGATAGCTCACCGAGACTCCACTAACATCAAACATGATCAATCTGATATAAACCAATACAGATTTGTAACGATAAACAAGCAAAACAATAAAATAAAAGTGTTTTTGCAATTGGAGAAGCAAGGATCTCCTAAAAGTCGTAAGACCTTAATTCAATTCATCCATGAAAATATTACAACCCTAATGATCTATATAAATACTAATATTATAGCTTGATTAGCAAGCTAACTAAATAATAATAATATATCATAAATATATCAATAAAATACTTTCCTAATAATAATAATAATAATTATAATAATAATAATAATACTGATCGTATCATTACTCCCGTCCCCAGAAAACACCTTGTCCTCAAGGTGTTACTTTAAAATGTTGCCTCGAGTAATTCCAGGATCCCACGTTTTGAGGTGCGGTGTTGCCTTTTGTGGATCATAAAAAGGCAACAAAACATTCTCAATAACACTTTGCCAAGAGTGTGCATTAGCTTCTGCACATATTTTGTCAAACATAAACGCATGTTGTGGCCTATGGTTGCAAACATTCGTACTACAACCAACATCCTTTCCCTTCACACCTCGACTCGTGGTTATGTCTTGCTGTGAATCAGGGCATCCGGGAACTTCTCGTAAATTTTTATAACCATGAGCATTCTTTTCCACCATCACAGCTCTAACAACTAAACTATTTTCTTTCCATGGCTCCTTGCTGATTTTCTTTAACCGTGTAATATCAGTCTCCTCTTCTATTATCTTCAACCGATCTTCATCATCCACCGCCGCTTCAACAACCACTGTGTTTTCCTTCCCGAGCTCCTTACTGATTTCTTGACTATCTGGTTTTGTACCTTCAATGATGTTCATGTCTTCAACACCGGTACAAAAAGCAGCTTTGTTCTGTTCCTTTCCAAAATCAAACTCCAAATCTTTTTTATAAAAAGATGAAGTGGGATCAAATGGAGAGAAAGAATCTTGCAAGCCGTTAGCATCTATCTTTAAGGCTAAAGAAATCACATCTTCAACCGTGTGACAACTATATTGATGCCATGTGAGGAATATATCTCCAATTTTTGGTTCAAGACCAACCATGAAGAGATATATCGCAGAAAATTCACTCAATGAATCAAAATCTTTAACCCTATTGAACAAAGAACGAAAGACACTACAATAATCTGAAACTGTACCCTCTTGACATAACGTTCTGATTTCTCCCATCGCGGATTTCATGTCTGATTCGTTCCTCATACCTGAGTTCATTGATGTCTTTGTAGAGGCCAACTGAAATTGTTCAGAGGCTGCCCGAAATTGCTGTGAATCAGGGCATCCGGGAACTTCTCGTAAATTTTTATAACCATGAGCATTCTTTTCCACCATCACAGCTCTAACAACTAAACTATTTTCTTTCCATGGCTCCTTGCTGATTTTCTTTAACCGTGTAATATCAGTCTCCTCTTCTATTATCTTCAACCGATCTTCATCATCCACCGCCGCTTCAACAACCACTGTGTTTTCCTTCCCGAGCTCCTTACTGATTTCTTGACTATCTGGTTTTGTACCTTCAATGATGTTCATGTCTTCAACACCGGTACAAAAAGCAGCTTTGTTCTGTTCCTTTCCAAAATCAAACTCCAAATCTTTTTTATAAAAAGATGAAGTGGGATCAAATGGAGAGAAAGAATCTTGCAAGCCGTTAGCATCTATCTTTAAGGCTAAAGAAATCACATCTTCAACCGTGTGACAACTATATTGATGCCATGTGAGGAATATATCTCCAATTTTTGGTTCAAGACCAACCATGAAGAGATATATCGCAGAAAATTCACTCAATGAATCAAAATCTTTAACCCTATTGAACAAAGAACGAAAGACACTACAATAATCTGAAACTGTACCCTCTTGACATAACGTTCTGATTTCTCCCATCGCGGATTTCATGTCTGATTCGTTCCTCATACCTGAGTTCATTGATGTCTTTGTAGAGGCCAACTGAAATTGTTCAGAGGCTGCCCGAAATTGCTGTGAATCAGCATCAACCTTAACAATCGTCCCGGATCTCATGGTTTAACAAAACCACAGGTTGCAAGAACGAGGGCTCTGATACCAATTGATATAAACCAATACAGATTTGTATCGATAAACAAGCAAAACAATAAAATAAAAGTGTTCTTGCAATTGGAGAAGCAAAGATCTCCTAAAAGTCGTAAGACCTTAATTCAATTCATCCATGAAAATATTACAACCCTAATGATCTATATAAATACTAATATTATAGCTTGATTAGCAAGCTAACTAAATAATAATAATATATCATAAATATATCAATAAAATACTTTCCTAATAATAATAATAATAATTATAATAATAATAATACTGATCGTATCACAATCCTCCTTCTCCAAAAAGTCCGCAGTCCCCGGCTTTACAATACTCCATGGAAGCTCTAAGCACTACAACAACTGCTGTGCTGCAAAAAGTTCTCCCTAGAAGAGCATTTCTCCACCATGTTGCCATCTCCTCAAGTGAAAACAACACACCGCCCACTGGTGCACGAAAGGCAGCACATACCCCTGAGGAGGCTCCATAGGTGATAATATCTCGGCGGTCCCTATCGTTGTTGAAGTAACGCATCCAACGCCATTTAATCTGGTAGTTATCTGGCCCACCTTGGCCTATTAATGAAGCAATGCATGCGCCAATGTGAATCAGCGGTCCTTCTTTCCCCAGGTCCAAGCCTGCAGAAACGGCTCCTATGGTTCCAATGATCTGTAATTGTAAAGAAAGATTGGCAAAGCAAAACCATTCAGCTTCTTTCAGGTATGACATGTACTTTCTATATTTTAAGTATCTTAAGGGGTTTTGGTTTTAATATTGTGGAGCAAAAGTGGTATCAGCATTTATTTCAATAATGACAATTTACAAATAGGCCGTATACCAGTATAATTGGACAAGAGCTTCTTGTCTCCTGTCATGTGCCTGGAGCATCCACTGTCAAGGTACCATAAATGAATTGGTTTCCTAGGAACTCCCTGCACATAAAATGAGAAAAATTAGTTTTCTTTGGGGACCCAAACCTTCATAGGTTTGGGTCGTCCCTTCTCATCCTTGAGAATCAGTTCAGTCCAATATCCATTGCTAGAAGCCGTGGGTGGAACATGATTCTCGTCTTGTCTTCTCACTGGAGAAGACTTCTGACCTCTCGTCGGAGAAGGTCTAGGAGAATGAGGACCAAAAGAAGGTCGAACACTTGAATGAATTCGGTCATAATATGAATGACGATATGGAGGTGTTTGAGACCGACTCGGACTCCCACTGGGAGTCGTGAATCTATCTTCTCTAGGTGATATACTCCTAGATTGAGGTGATGAATTCCTCTTCTGATTTGAATTCCTATGAACATTTCCGGAGAAACCTTTCGGTGGAGATTCACGTCGTTGAGGAATAGTAAACGGTTTTGGAGAAGATTGAACTTTAGCCTCATAAACCTGTTTATCATAACCCAACCCCCTTTTTCCTTCCGAGGATGAAACTTTCGAAGGTGTACCTGATCTACGAGGTCTGTTTGGACATACACTATAAACATGACCTTTTTCATGACAAGCAAAACAGAAGAGGACCTTGACCTTTTTCTTTGTATCTACCTTTTTATCGGTACCTACAGATTCATTATTAGCACTGGTGTCTACTGATTTACCTGTTTTTCTAGTATCTTCCTTTTCAAGGTCACGTTTAGCAGGTGATTTACTAGACTTTCTAGCACCATCTATCTCATGTTTACTTTTACTTGGGAACTTCCTAAGTGCAGGCATTAAGATGTGCTTTAAGGCCTTAGTTGCTTCTTCATTAACAGCTAATTCATCTTCAGATTTTCTGATTCTTGACTGCTTAGGTAATGGAGTGAGACGCAACTGACTTACCTTCTTCATATCCTCAATAGGTACATCCCAAACTTTATCAATCCTCTTAGGGTCAATAGATTCTAAAGGAAATTCTAACTCAGTATAAACCCTATTACTCTTACGAAGTGTAAAGTGTACAATACTATCTTTCTGACTATAAGGAGTAGACTGATTTAGGACAACACCTTTCAATTTCTCTTCCTTTTTAGGTTGAGAAGAAACTCCTTTAGACTCAGGCACTTTTGCCTCAGGAATAGAGTCTTTTGGATTACCAACTTCAGTAATAGGTTGAAGTAGAACTTCAGGAATATTAGGATCAACGGAAGTAAAGTTATTATTGAAAGGAGGAGGCACGTCATTATAAGAGATCTTAGAAGTGTCAAGACTCTTAGAAGAAGAATCCTCAAATTTTGACATATGCCTTAAAAGCTCAGCATGTCTTGCGGAATCAGATTTAGCATTTAACTCCAAGATTTCTATCCTAGCATCAGCAAGTTCCTTTTCAATGGTAGCACACTTTTTAGCTAACAAGGAATAAGCTTCACCACCTACTCTTTCTACGGCCACAGACTGTTTAACCTTATCTTTCATAGCTCTAATGTCAGACTCTAAGGATCTAATCTTCTCCTTGAAGAATTTTTCTTTATCATCTACAGTTAGACCCTTTTTAATTAACTTATCTCTTTCATCATGAGCAGCATTGACAACAGATTCTAATTTCTTAATTTGTTCATTCTTTTGTTCAATTTCATCAAACATTCGATTAACAATTTTGCAAACATGAACAATAGTATGTAGAGAATAAGATACCTGTTGATCTGCTTCTTTGCAGTCTGCCATGTAAGCAACAAAGTCATCCACAGTCATGCCAGCCGGAATTTCAAACTCTTGCGTCTGCTCTTCAATTGTCTTTTCAACCGTTTCAGTAGCAGAATCTTCTTTAACCTCAGCAGTTCTTACTTCTTCAGAAGCTTTAACTTCATCAAGGTTCTTGACGTCTTCTATTTCAACTTCAGATTCAGAATCAGTATCATATACACCAGCATCAGCAGATTCCAAATTCGAGCTTTGAACATTTTCATACAAATGCTCTTCACTGTGGTATATTGTGGTGTCCAAGAAGTCATCAGGAGTATCAACTATCTGAGCCATATCATCAAGGATTTCGGCCAAATAAGCATTATTGGTCTCATCTTGTGGAAGATTCCAAATATAAGAACCATCAGGTTGAACAGCTACTATAGCCTTGTCATTGCCGTTTACATTTGCAGCAGTATCATCAGTTAATAAAAGAGCTCTATTTGCATTTTGATTGAACGGACGATTACCACCTCTATCTTGACGTGTAGGAGTAGCATTGACATCTCTCTTAGGCCGTTGACACTCTCTGTCAAAATGTCCAAACCCTTCACAGTTGTAGCACTTCACCTTTGACTTGTCGAAGCCCTGAGTACCTCCAGTAAGCTGTCTACCTGTTCTTCTCATAAACTTTTGCACTCTCCTTGTGATCATTGCCAATTGCCATTTCAGATCCATTTCTTCAACATCATCTGGATCTATCTGTTTGTAATCTTCATCAATGAGTGCTGGATCTGTGATTCTACCAGCAACAAACGCTTCATGTGCAGCACACATGGCAGCATATACATTCATCCTACCCTCAGCTGATTTCATATCCATTGGCATGGACTTGTAACCAGCAGAAGATGATGCAATGTTACCAAATTTCATATTATCAGTCTTTGCACCTTCATTTGTCTTTTTGCCTTTGTTACCAGCATCAGTAGCCATGAATCCAGCAAAATCATCTCCATCCATAAAAGAATCAGAATTCTCTGTCTTGCCAGAATTACCAACTCCAGAAAAGAATGCATTAATGTCAGCAGTTGGATTTTTCATAGTGGCATGATATAGAGATGGATCTTGTGTGAAGTTATCTTGAAGATCCTTTGCCTTATCCTTCATTTCTCTGTTTCTTAGAGTGGATATAACTCCATCTATCCGAAGAGATGCATAATCAGCTCTTTCTTGCAATCCATGACGAAACTCCTTATAAGCTTTCGACAAACCATCCAGGAATTTATCCACTATCTCAGTAGGAGTGTACTTAAGATCAAAATAAGCTAATTCAGCAAGAAGATGTTGATATCTCAGTATAAGATCCTCAACTTGTTCATTCTTTGTAGCATTGAAGCAGTCAAATTGTTTCTTAAGCATTTTAATTCTATTTTGCTTCAATAGCGGATCACCCTCACAGTGAGCTTCAATAGCATCAAACAATTGCTTTGAAGTCTTGTACTCCTGTTTAGGAAACAGGTGCACCAACTCTTGAGGTATACACATACGAAGAGTAGAAAGAGCCTTAACTTCAACAGCATAATTAGCCTTTTCTTCACCTTTTAACTCTCCCATCGTGTATGATGAAGTAACTCCATTCACAGTAAGAGTGGGCCACTCATAACCTTCAGTGATCATGATCCACATGTTTAAATCTTCTCGTTGAATATAGTCTTCAAATCGACCTCTCCACGCCCAGAAGTCAGCTAATGAGACTAACTTTGGTGGAGAATTAGTACGTCCGACAAGATGATCATGATAAACAAGAGAATTAAGGTATTGGGCAGCAGCATGGTTGGTTGAAGACGAGGAAGCCATTTGAAAAACGAAATTAGAAAGTGTTCTTACGAAGATAAGAGTTAGAACGAAGATAACACTAAATTCGTAAGATGAGATCTGAACGAAGATAGGTTAAGTTCGTAAAGCAACAAGTGAACGAAGATAGTTTTAATTTCGTAAAGCCATAAGTGAACGAAGATAGCTTTAAGTTCGTTTGCTATCTTCGTAAGAAGAATCCTTGGAACGAAATTAAGATAAATTCGTTTTGCTAAATTCGTAAGGCAAAAGAACTTGGCAACAGTTAGGGTTTTCGGGAGGTTTTTGACAGAAAAACAATCAAACAAACGATCTCGAACCTTCGATAAGATATCGATTTGCTCTGATACCACTTGTGAGTCCCTCGATAGCAACAGATCGCTCTCGAGATCGTCTATCGTTATGTCGTGAGTGCGGAATCCTCACGAGATAACTAGTTTGATTAGTTATCGAATATATAGCAATTATTAGTGAATAATCTGCCTTATATGATCTATTTTCGTTTTCTAAAAGTTAGAAACGAACTTAGTCTCAGATGGTGTTTATGTGTCGAATGAATCTCTCAATTTAGGGTTTTCATTCGTATATATATGTTTCTGATTGATAATGGGCCTGCTGGGCTTTGTTCTTACGAACTTAGCAGCCCAGCCCATATAACGAAGATAATCTTCGTTTGTTCCTAACGAAGATTATCTTCGTTAGCATCTATGTCTAGTTATCTTCCAAGTACTTCTTATACGAGGAACCTAACATACATTATGTTTGTACTTGTATAACATACATAACAAACATCATATATCAACATATATATAACACCAAAACATGTAATCGATCATTACTAAAACACGATGTCCATAATCTATCAATTACATATATAAATAAGACATAAAGTAACATAATGTCTTAATCATCAAGACTAATCAAATCTAAGTTGCTGTTGTCACATCAACATACATCAACATATATCATGTTAACAAATACTGTATATCTTTTTTAAGATAAATTTAGCTTTAATTTTAGTTATTAGTTTGTATGACTGTGAAGAAAAAGACCAAAACTATTTTGTATGTAAAAGTGTCACTAATTTTTTATTTTTTATTTAGAACGGCAAGAAAGCAATGTATTAATATAATAAAGAACCGCTAGCAAGACACTAGAGTTCAAATGGTACAATTACATAATTCTAGAAACCGACTATGTACACAGTACACTATCTAGAATCTACCCGAAACTTTAACTACAAAGATTGCAAAAAGGTAGAAAAAAACTTATCCCAATTACAAGACATAAGAAAAAACCTCATCAACGAAGGCCGAGCCATTTGAAGAAGATACAATAAAAAAAGAAACTTGAATATATTTTTAACATATGAGAGCCGATATAAGGTTTTTTGGATAAAAAGAAAAAAAATTAGTGAAAAGTTAAGGAACAAAAACCTATACCTTGCAATAGAATTTTGTATATAAGTTCTTGAATGAAATAAGCTTAAAAGCCGGTGTAAAAGTTACATTAATGGTTTGTTAGAATGTCAAGTACAAAATTACAAGTTTGTTTATAATTTAATTCTTAATTATCTTTCATAATAATATCACATTACGAGTACACCTAGTTTCAAAAAATTCTAGAATAGAGGAATTATTATAGCACGTGCTTTGTGAAATGACTACGGCAAACAATTCCATCAATATGTCTCAACTAATAATGACAATGACGAACTTATGATTATCGCACTACAACTTGCAAAGTATAACACTTAGAATCGTATATATCTTCAAAATTATAAACTATTATAACTTAAATGTATGAAAATTTAATATTGATAATATCGTAAATACCGTGACGAGGTGTTTCTTTGCACAAATGTTAACCTACGTTAATAAGAGAACACATTGCCCATCAATATATAGTGACGAGGTGTTTCTTTGCACAAATGTTCGTTAGCGTTTGACCTTTAAGCTCCCGAGAGTATTCAATTGCACTCCCCTCGTCCCATAGTGTTATGCCATGGTGGTCAATGTAGCATGCATTTTCTTCTAAGGCGGCCAGCCTCTGTTGGGAACGGGTAGGTTGGCTGCAGGGTGGTCTAGACAAAACTCATCCTCGAGAAGGAAGAGCTGCCAATTTCTTTGGCCAAAGTTTGCCAAATTCTGCAGATTTGCAAGCTGCATAATTAGTAATGTTTGAACCGTAACTAGCCCTTAGAAGAATGGATCTATAGTATATACATTTAAAGTTACCATAAAAAAAAATACACATTATTAGATCGGAATTGGTATATAATGCCCCAGGGGCATCCGATGATTAACAATTAATAACCCATAATTTCTATAAATATTAAGGCTTTACACTAAATATAATTAATTTATTTCTTTATGTCCAATTTGCCCTTTCCTTTATAGTTCAATAATCAATGCCACACATTTTAATTAGTATATCCATCCATTTATGTGTGGACCCTTTTTATATCGATACTATACTAATTTTTAATTGTATAATTTTGCTTAACTTTTAAGTGATTGTCAAAATATCATTTAATCTCTTATATCTAACTAAGAAGGATATATTAGGGCTAATGTGGCTTTTTTGTTTTTATTCCACGTCAGATTTTTTCATACGTGTCATTAGTAGGTTTATTGTGAAGCTTAAAGCTTAATTAACTTAATTATTAATTAATTAACTTAAAGCCGCCACCGATCTCTCGCTCTTTCAGTCCCATCAAAGCCCAATCTTCTTTTCTTCTCTTCCTAATATATGCAAGTTTTCTAAATTCAGAACCTGTATCTATATTCAATTAGTGTGGATACTATAAAATCCCTAATTTTGCATCTATAAACAGGAGCAGTCTTTGTATCACTTTTCTGTCCCAAAATCCTAATGAGTTATCTACACGTGAGTAATTTAAATTAGTTTCCGTATTATTATTTTCCGATTTAATATATTATTTTGGGGATTCTGATGGAAACCTTCATATATGGTATTATTTTCTGATTTAAGGTATTAGTTTTCCAATTATTATTTTCTGATTTAAGGTATTATTTTGGGGGTTTAGATGAAAAGCTTGATTTAGGGTATTATTTTTTGATTTCAGGTATTATTTTCGAAATATATTATATTCAGTGATTTAGTTTTATAAGTTAATCATCTTTATGCAAGCTGCCAGATCGTCCAATGATGCTGAAAACACGATCTCTATCATCGGGTTCTGCTGGAATCAGAAAATTTTAAACGCAACTACAACAATTCCCTTGTCCGATGTTACAAAGTTACAAACTGTACAGTTTACTCTCAGTTATACCTCTTTTATATGTTTTACTATTTACGTGTTCATGATTAATTACTTACATGTATTATCTTGGCAACATATTCTGTTGATAGACTTGGAGCTGCAAATGTGAGAAATATAAGAAAAAAACAATCTCTTTATAATGGTACGCATTATAGACACTAGACATCCCTGTATGATTTGGATATAAGATATCATCCATCAGTAACTTTATTATATGTATTATTGAAATACGTTCATTTTACTCATCATTGATTTTATTAGTAGTTAGCACTCCATCTACTAGAATAAGTAAAACGAATACTGCATTCAATGATTTCCATCAGAACGGTAATCTTAATCTTTATCACCATAACAACCAGACGCGAGTATAGTAGATCATATAATCAAAATTGTTATTATTTCGTCCACCAATACAACAGTGTCAGTTATCCCCTCCCCTTGGTGTTCTTTCTAATTGCTTGGCCATTTTGATGACTGGTATTTCCAAGTAGGTACTATATACTTTGCAATAAAACTCGATGTTGGAGCTTCATCATTCCGCCACGTTTTGATAAATATTGTCGACTTGTCGTTATAGAAGTTTATGACAGTATTATTTATTACCTATTAGGAGTTTTTTCTTTTTGCAACTATATATATATATATATATATATATATATATATATTCTCCTATTTTGCTATATTGTAAAATTCTAAATGTGAAATTTGAAAATCAGGCTCTCTTATTAAATTCAAATATGTGGTTTTCTATCCCTTTTTATGATGTTCCCTTCTATCCTAAAGACTTGGACTAAAATTGCATCTCATTACATAAATCGACTAAGTTATTTTAATTAGGTGGATAACAACACCTTTGTCGGAAATTACTTATTCCGCTTTTATTTATCTATAGGATACAAAATCTTGAGACATGATCATCGCCGGCGATGCTTGAGCATAAAGTTGCTGTTTACTGGATTGTTATTACATTTGGAAACATCAAGGCAAAGCAAGTAAGAAACACATTTTGAATGGATGCTTGCTTTACTTGATGATGTTAGTGTATACTGAGTTAGTCTAAATGCCTAATAGTAAGTAAGCACCTTATGCTGTCTTATACGGGTTTTGGGACCCAATACCTTGACGATGAATGGAAAGGTTTTGCATCTTATTTGCCAATTCTTTGTTATGTATCTCTATGGTTGTGCTATTTGTTCAGATGGTGTACAGTTGAAATTTTAATAAAGCGAACAATTAATATGTAGGTGTTGTGTGTGCTCATTGGATATGTAAAATTTGCTCTAAGTTGAGCACATGGATGTAGTGGGTCACAAAGGGTGTCATGGAAGATATTGTCTCGATTGAGCAGAATGAGGAATCTATGGGCGTCATGTTGTGATTGATGAGCATTTGATTCCATTGTCATATGCCGGAAAATCTACCATTTTTATACAAAATGTGAGTGTATACATATATCATTGTTTGGTATTCTTCGACATTATTGGGAATGATGGATACGATTAAAAGCCATTTGATGCCAACTGAACTAATTGGGAAGTCACAGGAAAGTATTTGCTGCTGCAAGTTCTCTAAATTTGCCTTATGCTAAGCTTTTCATGTGGCAAGAAAATAAAGAATGATTTTCATCCATAAAGCATTCATTTTCCCTTTGTTTTTAGCGAGTTTTTCTTTAAATAGATTGGAGGTTTAGATTATGATTAGATTTGAAAAATTAGACGACATTATTTCTTTTAGCCGAAGGGATTATTATTATTATTGACCTCAATTACTAAGTGTTGGGTATGTCCAATACTGGAAATTGTGATTGGTTTTTGTAATACTTTGATAGATATAATAAACATGAGGTACGGGTTTAATCTATCTAGTAATTAATATAGTGTTATTTTGAATGAAAAAAATAAAACGCCATTTGGTTCTGTCCATATTCGAGGGGATATTGGTTAAAAAACAAATAGTTACAGGAGGTTATTTTTATTTCATTTGAGTCAATATAAATTCTAAAGATTAGTCCCAATTAAACATCAAATAATAAAGAAACACACAATAACTTTATTACAAGTTAACATCCAAACACACTGTTTTACAACTTTGTAAAGAAAATAGGATTGAAGATCTTCATCTTCTAACATAATTTTCAAATGTCGTACACAAATATTTAATAATGGATATCCGATGAATATATAAAAAAAAACTATTAACTATTCTAAATTATCTACCTCTAACATTAAACATCTATCTATATCTATACCCCTTGTATTACAAACTAGAAATTTATTTTAAGAAGTTTAATTATTTTTTCCTAATTAAGCCCTTAATTCACACATTACCTCTAATTTTATATTTCTAAACACAATTAAACAAACATCTATCAAGATGTAACTCACAGTCACTTCTTTCCCTCCTCCTATTTACACAACACATCAATTCCTCCCTCACTGTTTTGTATTATTATTACCGTTTAACCGCTCCAACGCGCGAACACTAACCCTTATTATATAAAATTGATTCTGGCAATAACTTAAATATATTAAGCAAAGTTGTACAATTGAAAACTATAGCTAGTATAATATCGTTATAAAAACGCTCGACACATACTACAAC
>CM067169.1:86916749-86928182 GCA_034093135.1 Erigeron breviscapus | reverse complement strand
AAAAGCTAGAAGTACCTCTTTGAAGCTTTCCCATCCACAGCTTATATATACGAGGGATAGTGCCCGCGCGATGCAGCGGTGTAATTGAGATGCGTAACTCAAAAATCGTGATCGGAAATCGGGTGTGTAACAATATCCTATTATAATGAGTTAATAATCTTAAAACTAAAAAGTTACACCCCTACTTATCTATAATATAAACAAAGTTAAAAACTAAAACATAATTTATACTGATTATTATAGGAGGGGGCAAAAAGAAATAAAATCGTATATCATAGTGATTATAATTATTTCATTTATACTTTATCATATTAATTTTTCTATGGAGCTGTTAATTATTTCATTTATACTTTATCATATTAATTTTTCTATGGAGCTGTTAATTCATTTATTTATTTAATTATAAACTATAAATTATTTTAAAAATGCAAAGTTCCTACAAATCAAAACAGGGGTCCAACTAACGTTCAACGTCCTTTATTTAATGGTGTCAAACAGCTGTATAAAATTTGATGTCCATATACAATTTTTTGTTTTGAAAAGACAACCTATATAAGGCTATATTATATTATATTCATATAAAAGAAAACCTTGTATATATCCACTAACTACATACACATTCATATAACTCATTTAGAAATCTGCTTCTTTCAACTTCTTTCTTTCAGATCCTTTTTGTCAGATCAAAAGAACATATACTATATACAATCACTTTCCGATGAAATTGTATCAGATTTCCGGTTCCGATCTTAGTCATCATCATCTTCTTCATCTATTTATCATCATCACCTAAATCTTCTCTTTTTTTATTTTTGTTTATTGATTTGTGGGTGATTGACATTGGTAGCTGGTGACCGGAATCGCAGCCGGCGATGATTGATTTTGGTTAGTGGTGGCCGGAGGTGACGCCTGGTGTTGGCCGGAGATAGCGGCTGTTGTTGGCTGGAGATGGTGACCACCGCCGTACATAACCACCCACCACCGCCTGCACCACATAAACATCATTACCCGCCACCATAGAAGAAATCTCAGATCTGGTGACCACCATTGACCGGCCGTTGACTGACGTTGACCGGTGGTTAAAGGCAGAACAATAGGATAGGGTTTTGTTCGCGATTGAATTCTGATTCGATTGCAATGGGTTTCGTGTCTTAATTCGAAAAAACGAAAGAGAAATCACGGTTTTCACTTTTCCGGCGAGATTTCGAATTTTCGGCGAACCTTGAATCGGTTTTATTTTGGCAAGGGTTTGTGCGGATTTTGTTCCTGAGCATTTTGGTGACAATTTCGAGTTCCAATTCGAAGAAACGGAGGAGCAATCGTAGATCTAAGTTTTCCGGCGAGATTCATGAATTTTCAGGCGGCGGTGGTGGTGATGTAATGGCGGCGGTGACGTGACGGGTGGTGGTGTTGAGTAGCGGTGGCGGCAGTGTTGGCGTCGGAGATTGGTGGCGGCGACGGGTGGTGGTGGCGGTACGTAACAGCGGCGGTGGTGGAGGTGGTGGAGGTGGCGGCGGTTGCTGGAGGTGGCTGGAGATGGTGGTCGGTGGTGGTGGTACTGGTGGTGATGGGTGGTAAGGTGGTAATAATCTATAAAGTTGAGGGGTATATTAGGTACTTCAATTCATTAATTGAGATTTTCAAAAAGGTGGAAATGCTTTATAATGTATTATAGGTAAGTGTTTGAGGTAGTGACCGACTTTCTTCTTGTGTGATTCTGCTTGGAATTTGTATTGAGTCTTCTCTTGCTCGTAAAATCCAAGGTCGTTTTTCGTCTTTCGACTTGAAGGTCGGACTAAAGTAACAGAAAAACAAAACCATATAACTTTGGATTTTCACTTATTATCAGAAGTCAAAATGGCTACATACTAAAAGTCAAACTAATTTATACCTTTCAAGTGTCATGGATTTACGTTCTGCTAACTTAATGGCTCGCAAAGTCCCAATCAATGATGGGTCAAGCCCCTTCCTAGGGGGATCAACCACAAGAACTTCTGATCCCACAAGCCAAGAGAGTGGTTCCTGAGAAAAGTTCCAGATGAACCGTAATGTAAACTATGCGATAAAGAGGTAACACAAGGAGCAGTTCAGGCTGTGTTGACCCAAAATGACTGTCCAATATTGGAATTGCTTTTCATTAATTTAAATATGATCATGATAACTATATAACTTCAATGGTTATCTAACATTTTGCGTAGACAATTTAGGATGTTGTATGCATTACAAAATATAAGCTAGGAACTTTTTGACCTGGTCAGACCAGTTGACCCGTTATTCAGATTAACAGGTCTTACACACGTAAACAAAAAAAAAAGCCTGCATCTTTTATATACCTACCTTTTCTCCCACAAGTAGTGCTAATAACGAATAATCATGAGCTGCTGTATGCATGATCCTAGAGTAAGTAAATAATAAGAGCATGGAGTTAACGACTTAAACACTAACAATTGACGTGTCAGCATGATGCCAGCTTATACTGCTATCTAAGGAGCTTGGTAACCGTTCAATTGTCTTCTCAAAAGCAAACTTCGATTCTTTATTTATCTCAACACATCTAACTGATCTGTAAATAATAAGATTAAAATACAAGTATGATTAACTGAAGATCTAAGTGGTTTAAACAATAAGATCAAAATATGAACATTTCTTTCCTGCATTTTCTTGAGGAAGCAAGTGACAATCCGATGACTCCAGCTCCAGCATATAGGTCAGTAACCGATGCACCAACAGGGACATATTTATGTAGTTTTTGAAGCAAGGAATCAAAAGCCTGAAGTATATATATTATCAAATTACACAATAGAATGAACAGCGGTGAATAGGCAACAGTGTCACTAAACCAACATAACAGTTTTGTGCTGGTTGTTTACCAAATAATAAGCAAGACCAACAAGATATCTAAAAGACAAAAGGCGACGACTTCAACCAGTTTACTTATCAATAGGTCGATTTGTGTAGTGTTTTATTTCAAACTAGTATAATAACCCGCGCTTTGCAGCGGGACTTAAGTAAATTATTCACCGGATGGAAATGATCTTGGTACCACACAAATTTATTAACTTACCACATAGTATACGTTTTCCGATATACTCTACAAACAACTAATGCATACTTAAAATAAATTAATCAAATTATGCGGTATGTATATCACTTCCTTTTCATTAATTTCATTTTTTACAATTAATATTAAAGTTTACAGTACTAAGAAGTTACAAGTCAAAATGTAAAATAAATAAAGTAAACATAAATAATAACAACACAAATTAATCATTTTTTCTAGGGTCATTATTATTAAATTGAAACAGATGTATCATTTGTTTCCACCGCCCCATTTAATCTCTCTCTCACACACACACCTTTTCCCTAAACAATTTTCTCCCTCTTCTGAGTTCTCTCAAAATGAAAGCTTTTTTTCATTAAACGTAAATTATCATTACATATAGATTTAGTCATGTAGATATTGTGAAGTAGGTTTGAAGTTTAATGCGTAAGAGTAAGTGTTGGGTCGGTGATTTGAAAGCATAATAACGTCAGATGAATTGGTTCGCCAGATCCACGCCGCCTCCGCATCTGCGTATAGTGCAGAAGCAAATGAAAATGGAGGAAAGGAGACTACTGGTTGTTACCGGTGGTGGTTGTTCCTGACCGTGAAAAGAGACCAGCGGTTGTTCCCGTTGATTGTTACCGGCGGGGCTGTTGCTCTCGGTGATTGTCAACGGTGGTAAAAGGAGACCGGTAGTGGTTACTGGCGGTAGTTGTACGCTCCCAGTGATTGTTTCCTGATGATTGCTACCGATGGTGGTTGTTCTCGGATTGTTAACTGCGGTGAAAGGAGATCGGTGGTGGTTACCGGCGGTGGTTAAAAAAGATTAATTGGTTTTATGTTTATTTTTATTTATTGTATGTGTATGTATGTGTAATTGTGTATGCTATATGAGTTGTACCTGCTGTTTAAAAAGTTGTAAGATAATTGTAACTAAGCTGGTTACTGTAGCCGATTAAGCCAACTACAAGCCGACTAAGCCAGCTGAGCCGCTACTGTAGTAGTTTACTTTTGGATTGTTATATATATATAATGAGCTTTGGATCAAAGGATTAACTAAAAAAATTGGGTCAAAAAGGTTGAGTAGGTCAAATGAACTAACAGTTGCTGGAAGTCTTATTTAATAATTAATACACACTCATACAAGCTCCTAAGTTGCTTGTACTTAAGGACTTAGATTATTATACTACTCGTAATATATTTAACGCATCTAAAGAGACTGGTCCACCCATCTTGCCACCACTATAGAAAGATAATGAAAACAATAATTCAACTTCAAATTTACCAGAAACACAAAATTAAAAAAAATGCATGCAGTTTCAGGAAAATAAGAGGAAGACAGAAACTCTGGAAGTCCAGACAAGGTATTACCCTTGTATTTGCTTGATCAAAGCTCGACGGAGCCAAATAGACATCGATTCCTCCAACATGCTCCCAAAATCTCTTTCTCCTAAGAGATGCCTCCATCTATTTCCAAAGATCACCTAGATCACCAAAAAGAATTGATAAGTTGCTTGCAAAGACTGTGCATAATTCACTATTTTTGAGTTAAGCATACAAAACTGATCACACTTTTAACCCCATGTAACAAAGCTATTCTTGTATTATGAACAAACTTCTAATACAAAACCAATAAACTAACAAACATACTATTTAGCTCTAACTTCAAAATCATACTGATATTACTAGTCAGGTTCTAATAAACCAAAAATCACAGTTTTTGTTATTCTATTGGTACATTTATCTGAATATCATGCCTTTCGGAATGATAATAATCTTCTGGAAGAAAACATTGCACAAAACCACTACTTGGTTAAAAAAAAAAAACTCCTCTAATAAACAGAAACAGAAAATAGAAGGACAACACTCACATTGTTAGTGATGTTTGAAAATTCACCCAAACGGAATGAATTAAATGAACTTTACTGTTTGGCCCTCCATTTCTCCATAAGAACTACAAGAAGCACCAGAGGTTAGGACAAAAAGATGGTCAAGTTGTTGGTCAAAGGGATATTCACGATAGAAAAGGGCCTTCATAGAGAAAGTAAATCATCAATATCTTCTGGTTTTAGAATATGAATAAAGGAAAACAAATGATTTTCTATCTACTATATTTAGCTTAGCCGATGGTGGTTGTTCTCGGATTGTTAACTGCGGTGAAAGGAGATCGGTGGTGGTTACCGGCGGTGGTTAAAAAAGATTAATTGGTTTTATGTTTATTTTTATTTATTGTATGTGTATGTATGTGTAATTGTGTATGCTATATGAGTTGTACCTGCTGTTTAAAAAGTTGTAAGATAATTGTAACTAAGCTGGTTACTGTAGCCGATTAAGCCAACTACAAGCCGACTAAGCCAGCTGAGCCGCTACTGTAGTAGTTTACTTTTGGATTGTTATATATATATAATGAGCTTTATATATAGATTAACTAATAATAATATATATCTTTTGCGTGAATATAAACACTCGTATTTGGTTACATATATATATATATATATATATATATATATATATATATATATATATATATATATATATATATATATATATATATATATATATATATATATATATATATATATATATATATATATATATATATATATATATATATATATATATATATATATATATATATATATATATATATATATATATATATATATATATATATATATATATATATATATATATATATATATATATATATATATATATATATATATATATATATATATATATATATATATATATATATATATATATATATATATATATATATATATATATATATATATATATATATATATATATATATATATATATATATATATATATATATATATATATATATATATATATATATATATATATATATATATATATATATATATATATATATATATATATATATATATATATATATATATATATATATATATATATATATATATATATATATATATATATATATATATATATATATATATATATATATATATATATATATATATATATATATATATATATATATATATATATATATATATATATATATATATATATATATATATATATATATATATATATATATATATATATATATATATATATATATATATATATATATATATATATATATATATATATATATATATATATATATATATATATATATATATATATATATATATATATATATATATATATATATATATATATATATATATATATATATATATATATATATATATATATATATATATATATATATATATATATATATATATATATATATATATATATATATATATATATATATATATATATATGTATATATATATATATATATATATATATATATATATATATATATATATACAGTAAGAGTTTGTATTTTACCCCGAATGTAAAATAAATAAAGTGGAGTTATATAATATATCATATTATATAAATTCTGTATATATAGAGAAAACCAATAATGATAGAATTTTGAACGATGAGCCCATCACTTAATCTCTATATTCCTTTGGTCTAGAATGTCATCATTTGTCCTTCTTACTATTTATTGCCAAGCTCTAAGTTTAATTCTATAGTTCAAAATTTTGACGAGTTTTATCATCAATCATGCGTTAATCCAGAAGTTTATCATATTGATTTTCAATCTGCGGTGCATTATTTACAAGTCTGGCAGTTCATCTGCTTTCTTTTGATAGTTTGCAAATAAATATAATATGTGATTTCCTTCTGTTGGGCTAAGTCTGAATACATTTATGGGGTTTGTTTAATTCTTGTACCTAATACACGACTAATATTTACAATGATAGACACGATGCCGCTTGAAATCAGCGCATCGCCGCATCTCGTAGAAAAAAATTAAACAACTTGTAAGTTATTACCGTTACGGCATCTCGCGCGCTATAAACCGGAGTCGCTGCAACGCGCGGGTACTAGACTAGTACTATATTAATAAGCATATAAGAGGGGTAGTTTCGGTATTTTGAGAAATTTAAGACGCGTACAGCTAAAACTAGCGTGTGTACAAGGATCTTAATGCGTATGGTCTTAAAAGCGTCTTAAAACACTGTAGCTACAACAGTATTCGTCTTTGGCTTCTCTCACGCTCTTCTTCAATCTGAAATTCAAATTTCAAAAAGGATAAATAACCCTCATCACACTCTCTCTCATACGCACCATCATACATCATTATCTCATCCCATTTTTTTCATCTATCATCTCTCCTCATTCTCTCATCTTCCATCATCTCATCTGGATTCTCTCATCAATGAAGTTTGGATTTTTTTCTATATGGAACCCAGATCTTCCATGAGTTTGTGTTATTATTTTCGATTTACTTCTATTTTTCAGTTAACAGATCTTTCTCCGCATATTTCATCTCAAATTCGATCAACCTCCATCACCAGAGGTTCGCATATTTAAAACCAGATCTTTTGGATAAATTTTTGAGGTATTTATGATAATTTTTACTAAGACTTTTTATTAATTATTTTTATGCTAGATCTGGTTCAACAACAACAACAACAAGGTACTCAATCCCGACATAAGTCGGGCTATGAGGGAGGTATGATGTAGACAGACCTTACCCCACACAAAGGTGGGGAGGCTGCTTCCAGATCCACCGAGGTGGAAGGGACCTCCGGCCCGGGGTGAAAAAAATAGGTTAGATCCACCGGAGTGGAAGACTTAACCGGAAAAATCTCGATCTCAGATCTACTCTCGATCTCAAAGAGAAGCCGGAGAAACCTCTCAACGCTCTCTAGAGAGAGAGAAGATAGTGATTAAGACTTTTTATTAATTATTTTTATGCTAGATCTGGTTCAGTATTCTAAAGGGGTTGAAATTGGATATTAAAATGCTAGAAGATATAGATACACATATCAAAGTTATATGTTATATGAGTTCAAGAAAGTTTCAAGTGGTGTCCCCTGTTCCAGCAGATATAGATACACCAGATTAACATGTTAGCTGGTGTAGTTGCTGTTGAAATCAACTGGAGGACCAAATGTTCCCTTTCACCCCGGAAACGAGGTTAGTCTTGTATTTAACCTTGGGAGAACGACACTATGGAAGATTACGATCTATGGTTGCAAATTTGTTAGAAGAGAATACATCCATGATCTTTACCTAGGTAAAAGGCTCTTTATAGGCTATAGTTTTTAACGTAGTATGCTGTTTGTCATGGACATAGTGCTCAAGATCTTTATACATCTATACTATGTTTTTTCTAATTGCTTTAATGTAGGGCAAGCTCAAAGTGTATCCGGCTGCTCAAGAAGGTACTGGTAAAACTTGTCCCTTTTATTTTATTAAAAATATGCAAATAGTTAAATGTAGTTTCTGTTGTTAACTATAATTTGACAGCAAGTAGTGGCAATGGATTGAAGGGAAGTCGAGTCCTTCCCATTCAAGAAAGGAGCTGTTGGTATCTCATCATTTCCACGGTTCCACCCAACACTTTCCAAATTGCAACTAGGAAAGACTTGCATTGGTGAAAAATTCAGTTTCTAATCATTTGATATTTTTTTGAAAATGCAATTGATGTCGGTTTGGGTGTAGTGTGAAATGTGAACCATGTGGATATTGATCCTTTGGGAATGGAATCTTGTGAAATTCTCCATCCTTCTATGAGAATGCATGTCTAAATTTTAAAGTTGGTTAAGTCCATTGGTAAACAAGTAGAGCTGATATAGGCATATAGCTAATTTGATTTCCCGCATTCTGCATCTCACGGAATCAAGTACTAGCTTGTAATATAACTATCATTACGCCTTCTCGCGCGTTGTAAACCGGCGCCGCTGCAACGCGCGGGTACTAGACTAGTATAGAGATATATATATAAAAATAAAGGTATGAAGTATATAATTGATTTGTTTAGATTGATTTAACTAGAGAAATATTTATTTGAAAACTAAAATTTTGGTGAAAATAAAAAAACAGGCCAATCACTCGTGATTTGAAGCTCATATCACAGAGTGATTGGCCTATTTTCTGATTTTAACCAAAAAATTTAGTTTTAAATAAACATTTCACATATAATCAATTAGTTGATAAAAGTAGATATTTTAGTCGCAAACTTTATATACGATATTGATATTTGATATTCGGTGGGTAAATTTGAGTGGATTATAGTCGTTAGGATTTATTTTTCGTAAAAGTATTGTTTATGTTGAATTAAGATAACCATCAAATAGATATTAAATTAGGATATAATTTGTCGTCATCAAGATACATATTAAGTTAGGATACGATTTTCGGTAATATTAAAACTCGGGTTGTATAGTTTTAAAAAAATGAAAATTTTTCTTTTTATCTTTTATTGAAAAGGGAAGTGGGCAAAGGGTATAATTTAGACCGTTGATATGGGGACCACCTGTCCAACGTTCACTTGCTACCCGTCAGCCTTCTTCTATCTTCTATCAAGATCAACACACATTTCTCTCTCAACCTTCTTCTATCTTCTATCAGATCAACACACCTCTCTCTCTCTCCCCCAATTAGCAACCTTCTTCTATCACCATGGTTGAGGGTACTTTTGTAGACAGTGGTTCACAGGCCGAACTTACCACCAAGGGAAAGAAGGCAACTGTGCAGCCATAGCTTTCAGCCAGATGACCCAGGTAACTTTGGCGATGGAGAACAATACACAGTTTGTTCCACTCTCGCCGCAAAACATGATAGATGTCATCGGCGTTAACGCGAAAGCGCTTAAGATAATTGAATTTATTTGCAAGAATGGTCTTGAAGAAATCATTAAATACCAGTTCATCCCGCGGGCTAATTCAACCTAAATTTCAAACGCCGTCACGTCTACGTTAGCCGGATAGACCGTTTTAAAACACAAGCGAGTATAAAAGAGCCAACTTGTACGCATGTTTTCTGATGGGGGGAAAAAATTTCCTTGTGTCGCCGGGGTCCTTATGTGTGGCTTTACCAAGGAGGTTGCCAAATCGGTCTTCAAATGGGAATACGTTGACCCGGTGACCAAAGAGAAGGGTCCCACCCAAGAAGAGATAGCTGATCATATTCGACGATCACGTTATGGTCGTGGTTGGAGTCAACACCGACCATCCTGATGAAAGAAAACATTATTGTGTGATCAAGAATTCTTACGGTCCTGAATTCGGTGTGGATGGGTTTTCATACATCCCATTTGATTTTATCCATAAGTTATTTGTCCCAGTTCCCTAAACTAGACACCGTAGGTAATTTAGCTAAGTTTTAATTTTGGGGGTTATTTTATTTTGGGTTTATATTGGGAGTTTTTTGGGTTAATGTTGGTTTAATTGAATGTTTATCAAGTTTGATGATGATGATGAATTGGGTTCTTTTATTTTGGGTATTTAGCTAAGTCTCTTATGTTTTTGTATCTCAGAATTTTCCAAGTCAGCTAAATGAAATGGGAATGTGTGTGGTGACCCAAGTCAGCTAAGTCTCTTATGATTTTTTGTCTCATATGGGTCACCACACACATTCCCATTTCATTTAGCTGACTTGGAAAATTCTGAGATACAAAAACATAAGAGACTTAGCTAAATACCCAAAATAAAAGAACCCAATTCATCATCATCATCAAACTTGATAAACATTCAATTAAACCAACATTAACCTAAAAAACTCCCAATATAAACCCAAAATAAAATAACCCCCAAAATTAAAACTTAGCTAAATTACCTACGGTGTCTAGTTTAGGGAACTGGGACAAATAACTTATGGATAAAATCAAATGGGATGTATGAAAACCCATCCACACCGAATTCAGGACCGTAAGAATTCTTGATCACACAATAATGTTTTCTTTCATCAGGATGGTCGGTGTTGACTCCAACCACGACCATAACGTGATCGTCGAATATGATCAGCTATCTCTTCTTGGGTGGGACCCTTCTCTTTGGTCACCGGGTCAACGTATTCCCATTTGAAGACCGATTTGGCAACCTCCTTGGTAAAGCCACACATAAGGACCCCGGCGACACAAGGAAATTTTTTCCCCCCATCAGAAAACATGCGTACAAGTTGGCTCTTTTATACTCGCTTGTGTTTTAAAACGGTCTATCCGGCTAACGTAGACGTGACGGCGTTTGAAATTTAGGTTGAATTAGCCCGCGGGATGAACTGGTATTTAATGATTTCTTCAAGACCATTCTTGCAAATAAATTCAATTATCTTAAGCGCTTTTGTTTTGTATATTTGTATTTTAAAATTAACAAAAATGATTGGTTTTTCTATAGTATTTGTTACTTTGTTAGACACGATATATCTTTATTAATATATAATAATGGAGTTTGCTTTTAATATTGGATATTTAGTACATTATTATTAGCCGTTCGGAAAAAGAAAAAAAAATGTAGTACATTATTATACTTGTTTTT
>CM067169.1:86850948-86915749 GCA_034093135.1 Erigeron breviscapus | reverse complement strand
TAAAAGGAAATTACGTCCATTGGATGCGATGATATGGCAATATCATCAATCCCTTCCTTCTTTGTTCTATAGTCAAAACTCAACTCCCCATCATCGAACCTCTCATAAGTGTTCCTGGTTTCACCCTCAGCAGCACTCCCATTGTTAAGTCCACTGAGTTTGTAATCTATTCAATGCTTCTTTGCAACAATTCTTATAATATAGGGTCAAATGCCTCAAGACTCTTGATCAACACACCTCTCTCTCTCTCCCCCAATTAGCAACCTTCTTCTATCACCATGGTTGAGGGTACTTTTGTAGACAGTGGTTCACCGGCCGAACTTACCACCAAGGGAAAGAAGGCAACTGTGCAGCCATAGCTTTCAGCCAGATGACCCAGGTAACTTTGGCGATGGAGAACAATACACAGTTTGTTCCACTCTCGCCGCAAAACATGATAGATGTCATCGGCGTTAACGCGAAAGCGCTTAAGATAATTGAATTTATTTGCAAGAATGGTCTTGAAGAAATCATTAAATACCAGTTCATCCCGCGGGCTAATTCAACCTAAATTTCAAACGCCGTCACGTCTACGTTAGCCGGATAGACCGTTTTAAAACACAAGCGAGTATAAAAGAGCCAACTTGTACGCATGTTTTCTGATGGGGGGAAAAAATTTCCTTGTGTCGCCGGGGTCCTTATGTGTGGCTTTACCAAGGAGGTTGCCAAATCGGTCTTCAAATGGGAATACGTTGACCCGGTGACCAAAGAGAAGGGTCCCACCCAAGAAGAGATAGCTGATCATATTCGACGATCACGTTATGGTCGTGGTTGGAGTCAACACCGACCATCCTGATGAAAGAAAACATTATTGTGTGATCAAGAATTCTTACGGTCCTGAATTCGGTGTGGATGGGTTTTCATACATCCCATTTGATTTTATCCATAAGTTATTTGTCCCAGTTCCCTAAACTAGACACCGTAGGTAATTTAGCTAAGTTTTAATTTTGGGGGTTATTTTATTTTGGGTTTATATTGGGAGTTTTTTAGGTTAATGTTGGTTTAATTGAATGTTTATCAAGTTTGATGATGATGATGAATTGGGTTCTTTTATTTTGGGTATTTAGCTAAGTCTCTTATGTTTTTGTATCTCAGAATTTTCCAAGTCAGCTAAATGAAATGGGAATGTGTGTGGTGACCCATATGAGACAAAAAATCATAAGAGACTTAGCTGACTTGGGTCACCACACACATTCCCATTTCATTTAGCTGACTTGGAAAATTCTGAGATACAAAAACATAAGAGACTTAGCTAAATACCCAAAATAAAAGAACCCAATTCATCATCATCATCAAACTTGATAAACATTCAATTAAACCAACATTAACCCAAAAAACTCCCAATATAAACCCAAAATAAAATAACCCCCAAAATTAAAACTTAGCTAAATTACCTACGGTGTCTAGTTTAGGGAACTGGGACAAATAACTTATGGATAAAATCAAATGGGATGTATGAAAACCCATCCACACCGAATTCAGGACCGTAAGAATTCTTGATCACACAATAATGTTTTCTTTCATCAGGATGGTCGGTGTTGACTCCAACCACGACCATAACGTGATCGTCGAATATGATCAGCTATCTCTTCTTGGGTGGGGCCCTTCTCTTTGGTCACCGGGTCAACGTATTCCCATTTGAAGACCGATTTGGCAACCTCCTTGGTAAAGGCACACATAAGGACCCCGGCGACACAAGGAAATTTTTCCCCCCCATCAGAAAACATGCGTACAAGTTGGCTCTTTTATACTCGCTTGTGTTTTAAAACGGTCTATCCGGCTAACGTAGACGTGACGGCGTTTGAAATTTAGGTTGAATTAGCCCGCGGGATGAACTGGTATTTAATGATTTCTTCAAGACCATTCTTGCAAATAAATTCAATTATCTTAAGCGCTTTCGCGTTAACGCCGATGACATCTATCATGTTTTGCGGCGAGAGTGGAACAAACTGCGTATTGTTCTCCATCGCCAAAGTTACCTGGGTCATCTGGCTGAAAGCTATGGCTGCACAGTTGCCTTCTTTCCCTTGGTGGTAAGTTCGGCCTGTGAACCACTGTCTACAAAAGTACCCTCAACCATGGTGATAGAAGAAGGTTGCTAATTGGGGGAGAGAGAGAGAGAGGGGTGTTGATCTGATAGAAGATAGAAGAAGGTTGAGAGAGAAATGTGTGTTGATCTTGATAGAAGATAGAAGAAGGCTGACGGGTAGCAAGTGAACGTTGGACAGGTGGTCCCCATATCAACGGTCTAAATTATACCCTTTGCCCACTTCCCTTTTCAATAAAAGATAAAAAGAAAAATTTTCATTTTTTTAAAACTATACAACCCGAGTTTTAATATTACCGAAAATCGTATCCTAACTTAATATGTATCTTGATGACGACAAATTATATCCTAATTTAATATCTATTTGATGGTTATCTTAATTCAACATAAACAATACTTTTACGAAAAATAAATCCTAACGACTATAATCCACTCAAATTTACCCACCGAATATCAAATATCAATATCGTATATAAAGTTTGCGACTAAAATATCTACTTTTATCAACTAATTGATTATATGTGAAATGTTTATTTAAAACTAAATTTTTTGGTTAAAATCAGAAAATAGGCCAATCACTCTGTGATATGAGCTTCAAATCACGAGTGATTGGCCTGTTTTTTTATTTTCACCAAAATTTTAGTTTTCAAATAAATATTTCTCTAGTTAAATCAATCTAAACAAATCAATTATATACTTCATACCTTTATTTTTATATATATATCTCTATACTAGTCTAGTACCCGCGCGTTGCAGCGGCGCCGGTTTACAACGCGCGAGAAGGCGTAATGATAGTTATATTACAAGCTAGTACTTGATTCCGTGAGATGCAGAATGCGGGAAATCAAATTAGCTATATGCCTATATCAGCTCTACTTGTTTACCAATGGACTTAACCAACTTTAAAATTTAGACATGCATTCTCATAGAAGGATGGAGAATTTCACAAGATTCCATTCCCAAAGGATCAATATCCACATGGTTCACATTTCACACTACACCCAAACCGACATCAATTGCATTTTCAAAAAAATATCAAATGATTAGAAACTGAATTTTTCACCAATGCAAGTCTTTCCTAGTTGCAATTTGGAAAGTGTTGGGTGGAACCGTGGAAATGATGAGATACCAACAGCTCCTTTCTTGAATGGGAAGGACTCGACTTCCCTTCAATCCATTGCCACTACTTGCTGTCAAATTATAGTTAACAACAGAAACTACATTTAACTATTTGCATATTTTTAATAAAATAAAAGGGACAAGTTTTACCAGTACCTTCTTGAGCAGCCGGATACACTTTGAGCTTGCCCTACATTAAAGCAATTAGAAAAAACATAGTATAGATGTATAAAGATCTTGAGCACTATGTCCATGACAAACAGCATACTACGTTAAAAACTATAGCCTATAAAGAGCCTTTTACCTAGGTAAAGATCATGGATGTATTCTCTTCTAACAAATTTGCAACCATAGATCGTAATCTTCCATAGTGTCGTTCTCCCAAGGTTAAATACAAGACTAACCTCGTTTCCGGGGTGAAAGGGAACATTTGGTCCTCCAGTTGATTTCAACAGCAACTACACCAGCTAACATGTTAATCTGGTGTATCTATATCTGCTGGAACAGGGGACACCACTTGAAACTTTCTTGAACTCATATAACATATAACTTTGATATGTGTATCTATATCTTCTAGCATTTTAATATCCAATTTCAACCCCTTTAGAATACTGAACCAGATCTAGCATAAAAATAATTAATAAAAAGTCTTAGTAAAAATTATCATAAATACCTCAAAAATTTATCCAAAAGATCTGGTTTTAAATATGCGAACCTCTGGTGATGGAGGTTGATCGAATTTGAGATGAAATATGCGGAGAAAGATCTGTTAACTGAAAAATAGAAGTAAATCGAAAATAATAACACAAACTCATGGAAGATCTGGGTTCCATATAGAAAAAAATCCAAACTTCATTGATGAGAGAATCCAGATGAGATGATGGAAGATGAGAGAATGAGGAGAGATGATAGATGAAAAAAATGGGATGAGATAATGATGTATGATGGTGCGTATGAGAGAGAGTGTGATGAGGGTTATTTATCCTTTTTGAAATTTGAATTTCAGATTGAAGAAGAGCGTGAGAGAAGCCAAAGACGAATACTGTTGTAGCTACAGTGTTTTAAGACGCTTTTAAGACCATACGCATTAAGATCCTTGTACACACGCTAGTTTTAGCTGTACGCGTCTTAAATTTCTCAAAATACCGAAACTACCCCTCTTATATGCTTATTAATATAGTACTAGTCTAGTACCCGCGCGTTGCAGCGACTCCGGTTTATAGCGCGCGAGATGCCGTAACGGTAATAACTTACAAGTTGTTTAATTTTTTTCTACGAGATGCGGCGATGCGCTGATTTCAAGCGGCATCGTGTCTATCATTGTAAATATTAGTCGTGTATTAGGTACAAGAATTAAACAAACCCCATAAATGTATTCAGACTTAGCCCAACAGAAGGAAATCACATATTATATTTATTTGCAAACTATCAAAAGAAAGCAGATGAACTGCCAGACTTGTAAATAATGCACCGCAGATTGAAAATCAATATGATAAACTTCTGGATTAACGCATGATTGATGATAAAACTCGTCAAAATTTTGAACTATAGAATTAAACTTAGAGCTTGGCAATAAATAGTAAGAAGGACAAATGATGACATTCTAGACCAAAGGAATATAGAGATTAAGTGATGGGCTCATCGTTCAAAATTCTATCATTATTGGTTTTCTCAAACAAAGCAATGAGTAATATATCATCCGTTCATCTCATTACAATGCTTTCTCCATACACAAGTGTCAAGTCTACCAACACATCAAACACCAAACATTAAACCTGTACATTTATGAGCTCAAGAATTAAAAACCAGAGCTAATAAACTATGCTTAGAGACTTACAATTTTTGAACATGAAGGACCCATTTTCACCAATGACCCAACCCCTCTGATCCTCCCATTTTTGAACCTCCAATGATAACAAGTGAAAAGCTAGGTGATAGAGAGATAGATATATGTCATTACCCATGCAAGGACAGTTATCCGAGTGGGAATATGCGTTAACCAGATAGCTGTTCCGACCTTGGCAACATTCAAATCTCCGCTTCCACCTGCTCTAGAGAAACCAATATGCAGCTAATATTCAACATATAACAAAGCTTCAGGATTAAGACACGCAAAGTTGAATATTCTGGTCACAAATAAAAGAAAACATCATTCACTTTCGTTATTAGAAGGTATTTTGGATGTTTGACTAATGGTCAGCAGGTCATACATGATGAATACCTTTTGCATTAAAATGAAAACCATATAAGAAAGATGGGATCTATAATATATACCCAAAGAAAACAGGAATCAAACCCAGCCTATATGACCCATTAAACATGTTCCCTTATTAACTAAACCTTTTGATGTCCTGTTTGAGGTAAAAACACAACCCAGACGACACATTAATAAGTTAAATGAGTTAAATCTTCACCTTAGAACATAAATGATGCACTATGTACTTGTGCAGCACCATCATGAACTCTTGCAATTCATTGTATGTCTGTTGTAGTTTCTCACTATTAGCTATCATCTCAATAAGACTAATGGGAGCAAGGCTTTTCAAGGAACAAAATTATATACAACATTAATTCGAGATGTATGGAACAGGAAACAAAGAAAACACATATACATCTAAATGCAGTTTCAAAACAGCCAAAGAATCAAACCCAACCCAAGAACATTATATGCAATTTTTAATCAAACCCAACCTAAGAACATTATATGCAAGTTTTTAATCAAACCCAACCCAAGAACATTATATGCAATTTTTAATCAAACCCAACCCAAGAACATTATATCAAGTTTTTAATCAAACCCAACCCAAGAACATTATAGCAAGTTTTTAATCAAACCCAACCCAAGAACATTATACGCAAACTTTTTAATCAAACCCAACCCAAGAACATTATATGCAGTTTTTAATCAAACCCAACCCAAGAACATTATATGCAATTTTTAATCAAACCCAACCCAAGAACATTATATGCAAGTTTTTAATCAAACCCAACCCAAGAACATTATATGCAATTTTTAATCAAACCCAACCCAAGAACATCATATACAGTTTTTAATCAAACCCAACCCAAGAACATTATACGCAGTTTTTAATCAAACCCAACCCAAGAACATTATACGCAAACTTTTTAATCAAACCCAACCCAAGAACATTATATGCAGTTTTTAATCAAACCCAACCCAAGAACATTATATGCAGTTTTTAATCAAACCCAACCCAAGAACATTATATGCAATTTTTAATCAAACCCAACCCAAGAACATTATATCAATTTTTAATCAAACCCAACCCAAGAACATTATACAAGTTTTTAATCAAACCCAACCCAAGAACATTATACGCAGTTTTTAATCAAACCCAACCCAAGAACATTATACGCAAACTTTTTAATCAAACCCAACCCAAGAACATTATATGCAAGTTTTTAATCAAACCCAACCCAAGAACATTATATGCAAGTTTTTAATCAAACCCAACCCAAGAACATTATATGCAATTTTTAATCAAACCCAACCCAAGAACATTATATCAAGTTTTTAATCAAACCCAACCCAAGAACATTATAGCAAGTTTTTAATCAAACCCAACCCAAGAACATTATACGCAAACTTTTTAATCAAACCCAACCCAAGAACATTATATGCAGTTTTTAATCAAACCCAACCCAAGAACATTATATGCAAGTTTTTAATCAAACCCAACCCAAGAACATTATATGCAAGTTTTTAATCAAACCCAACCCAAGAACATTATATGCAATTTTTAATCAAACCCAACCCAAGAACATTATACAGTTTTTAATCAAACCCAACCCAAGAACATTATATGCAATTTTTAATCAAACCCAACCTACATATGATATATACAAAAATTTCAATTCGAGAAAATTCTAATAAAACCCAACATGTCATGTAATAAATATAAAAAAATAAAATAAATAAAAAAACAATTAAAAAGTGTATCAGAATACATAAGGAGCAAGTCGCCATCAAAGTTTACAAAAGAACATTCAAAAGATGGCTATCGATCCTAAGTATAATGCAAAAGAAGGCAAATGGATCCTTGATCCATATAAGTCCAAAGCCCGGGTTCAACAGCAAGCAAACAATCAGACTCCACGTCCCAGATTACCCTGATTACCTGAAAAGTGTACTAAGCATAGTCAACACAAGGTTGGTGAGTTCGCAGTAATGGTCCACAAGGAACCATTGTCAATAATCACAATACACAGGTAGAGGCGAAACATGACTTACAGTAGCCTCTAAGTAACACAATATCGTCCAACAACAAGATTACACAAAGATAAGTAATGTGTAATGAATATGCACAGATGATATAAACATCAATACAAGTGCCAAATGCATAAATAAGCCAACATGCCTATCTTATGCGTGAACTCAGGTCACCTATGCAACGATACACCTGTCATCAACATGCACCAGGCTGTATCTCAAAAACAGCGAGATATATATGTCTATATACTCGGGTCATGCCTTCACATCCATCATAAGTGTATACATCTATACACTTGGATGCCAGTATCCACATCAAGAGGATAAACAAATATATATGCATATGCATGATTATCACAATCGTATATGCATCAATTACAGATTCACCAATCATAAACCATCAATCACAGTTCATCAATCACAACCCGTAAATCATAAATCAACAAACTATACGTATATACACTTAGGAGGATTCTACTTTCTTCGGGTCCTTGATGTTTGTATACAGGGTCACCCGCAGCCTTCCCACCACATCTCAAACCCATTGAAGGTATAACCGACTTCCATGTATATACGTCTATCCTAATAATAATAATAAATACATCACAAGTAACCCTAAATCAATCCAACGCATAGTCAACTCGTCAAACCATCATTCATACCAATCAATCGATCAACAAAGCAATAAACACACAATGTACACTTTCAGCCCGAATCTCAGTCGAGTAGGGAGATACGAAACTCACCTTGATTGGCAAAGAAGCTAGTAAACGATTACAATTGAGTATTAGGATCCACACGTTCACAACCTACAAAATATCGATCATATACATTCGCATCAACATACATAACCACATATACGAAGTTTACCAAATACTCGATAAAACCCTAATTAGGTTTCTAAAGTGATTCTCGACATTAGACGACTTCTAAGACTCTTAATTATTGTTAAATAAGTTAAGAAGTGATTTAGAACAAAGCCCGAAGCGTATTAGGGTTCTGGAAGTCAAACTAGGTCAAACAGGAAAATCACAAAATAGAAGGGGCGTAAGTTACGGCCCACAGAGGCGTAAGGTACGGTGGGTAAAATACAACGGGCGTAACTTACGGCCCAAAGGGGCGTAAGCTACGGCCCTCTAGAAAGTTCATTTTGGCGTAAAGTGGCGTAAACAGGATCAAAATGGCGTAATGAAAATAGAGAGCACCGTAAGCTACGCCCAAAGTGGCGTAACCTACGCCCAGCAAAATTCTAGCGTAAGCTACGCCCCAAGGGGCGTAGGTTACGCCCCTTACTGGGCAACCCACGAAAGCAGCAGCAAGTGCAGAAAAATAAGAACAAAACCCTAAACCTCTTGACCCAAAACCCTAAATCGATATCTAAGACTTTTGAACTCGTTTTGAAGGTACATATAACATTTTAGTACCTAAATACACTTGCCAAACCCTTGTTTCCATCCATAACATCATCAAACGATCCGAACGATCTAAAACCCTACTTAAACCCTAATCGACCCAAAACTCATTTTAAGCCGTTTTAGAACATGTAAACACTCAAAATGACCAGAAATGAATCACCAAACATAAATAGATGCTAAAGGGATGAATTAGACTTACCAAAACTTCTTCCACGAGCTAGAACCCGATTTAGGTCAAAATGGGTAAAAAGCTAGAACTTCCACCTTTGATTCTTCAATATGACGGTAATGAGATACAAACGACTATGATTCTTGTATTATACTAGTTTCCAACACTTAATCGATGCAAGAAGAAGAAGAAATGAAAATGGGTTGGTCTTGCTTACTTGAGAGAGAAAAGAGAAGGAAAGAAAGAAAGGGAAATGGGTCATAAGGGGCTGTGGGTCGTGGACGACCCACGGGCTGACCCGTTTCTCTTTTCAAGCCTAAATACAATCGTTAATCATTTAAACACCGAACAAAACACATTATTGACCCGAAATAACACATTGTCATTTAATTCACAAAACGACCCAATTAACTTTCACATTGTCATTTAATCATTAAAACGACCCAAATACTTTATTAACTTATATTGTTAGTCATATTACACGTAAAGTCAACGGGTCAAAATTCACGGATGTTACATTATTCCCCCGTTAAAAGAATTTCGTCCCGAAATTCAACAAAACCCTAATTAGCAAATAAATGCGGATACTTAGACTTCATGTGATCCTCTCGCTCCCAAGTGAACTCGGCTCCACATCTAGCATTCCATCTAACCTTAACAATCGTGTAGCGTTTGTTCTTGAGTTTCTTAACTTCACGGTCCAAAATCTCTACCGGCTCTTCAACAAAATTCAATTTTGAATCCACCCTAATTTCGTCCATAGGCACATGATGTGTAGGATCCGCCAAACATTTGCGTAGGTTACAAATATGAAATACATCATGTACACTACTAAGCTCTTGAGGCAATTCTAGTCGGTAAGCAACCTTTCCAACCCGTTCAAGGATCTTGAAGGGACCAATGTACCTTGGCCCGAGTTTTCCTCGCTTCACAAATCGGACAACGCCTTTCCACGGGGATACCTTCAAAAGCACATAATCACCTACTTCGAATTCTAACGGTCTTCTCCTCACGTCGGCATACTTCTTTTGGCGTTCACGGGCTAATTGCAACTTCTCTTTAATTTGAGAAATTACTTTGGTTGTCTCAACTACAATTTCTGGCCCGATTAGTTGACTCTCACCAATTTCCGCCCAAGCTAGAGGAGAACGACATACCTTACCATATAATGCTCTAAAGGGTGCCATTTGAATGGTAGCGTGGTAACTATTATTGTACGAAAACTCGACTAGTGGCAAATGATCTTCCCAATTTCCACCAAAATCAATTGCACACGCCCTCAACATGTCTTCAAGTGTTTGATTGGTTCTCTCGGTTTGTCCATCCGTTTGAGGGTGAAATGCCGTGCTCATGTCGAGTCGAGTACCCATTGCTTTTTGAAAAGCTTCCCAGAAATTTGATTTAAAACGGGCATCTCTATCAGAAATGATAGAAATCGGTACTCCATGCTTAGATATTACTTCCTTGATGTACAAACGAGCTAAAGTGTCGAATTTATCGGTTTCACGAATGGCTAAAAAGTGAGCCGACTTCGTTAACCGATCTACTATCACCCAAATCATGTCACGACCGCTTCTAGTCTTCGGTAATTTAGTAATGAAGTCCATTGCAATATGTTCCCATTTCCATTCGGGCATTACGGGTTGCACCAATAATCCAGGTGGTTTCTTGTGATCGGCTTTCACTTGTAAGCAAGTAAGACACTCACTCACGTACTTAGCCACATCACGCTTCATGCCTGGCCACCAATAAAAGTCTTTCAAATCAAAATACATCTTATCCGACCCGGGATGGACCGAATAAGGCGATTGATGAGCTTCATTCATAATGAGTGTTCTTAGGTTACCGAAAATAGGAACCCAAAGTCTTTCAACCAAGTATAGCCCATTATCACTTTTTCTATCGAATTGTTGTTCCATGCCATCAAGGTTCTCATTTCCAAAGTTTTACGGTAACGTGGCTTGAATTTGGGCTTCAATGATTCGGTCACGGATATTTGGTCCCACAGTGAGGCTCATAGCTCTAGCCCGTCTCGGCTTCACTCTCTCCTTTCTACTCAAGGCATCGGCTACAACATTTGCCTTGCCCGGATGATAACGGATATCACAATCATAATCACTAAATAATTCAAGCCAACGCCTTTGCCTCATATTCAATTCACTTTGGTTAAAGATGTGTTGGAGACTTTTGTGATCGGTATAAATCACACATTTGGTGCCGTAGAGGTAATGTCTCCAACACTTCAAAGCAAACACAACTGCTCCCAATTCCAAATCATGTGTCGGGTAGTTCTTCTCGTGCACCTTCAATTGACGAGAAGCATAAGCAATGACCTTGCCCCTTTGCATAAGAACACATCCCAAACCTTGTCCCGAGGCGTCACAATAAACAACAAAATCTTCGATTCCATCCGGTAGCGTTAAGATAGGAGCGTCACATAGCATATCTTTAAGAGTTTGGAAGGCGTTTTCTTGTCTTTCGCCCCATTCAAAGTTTCTCTCCTTTTGAGTCAAGAGAGTGAGTGGTTGTGCAATACGGGAGAAATTTTCAATGAATCTTCTATAGTAACCCGCCAATCCAAGGAATTGACGGATTTCGGATGGCGTTTCAGGTCTTCTCCAATTCTTGACCGCTTCAATCTTGCTTGGGTCCACATGAATACCATCCTTGCTCACTACGTGGCCAAGGAAGTGGACCTCTTCCAACCAAAACTCGCACTTGGAGAATTTAGCATACAACTTCTCCTTTCTTAATAGTTCAAGCACCTCACGCAAGTGCTCAACATGCTCTTCCTTTGTCTTCGAGTATACAAGTATGTCATCAATGAACACAATGACAAACTTGTCTAAGTATGGTTGACACACCCGGTTCATCAAGTCCATGAACACTGCCGGTGCATTAGTCAACCCGAAAGGCATTACTGTGAATTCAAAATGACCATACCTGGTGCGAAAGGCCGTCTTGGGGATATCATCTTCATGTACCCGGAGTTGATGATAACCCGAGCGAAGATCGATTTTTGAAAAGTGCTTAGCACCTTGAAGTTGATCAAATAAGTCATCAATTCTTGGGAGGGGATACCGGTTCTTCACTGTGAGCTTGTTTAATTCCCGGTAGTCGATACACATTCTAAAAGATCCGTCTTTCTTCTTGACAAAGAGAACAGGAGCACCCCAAGGAGATTGACTAGGGCGAATAAAACCCTTCTCTTGGAGTTCCTTGAGTTGAGTTTGTAGCTCTTGCATTTCGGTTAGAGCTAGCCTATAAGGAGCTTTTGCTATAGGTGCAGCTTCAGGGATAAGATTGATACGAAAATCAAGTTCACGAGTTGGAGGTAAACCCGGCAAGTCATCTGGAAAAACATCGGGAAAATCACAACAATAGGAACGGTCTTCAATTCTACCTTTGTGACGGTAGCACTAAAGACTTTAGAATTAGAGGAATCGGAGATTTCGCCTTGAACTCTAAGAACCCTACCACTAGACAAAGGTATCTTAACAACTCTCTCGCCACAATCAATAGTCGCATTTACCGCCGTCAACCAATCCATACCCACAATGACATCAAAACTCCCAATATCGAGAGGCATAAGGTCTATGAAGAATTCTACATCGTCTAGGGTTAAGACACAATCACGTAATATTTGACTAAGTCTAGTTAGTGACCCATTTACCATTTCAATGTCAAGCACATAGTTAAGAGAACAAGGATTCACATCAATCAAAGGAACAAAGTTAGAGGACACGAGGCTATAATCGGCTCCAGAATCAAATAAAACTGTGGCATAGTGACCATTAAGAAGAAAGGTACCTGCTACCACATTGGGGTCATTACGGGCTTCATTGGCATTGGCCGCAAAGGCTCGACCACGGGGTTGCACTTGATGGCCTTGTTGCCCCCGATTCTGATTAGGCCCGACCATTTGTAGTTGGTTGGGATGAACGGCTACTTGCACTTGTTGTCCCACCCATCGAGGACAATTATCACGGTAGTGGTCACGACTACCACATTCAAAACATTCCCCTCTTCGTCGATTCCCTTGAGGAGGGACGGCCCGAATAGGAGCCACATTCATTGGGCCCGTTCTCGGCGCCCTACATTCCCTGGACATATGCCCCACTTGGTTACAATTAAAACACGCCCCACATTGAACGTTGGCGGGATGGTGTTTGTTGCATCTTCCACATAAAGGATGGGGTCCCATATAAGCCTTCCTAGCCGGCTCCACCGCCGCCATCACTCTACCCCTATTAACATTTTTGGGATCAAACCTCCCCACTTTCTTTACCCCACTAGACTCTCCCACTTCTTTCCTCTTGTTTGTTGAGGAGTTACTCAAAACACCACTCCTCAACAAGTCTTCAGTCACACTACCGGCTCGGTTGACCGCATCGGCCAAAGAAGTAGGCATGTTAGAGTTCACATAAGATCGGACTTGAGGATTCAAGCCCAACACAAATTTATCGATGGCCCGAGACTCGGAATCCACCAAATGAGGAATGAGGCTAGACAACTCCTGAAATCGTCTAACATAACTTTTGTAATCGGCTCCATCCATTTTGAGATGGACGAACTCGATTGTCAAATTTTGTAGCTCATAGGGAGGACAAAACTTCGCTTTCACTTTATTCTTGAAATCAGCCCATTCCAAGTTATAAGTCCGCCCCAGAGTTATCTCTTGGTTCCACCAACTCAAGGCGTCATGCCTAAACATGCCGGATGCATAAGAAATCCGGTCATCATAGGTGCAATGACTTCTTTCAATCACCGCCTCTATCTCCTCAAACCACCTTATACATTCCGTGGGACCACCCCTTCCATTAAACTCCGGTGCCCCACAACTCTTGAAGTCTTTAAATATGCATCCCTGACGATACATTCCTTGTTGATTATTCCTGGGCAGGGTTATCAAACTCCCACTGGTTCCTCTTCTTCATTTTCCACACATGAGGTCGAGCACCCTCATTATTCACATTTTCCATTAGGTTGTGCCCCATTGTTCCCATCAAGAGTTGCTTGGACTTGGGCAACAATGGTTGGCATGATTCCGGTGATCGTTTGAGCGATCACATCCGCCAAACTCGGCCTAGGACCCTCACCACGGCCCCTACCTTGGCCCCTACCTCGGCCCCTACCTCTACCTCCTTGTGCCTCCGGTTGTGCTTCCGGTTGAGGCTCTTCCGAGTTAGCCCTATAGTTTGCTCCAAATCTTCTTGGTCTAACCATTTCTATACAACAAGCAACACGTTGACCCGATAGTTAGTCTCAAAATGCTCACGTGTTAGTCACACAAGTAGTCAGTGCCCTCATGTCGGTATAACATACACAATTCAAATCATAAGCTAAGGCAAGAGTGCTAGAATTCTGAGGGGATTGTTACTTATCATGTCATCATGTCAAGTTCACTACAATTGTCTATCGTTAAATCAAGTAATCATGTTCCATACATCATGCATTCAAACAACTAACACGAATGACTAAAGTATAATCCGAATTCGATATGCTTATTAGTTGTTGACCGGGTATGTATACAGAGTGTACCAATGGCTAACCCTCCACCTAATCAACTTCCATTAAGCATATCGGTTCCTTATTATACTTTAAGCCACAATGTGCAATCCATGATGTCATTAACTTGTTATAATATTGGGTGACCATAAAAGAGTTGATCGGGTTCTTTTAGGGTTGCCACAATATTATACTAAGTTAATGGCATAACTTCATTTTGCCCTAAATCATCAAATTAGCACCAACTAATAACAACAAATCATATCAACCACATTCCACATTCATCACATTGAACTCGAGTTATCACATAAGTGGTCTTAACTACGAACTCACAAGGGAAGAATTTCACAAAATTCACATTGCACACGAATTTCCTAACCATGCATGCTATATGAAGAGTTTTAAGTTAAGCCGTAGTCTAGGTCAAACCGCCTAATTCTCTACGACCACGCATGGGCCACCATTCTGTAACACCCCAAGCCAAGGCTCGCAAATATTACGGAAATCATATAGCACAAGGAGGAATTAATGTAGAACATGAACTAAATGCAAATAAAGGATTCGGTGAATCCATACATACAATAACCAGGTATCAAAATACATAAGGAGCAAGTCGCCATCAAAGTTACAAAAGAATATTCAAAAGATGGCTATCGATCCTAAGTATAATGCAAAAGAAGGCAAATGGATCCTTGATCCATATAAGTCCAAAGCCCGGGTTCAACAGCAAGCAAACAATCAGACTCCACGTCCCAGATTACCCTGATTACCTGAAAAGTGTACTAAGCATAGTCAACACAAGGTTGGTGAGTTCGTAGTAATGGTCCACAAGGAACCATCGACAATAATCACAATGTACAAGTAGAGGCTAGACATGACTTACAGTGAAGCCTCTAAGTAACACAATATCATCCAACAACAAGATTTCACAAGATAAGTAATGTGTAATGAATATGCACAGATGATATAAACATCAATACAAGTGCCAAATGCATAAATAAGCCAACATGCCTATCTTATGCGTGAACTCAGGTCACCTATGCAACGATACCCACCTGTCATCGCAATGAACAGGCTGTATCTCAAAATCATCGAGATATATATGTCTATATACTCGGGGTCATGCCTTCACATCCATCATGAAGTGTATACATATATACACTTGGATGCCGGAATCCACATCAGGTGGATAAACAATATGTATGCATATGCATGATTATCACAATCGTATATGCATCAATTACAGATTCACAAATCATCGATCATCAATCTCAATTCACAACCCGTAAATCATAAATCAACAAACTATACGTATATACACTTAGGAGGATTCTACTTTCTTCGGGTCCTTGATGTTTGTATACAGGGTCACCCGCAGCCTTCCCACCACATCTCAAACCCATTGAAGGTATAACCGACTTCCATGTATATACGTCTATCCTAATAATAATAATAAATACATCACAAGTAACCCTAAATCAATCCAACGCATAGTCAACTCGTCAAACCATCATTCATACCAATCAATCGATCAACAAAGCAATAAACACACAATGTACACTTTCAGCCCGAATCTCAGTCGAGTAGGGAGATACGAAACTCACCTTGATTGGCAAAGAAGCTAGTAAACGATTACAATTGAGTATTAGGATCCACACGTTCACAACCTACAAAATATTGATCATATACATTCGCATCAACATACATAACCACATATACGAAGTTTACCAAATACTCGATAAAACCCTAATTAGGTTTCTAAAGTGATTCTCGACATTAGACGACTTCTAAGACTCTTATTTATTGTTAAATAAGTTAAGAAGTGATTTAGAATCGAAGCCCGATACGTTATTAGGGTTCTGGAAGTCAACTAGGTCAAACAAGAAAATCAGAAACAAATGGGGGCGTAAGTTACGGCCCAACTGGCGTAACTTACGGTCGCAGAAATCAACAGGCGTAACTACGGCCCAAGGGGCGTAAGTTACGGTCCTCTAGAAAGTGCATTTTGGCGTAAAGTGGCGTAAACAGGATCAAAATGGCGTAATGAAAATGGAGAGCACCGTAAGCTACGCCCAAAGTGGCGTAACCTACGCCCAGTCAAATACGTAACCTACGCCCCATAGGGCCGTAGGTTACGCCCCTTACTGGGCAGCAACACCACCAGCAGCAGCAAGTGCAGAAAAATAAGAACCCAAAACCCCATTACATGAACCAAAACCCTAAATCGATATCTAAGACTTTTGAACTCGTTTTGAAGGTACATATGACATTTTAGTACCTAAATACACTTGCCCAAACCCTCGTTTCCATCCATAACATCATCAAACGATCCAAACGATCTAAAACCCTACTTAAACCCTAATCGACCCAAAACTCATTTTAAGCCGATTTAGAACATGTAAACACTCAAAATGACCAGAAATGAATCACCAAACATAAATAGATGCTAAAGGGATGAATTAGACTTACCAAAACTTCTTCCACGAGCTAGAACCCGATTTATGGCAAAATGGGTAAAAATGCTAGAACTTCACTTTTTGATTCTTCAATATGACGGTAATGAGATACAAATGACTATGATTCTTGTATTATACTAGTTTCCAACACTTAATCGATGCAAGAAGAAGAAGAAATGAAAATGGGTTGGTCTTGCTTACTTGAGAGAGAAAAGAGAAAGAAAGAAAGAAGGAAATGAAAGGGAAATGGGTCAAGGGGCTGATGGGTCGTGGACGACCCACGGGCCGACCCGTTTCTCTTTTCAAGCCAAAATACAATCGTTAATCATTTAAACACCGATCAAAACACATTATTGACCCGAATACAACACAGTTGCCATTTAATTCACGAAACGACCCAAATACTTCCACATTGTCATTTAATCATTAAAACGACCCAAATACATAATTAACTTATTTGTTAGTCATATTACACGTAAAGTCAACGGGTCAAATTTCACGGGTGTTACAGTCAATCATTATCATTAATCTCGTCGACACTCTCATTTTTAGTAGATAGTATTGCTCTGGAGATGATATAATCCGAAGTACCAACATTGTTTTCAATTGAAGGAAAGACAGCACTGATCAATTCTTTTATAGAGTCTTCTTTATTGGTGAATTGAATTGTCATGTCATCCGGTATGCGGATAAAGTTTTCTTCGACTGATTCTTCGCTTCCATCACCGACTCTTAAAAGGAAATCAGAGAACCACGGATCTGTCAGTGCTCTCATATTTATGGTCAACCGCATCTTTTTAGTCACTGACCAAAGAGGCGACATTCGGAGGCTTGAGTCTACAATCTGTGCTCGAGTACCACGTTTAATAACCGGCAACACCTGTCTGAAATCTCCTCCCATAACCATTATCTTCCCACCAAAAGGGAGACTAACGCCGGTAAGGTCTTGCAATGTTCGATCAACTGCCTCTATCGCCTGTCGTTTTGCCATCGACGCTTCATCCCATATGATTAGTGTGGCAGATCGAATTAGTTCAGCCGCCCCACTCTGTTTTTTTATGTTGCACATCGAGTTATTTTCAAGTTGAAGGGGGATCTTGAATCTCGAGTGAGCCGTTCTCCCTCCCGGCATATTATTAGCTGCAGCACCTGATGAAGCTGTTGCGAGGGCAATAAGACCACGTGAACGAACTTCAGCAAGCAAAGCTTTGTACAAGAAGGTTTTCCCGGTTCCACCTGGACCATCAACAAAGAACACGCCTGGAAGATTACTGTCTACATGCATCATGATCTCATCATACACGTTCTTCTGGTCATGATTAAGTGAATCTTTGGCACTTAGATGTTCAGGTTCCAAAACAATCCCATACTCTTCTTGTAGCTCACGATGGACTGCGCACTGTAGGTTGACATCCCTTGTTATCTTCGGAAGGTCGAAATCAGTGATGTTTTTACCCATAGATTGCAGAAAAACACTAATGTCTTTCAAGACCATATTTTGAACTCGTTCACCACTTTGACAATGTAAACGATGATCTTCGGATAGCGCATCATAGTGGTCGTTCCATAACTTTCGAACATCTCCAGGTTCACAAAATATCATTATTGTTGCAAACAATCTTCTAAGAGCAATGGGAAACTGGAATAGAGAGGCCTCGGTAAGACATAACGATAAACCATTATCATTCTCGATTAAGCCTCTCTCAAGAGCTGATTTTCGAAATGTCATGTGCTTTATCCCATTTGCCGTATAAAGATCGTCAAAAGAAGTAGGGCTGGGACATTTGACAACAGTATGCGTAAGTAGAACCTTTCTCCTTCAGCCGGATTAGCGGAAACAATCCGACCTCTTTGTGGTTTTTTACTACGATTATTCCAACGACCTGTTCCTGCGTTCCATGTGAAGTGTTGAGGAAATTGTTTATACAAATATTTCCTTGTCTCCGTATTCTCTCTATTTGTCTCAAAAAAGGCTGTCAACATGGTTCTCTTGCCTCTTTCTCTGTCTACAACGCGAGACATGTTTTCAGTATTTTTAAATCGGACCATATGGTTTTCCGGGAGGTGAAGTTGTAGGGCCAAGACAGCAGGGTGGATTTGAGAAAGTGGGAATGCAAAAATACGCCACATAGCCTCCGGGGCCGATACATATCGTGCATCTTGAAATCGCTTTATCTCATTAATAACAACATCTTGATGGTCTTGATCGAGTCGAATAGCCTGTTTGTCATGTCCTTTGTAAACATATTTAAACAGATATTTCACAGATTTTATACTTCAGCAAACTTCGACATTCAGGTGGCAGTCGAACATCATCAAAAGTGTTGGGTTATACGGAACAACCCATCTGTTATCAAGAGGCTTCCCTCGCACATCCACCGATATTCCATTGTTTCGCCTTCTATACAATGGGTATGCGTCATCTCCTTGGGCTGTCGTTTCACTATACTGTCGAGGATAATGAAAACGACAAGATTTAGGATCACCCTGCATACAAGGACTGTCCGTTCGTAGGGTTCCACAAGGACCATGAATCATGTGTTTGACAATTCTTTCGTGCATTTTGGGATGTCTTTGCTTGTCAGGAATTTCAGCACACACAACCTTATCATAATGGTCTGGATTGTTGAGCTTGTGTTGCGGGTACATGATGATGAGGAAATGTGCATGTGGCAAACCACGCTTTTGAAACTCAATGACATAGACATATGACTTAACAACTCCGAGGAGATGTTTCTTAAAAAGTAGGTCCTTTAGATCTTCTAATTTAGCACGAAACACTCTTGCCACAAGCTCTGGACGATCCTGGGCAGTTTGACCTTCTTCCAAATCGTCAAGAATCTCTTTCCACTGAGGATTACACGTCATCGTAATGAAATAATCAAGCCTTCCATCATCTTGAACTAAAGTCATAGCATCTAGAAACCGACGTCGCATGTCACGAGGCCCTCCGATGAAGGATGCGGGAAACACAATCCGTTGTCCTATTTTGTCTGGATTAACCTCACCAGCATTGACACAATCCACAATACCTTGGTATAGATCTGATCTTATCTTACTTTGGTTTAGTTCAAAATATTGTAAGCGTTGTGTTTCAATCTTTATGTACACATCCACGACAAACTGTTGTAGTAATCTACCACCAAGAAGAAGCACGTTCGCAACGGATCGAATTTGGAACTTATAAGCGTAGTACTCTCTCATAGCAACCGTTGTTCTACCACTTCGCTCTGCACAATAGTGACCTTTATATGTTATCTAAAGTATACGGTAAAGTATAATATGGTATCTATCTATAATAAAAAACACAGGTAAAGTATAATATTGGTACCTTCTGTTTGTTCATCAATGTTGTTGCCATCGTTATCAACTTCATTCATTAATTCCCCACGACGTGGTATATTAGGATGCCAACCTGACTCGCCGTTGGGAAAAAATAAAGGATAACATAGTGGATCGTAACAACTATGGTACAGCTGAATATTTTGTTTATGTTCAGATCTACCGTACACAACAACACTTCTTTTGAATGTAGTGATATTGTCATTACCTTCAACCCAAATTCCAGCAACCTACATAAGGGTATATATATTTTAAATTATGTTCATCTAAAATATAAATTAAAAAAAGGTTATGTGTACCTCTGATGTGGTTGGTCGGTTGTACACCCTTTGGTTAAGTTCCACTGACGCATTCAGAGTGTCTCTGTAGTTTTCTAAAGGTCCTAGTTCCGCAAGACTCCGAAATGTGTTAACATATGGATTTCTAGAGAGAACACGTGTCAACATTTCGGTAATATTGCGATCAAGATTTGGCCACAGCAGTCGATGATCCAACTCGTTATCAGGATCATAAAAATATAACTGTAAGAACCTAGGTCTTCCATCCCTTGGAACCAATTGGTCGACCGTGTGATATATTCCTTTGTGTGCACGAAACGTATATACACCATTTCTCATATTGGACATTGTCTTATCCAATGTGACACCCATCGAGGCGAAAGAAAAGTTGGTGTTATAAGCACGTATGTTTTGCCGAAACACTTTTCCAAGTTCTTCTTGTGATGTGAAAAGATTGTATAACTCATTTGGAATTTCTGAAGTTGCTAACGTTGTTTTCCCACTCATACAACAAAACGTAGCGAATTCAAATTCAAATTTTTTTGCTCCACAATGAGGACATGGATTTTGTTCCTTTAAGAGACGATGCTCCCTGGGTATACCATTATAAACGAAATCATATGGATCCTCTTCCATGCTTTCATCTCGGATGTATGGTTGGTTTATGACGTCACGTAATTGAGGTAATAATGTACGCGGTTGAATTCGGATACCTAAGAAAGCGTTTTATTAAATAACCACCACTGTCTTATATAACACATAGTTGATTATGTAAAAATATGTCAAGTTTAAGAAAAAAATTAGCATTGTAAAATAGAGATACGAACCTTGGGATATTTCAGTTAGGGCTGTGTTGATTACAGATGGGACAGTGCATGTCGGCGTAGAAACATCACCACTGCCAAGTTGGGATGCTTTCTTTTTCTCTTTCCGTGCAGCATAATATCGTTTGTTATTCTCTTTTCGTTTTTCTGCTAATGTAAATGCATTTGAGTTAGATGTGTCATTTGGGCAATGCAGGGGTACGTGTGCTGTTGTGAGATTCTCTTCCATGTTCTCATCTCGGATGGGTGGTTGGTCTACTTCGTCACATAGTTGAGGCAATAGTGTACGCGGTGGAATTCGGATACCTAAGGAATATGTTTTATTAAGTAACCACTGACCTAGTTAAAGATGCCAAGTTCAAGAAGGAAAGCTTTGTTAAATAGATACAAACCTCGGGATATTTCAGTTAGGACTCTGTTGGTTACAGATGGGAGAATGGATGTCGGCGTAGAAACACAACCACTGCCAAGTTTGGATGCTTTGTTTTTCTCTTTCCGTGCAGCATAATATCGTTTGTTGTTCTCTTTTTGTTTTTCTGCTAATGTAGATGCATTTGAGGTAGATGTGTCATTTGGGGAATGCAGGGGTACATGTGCAGTTTGGAGATTTTGTTCGATGTTCTCATCTCGGGTGGGAGGTTGATCTATGACGTTAGGAAGTTGAAGGGAATAATGTACGCGGTTGAATTCGGATACCTAAGAAATATGTTTTATTAAGTAACCATCCACCTTGTGAAGGATGTCAAGTTTAAGAAAAAAGCAGTGTTACATAAATACAAACCTCGAGATACTTCAGTTAAGACTATGTTGGTTACAGATGGGAGAGTGGATGTCGGCGTTGAAACATCACCACTGCCAAATTGTGATGCTTTGTTTTTCTCTTTCCGTGCAGCATAATATCGTTTGTTGCTCTCTTTTCGTCTTTCAGCTAATGTAGATGCACATGGGGTAGATGGGTCATTTGGGCAATGCATGGGTACCTTTGTCGGTTCATCACCACCGCCAACGTTCGATACTTTGTAATTCTCTTTGTTTGAAGAATGAAACGGCCTATTCTGCTCTTTTCTTTTTTCCACCGATGTAGATGCACTAGAGGTAAAAACACCAGTCAGAGGTTGTGTGATTTGACTACCATTACTTTGCAAAGCTCTAAATGGTATCCTTTCTATTAATGAATCACTTTGTGTGACATCGTCTGTACGAACTTTCGATACTTTGTTATTCTCTCTATGTGATTCGTAATATCGTTTATTCGTCTCTATTCGTTTTTGAGATGACGCGGATGCATTTGATTTAGAAACATCATTAATCGGTTTTGGTTGTCCATTAGTCATTGTGAATTATTAAATACCTTGTAAATTAAATAAAACATTTATAAGCCATTTGCTATTATTGGTTTTGGGTAATAACCTAACAAACAAAATCATAAAAAGGACAAAAAGAAGCAATAAACATTTCATTAACACATTACTTAAATAAACAAATTTCACCAATTTTTGTTGTAAACAAAACACTTAAATACAAAGGATACAACATGACAAACACAAATCACCAACAATACATAATATTCAACAAGTTAACTCCAACCACGCTAAATAGTTTCAACAAAAAGACGACTTGGATAACAACACATAAAGTAAAACTACTGCATAATTTGAGTTTTAATTAATACAAGATCAATTAAAACTAAACCAAACTACATAATTAAAGTTTAAGCTCATACAAGAAGCCAAGATTAAGTTATAAGTTATTGCCACTAAGAAAATATCACGTACTTAAACACTCCCACATTACACAAAATACATTAACATTAATTAATAACCAAACAGAGAATCAAATGAGGAGCAGTCACTATCATTGCGGTGGAGGAACTCATCATCGAAGTCATCTTGAGGATATTAAACCATTTCATCATCCAAGTACGTTGCGTATTCCTCTCCAGGATCGGTTTCGTAACCATCATTGTGGTGAAATAATTCATCATCCAACTTCAAACCTTCATAATACCAGGCCGTTTCCACATCCGGGTGTGTTACATATTCCTCCCCGGGATCGGTTTCGTAACCATGATTGTGGTGAAACAATTCATCATCCAGCTTCAAACCTTCATAATACCATGCCGTTTCCACATCCGGGTGTGTTACATATTCCTCCCCGGGATCGGTTTCGTAACCATGATTGTGGTGAAACAATTCATCATCCAGCTTCAAACCTTCATAATACCAGGCCGTTTCCACATCCGGGTGTGTTACATATTCCTCCCCGGGATCGGTTTCGTAACCATGATTGTGGTGAAACAATTCATCATCCAGCTTCAAACCTTCATAATACCATGCCATTTCCTCATCCGGGTGTGTTGCATATTCATCCATGGGGTCTGTTTTGTAACCTTCAGCCCAACTCGGAACTTCTTGTGTAAGACGAGGCCTTCCACAAGAGGAGGCTCTTGCACAAGAGGAGGGTTTGTCACCTCAACTTGGAGTTGATTAAAGGTATAATCATACACCCAATTGAGCTCTTCATCCGTCAAAGGATTCGGATCGTAAGACCATGGGTTAGTCATTGATTGAGGGTTTGAAGTTGGAGATGGAGAGTTTGTCACTGATGAAGCGTTTGAAGTTGAAAGATAACCACCACCCATGGTCTGAGAATATAGACTTATTAGGTGATATATACCAGGAAAAAAGACATTCTCTTATTTTATATATACTTAGAATTTAGTAGAATAAGTTAGTAGAAATGTTAAAAAAGAAAAGACATTAGTTACATATACGTTGATGGTGTATTGTTATATCTTTTAGTTGTTGGTGTTATACAACATTTCAATTAAGTTATGAGGTAATTTTTTATTAATTCTATAGGTTATGTACTATAATGTTGTTGGTTCTTTTTTATGACTTATAAAGTAAAGATGGATATGCAAAAGTAATAAAAAAAGGAGCAAATAATCACATCAATGTATATGTGTTTAACAAATCTACATCGAGACACAAGAGAGAGAGGTAAGCAAAAAGAAATAAAAATGACTCTTTTATGGCTTATAAGTACAGATCAATCAAAAAAGTAAAAGAAAAAGAAAGCAAGTATTCAGATTAATAAAAAAAGACTATCAACTTCCATACACAAACTAACCAAAGTACACATAGATATATGTAACATGTAATATATTTAAAGTGTAAAGTTAAAGATGAGAATTTATACTTACAGAGGTTAAAGTGAGATAATACTAAATATCTTTACTAATTGATGAATTCAATCTGCATGAAGAAGCAACAAAGAACTGTATATTAGTCATTACTCATATTCATGAACCATAGACACTTATGAATAAATAAAAGATGGTAAAAAAATTACCTTGAACTAATAGAAGAATTGACAGTAGACTTGGTTTATGAGTACTTTGACCCTAAGTAGTACTATTATATAGAGGATTATCTTTACCAAAAATAGTAAATGACTTTATTTTGACCTCCTTGAAGTAAATTTGGTTTTTAGCTTGTTTTATCTATCTATCTTCTTTAGTTCTTTTATCTTTATCTTGTTTACTCCTTCAAGTATATTTGGTTTCTCCACGTATCCTGTTTTCAAAAACAAAACAAAATGAGTCAGCCCACATAGCAAGGGTAAATTGTTGACATTATACTATATTTGTGTTACTGGAATGAGCCAGCCCACATAGCAGATTCCTTGCAATCAAAAAGGGGTAAATTGTTGACATTATAATACAACCAAAGTAAGTCACTTGAAAATGACATAACACTCATAATGCAACAAAGACATGATGTAAGTTAATTGTTTTTTTGTAAAGTAGTAGCATATGAGTTGATATCTACAACCCAAAAGTAAACCTGGTTTTTACCTTCTTTTACCTTATTTCAAAAGCATCTCTAATGCCATAACACTATACTTGCCCTAATGCAACAAAGACACAAATGCTTAAGATAAAATATGCATCTCATTAGCTATACACACATTATCTATATCCTAGCCAATTCAAAATATAAATGTCCATGTTCTTGTGGTTTCACACATTATCTATATCCTAACCAATTCAAATGTAAATGTTGTTGTTATTGTGGTCTAATATATCTTATAATGTCACTTCTTTTATAGTGTAGTCAAAATCAATTGTAAATGTTACTCCACTACTTTTAATCTCACTATATTGTAGGTTTAATACATTACATCCACATAGGTCCAAAGTCTCTATAGTTCCAATATATGTCCACCAAGTCTTCCAACTTCCAAAGTTTGTCATAGGTACTAACTACTAAGTCTGTATAGTCCAAATGTTATTTTTGTTATCCTACTTTGTCCACTTATGTTGTCCAAATGATAAGTCCTTTTTTGGCCTTATGACTCACAAGTCACCATCTTCACTCTTTTTTTAGTACAACAATACACATGAAGGTAACAGGATTCAAAATCTTGGGACCATATTAATTTCAAGATTGAAAACATTTGAAAATCTTGGGACCATCAAAACAAGATTAACCGAAAATGAATAAAACAAGTTCAATGGGACCATATTAACACATTGAAAGATACTTGTAAAACATGTTTAGATGAATGGTGATTTTCAAACGAAGCATGCCACAAGAAATTAACATACATCTGCTATCTATACTAAAATGAAAACTATCACCATTCATGTCCATCTTTGATCTTTAATTCAAACTCATAAAGAACTCAAGAAGATAAAAAAAATGCAAGAAAACAACCTGCTGGCGAGGTTAGAATGTTGTGAAACCATGAAAACATCACGGAATGGGTTGGTAACATCTTTATTCGTGTTGAATTGAACTCCAATCTGCACAATAGTCAAAAATAATATGAATACATGATCAAATCCGATAACAAAAGTAATATAGTATAAAATTAAAATAAACATTAAATAAAATAAAATTTCGAACAAAACTTATATACATACATCTGTATAGTATAGCAGATTTTGAAAAAGAAACCTTGAAATCGAAACAAACCTCGAAAGTTGTTGCATCTGAGAAAGGAAAAAAAACAATATTAGGAACAAATAATTGATTATGAATATGAAAATTAAAAGATTATGAAAAGAGAAGAATCAGATATATCAAAGACGACGACGGCGGCGGTGGCTATGTATGGTGGTGGTGACAGATCAATTATTCTCCGGGCGGCGGCTGTGTATTGTGGTGGTGATAGACGGTGGTCGTGGATGGCTGTGGTGATAGGCTGAAGAATCCTGCGGCGGCTGTGTTGTGATCAGAGAAAGGAAAAAAACAATATTAGGAACAAATAATTGATTATGAATATGAAAATTAAAAGATTATGAAAAGAGAAGAATCAGATATATCAAAGACGACGGCGGCGACGGTGGCTATGTATGGTGGTGGTGACAGATCAATTATTCTCCGGCGGCGGCTGTGTATGGTGGTGGTGATAGACGGTGGTCGTGGATGGCTGTGGTGATAGGCTGAAGAATCCGGCGGCGGCTGTGTATGGTGATGGTGATAAACAGCGGTCGTGGACGGTGGTGGTGATAGGCGGCGGTTTAGTATGGCGGTGGTGATAGGCGGCGGTCGTGGATGGTGGTGGTGGAGTAGTTGATTTGGGGGAGAGGTAATAGAAAGGGATGAATGGAAAAAGATTAGAAAGGTATAACTGATCTGAGGGAGAGATAAGAGAAAGGGAGAGATAAAAAGATCTAAAGATGAATGAAAAAAAAAAGGGTTTCCTGCTTCTATATGGCTACAGATGGAATGAGATATTTGAAAAAGGGAGTCTTAATGTTAAGACTTTTAAGACTATGGTGCATTAAGATGCTTGTACTTATGCATGTTTTGATTGTACAGTGATAAAATACCGAGACTACCCCTGTTAAATGCTTATAATAGGAGTATAGTATGTACCCGCGCGTTACAATTGGTTATTATCTACTAATTGGTGAATTAAAAATGATCTTGCTGGTTGATACTGTGTTTATTTTAACAATTTCTGAAACCTAAATCAATAAATTTAAAACTCTAGCCTTGGATGTAATATAAATGTTGTCCCTGTCGCCTTTGACAATTCATTTGAATCAAGTATGGTTGAGATGAAAAAAATACCAAACCTATACCATCATTTTGATTGTTCTTTCAAAGTATATCATCATTACACCATTACTTTTAAGTTTTAACAAATGTACATGCTATTCTTTTAGTTATTTACTCTAATTATCATTTTTAATTTTTGTGTTATAAAACAACCAATTAGATGTATATGCTAAAAATATATTCCTTTTGTGTTTTGTTAATAAGAAATACATAATTCCAACAAAAGTAATTTATAGTATATTAACAATTGATAATTAATAAATTGTTAATTTAACTGATTAGTACAGGGTTTCACCATTATATGGTGAGATGTAATGTCGTATATAACGATTGATTTATTAATATCCTCATATATATAATAAGATTAGTATCCTAATAAGTCATATTATCAATTCGACATTTCCTTCAACCTAAGCTAAATAATTGGTTAACCATTAGTAAGTTAACAAAAAAGTTGGACTATCCATTTTTTTATATATCCATTTCCTATAATCAATTAAACAAATTTTTTAACCAAAATTTTTTTTATTACAAACTCTAAAAGTAACAAACATATGAATTATTATACAATGTATGCTTAAAACTTGACCACCTTGTTTCTTGTCCATTACATTACAAGTTTACAACACATGTTAACACCTATTTGTATGTCAGCATATATAGCATATTTACTTTATATATTATAGGGAAATGATAGATACTGTGGTGTTGTACCTGTCATAATGTCATATGCACAGCTAAGAAGAAATCAGGGTTCATACATGTGATTTTAATATGTTCAAGGATCAAATGTGAAAGTTTGAAAACTTATTTTAACTATATTGTACCTAAATTTATGTATTGCCACAATACATATGTTTAGCCAATTATGATAAAAACTTATAGTAATATATAAATATAAATGAGTTTGCTGCTTTTATGCCAGAAAAAAAAGCACAAACTATACACTATGCCACTAAAATATGTGTTGATACCTGAACCCAACTTATCATTTCACCCCACAAATTCATATGAAGTATATATATATTTATGTTTATTATTATTATTATTAGGGAAAATGTTGGATGATGTTAACATCATTTTGGTTAGATGATGTTGCTCTCACAAACTTATTCACATCAATTTTTACACATGTCAAAAAGCCCCCCATGAATTTTATGGTTTGTGAGAGCAACATCATCTAACCTAGATGATGTTAACATCATCTAAGTCATCCCCAATTTAAATATTGACATATATTAATAGTTTATAGAATAATGTTTCATGGTAATTTTAATCAATTTAAATGAAATAGCTCCACCCCTGATATAAACAAAAGTACAAAAGTAATTAATTTGTATTATTGGTTAGCAATGCATATTTCATTCTAGAGTAGTTTAGTACTCATACCATAACCCTAGATCTAAAACTAACTTTCAAATAATAATAACTCTATATCTTGATAAAATCTTGGCACCTCACATCATCAAAACAGTGAAACCCCCATGTCCTTCCCATGCTTTCTTTTGTGACACCATTGTTTCTCTACACGCGGCTTACCCAGTCCTTTTTTTTATCCTATTAGACTAACCGGAGTAGCCCGTTACTTCTCGAATTTGTCACATGGAACGCCGGAGCTCGGGCCCGGGGGGGGGGTTCCACGTCAAAAAAAACCGAGCCCTTTGCATTTCGAACGCGTCCAATTTCTTTGTTTTTATCTGTTTGACCGTATGGAACTTGGAATATGGCTAAAATAGGTTTAATTTATTTTTAATATATCATTTCATATATATATACATTATACATATACACATATATCTATCTATCTTCTATATCTATATTTTTCTTTCAAAAATCAAACACTCTTCTCCCATTACAACCGAAAATGTATCCCAATCAGTGGGGTTTGAACCTTTTTTCGAACCAAGACGCGGGTAACAATCAAAGACAACCCATCCAACCCGATTTTAATGATCCTAATCTTCATAATAACCCGGAGTTTATTCATTCACTTGGTACAATGAACATTGGATCACCCATGACTCCGCCGGGACAAAGAACACCGTGGATTCGACAAGATAATTTCGGTTTTGCATCTTCTCCGTCGGGTTTCGGTCAAACACCCGGCGCCATGTTTGGTAAAATATATATATATTTTCGGTATATATATATATATTATATATATATATATATATATGTATATTTATGAGCTATTGTTTTAGTTTGTTTTTATTAAGTACTTTTAGTTTAAATTTGTATTGTATTTTTAATTTGAATTTTTAGTAAGACGTTTTAATTATTCGAACTTTTATTTACAATGTTTAACCTTTATTCTATATATAAATAATATATAATAAATAAATAACATATATAATAGATAAATTACATATAACAATTTTTTTTTTTAAAAAAAAAAGGAATGCCTTGGGGTTATTCTTCCGCCCCAAAGGAATGGGAGGAATGCCCCTTATGATTAGCAAAGGACACATGTCGATTTCTGAGTGGTGAAAGGGCTCCACTCCTCTTAGTCTTACATTCCCTAATTTTAATTATTTTATTTCCTTGAATTTTATTTATACAAAACATAAATCAGAATGTGTGTTTCTTTTCCCAATCTTTTACCTGAAGTCTATATCCCTTTCTTCGCCTATATCACCAGATCATATTAAAAGTTTGTCTTTAATAAATCTTAATAACATTTACTTTTTATGTCTCACTATCTCACATAGTGTATATAGAGTCCATATAATAATAACACGAAATTTAACATACTAACATTCACATTCAATATTCAATAATAAATAACAAAGAAAAAAGTACATAGTTATAATCATAAAAAATATATGTTCAAGATTAATTACACAATATTGCAAGCAAACAAAACCCATAATTTTCAAGGATAATGGACAATTTTTATGATATATACACTAAATCTCCAACAGCTAATACATTGTCATAAAACAAGCAATAAAACATTCAACCTAAATAAGACGAAAAATATAATTAACTCTAAAAAAAATAAAACATATATCATTGATTTATTTCTTTATACTGCCATTTAAAAAAAAATAGATTTGCTTCACCATAAAAACTTCAATTTTTGAATAAAAAATTTAATTGACTTGCAAATAATTGAAAAATAAAATGTTGATGTCATAACAATTTTTTTCTTTTATTTAGTATAAAGATTAGTAAACATCTTCGTTTTTACAATAGTATTTTTTTCTTTCATCTTGTTGTCATCTTCAATATGCACCTACATAACAAACATCATTTCATCAAAGTTTGTAAAAATTCAAAACCAAATCCAAAGATATAAACAACAATAATGAAACTTGTCATTACTAATGGATTTAAACCAAGAGTCAACCATATATGGTTCAAAAACTTGCATTACGGGTCCAATACCTACACAAAATCAAAAAAACAAAGCATAAAAAATGATATTGTACCAAGATTTAACTATATATAACTTCAATTTCATATATTAAACGTAAAAATAATAACATCCAGAAACAAACCTTTGTCTTAATGAGATATAAGTATCATGTATTGAAAGTAATGTCATATTAATAGTTTACATAACAAACCTTTGTTTTAATAAATTTTAAAATATTATTACTTGTGTATATGTAAAACTAAAAGTTCAATATAACCTATAAAACAATTACATGTAAAAATCTTTTAAAAGAGTCTACTGAAATTATGTTATAAAGTCAATAAAAATATTATTTTCTGTGCAAATATATGATCACAATAACATTTTTGACCACAAGTTTTACTCAAAAAACATTTATATCTTATATTTAAAAACATTAATGTCTGTTTGATACAAACAAATTATATAGAAAAAACTGGTAAAAAAAAGTAACCACCTCTAACTATTCATTTTTAGCTTTTTTCATCTCCATCATGTTTTTTTTATCCATGAAATATGAAGTACATCAAGATCTTTGACTTTACTTGTAATCCTATGTCTCCTCAATTTAATATTTATTATTTCAATTTCAATTCAACAAACCATCCATTAGAGTTGATAGCCATACGCCCATACCTAGTAGTCTAGCCACAGCCCACAACCATATCAGTACTTAACATCATGTTTGTCATGGCCTATAAACTGAAATGAAAAAAAACAAAACAATTTACCATTGTACCATCTTTTTTTGTTCAAGAATCAAGATCCCCACCACCACATCATGATATCCATGACAATAAATGATAATAACTATGAAGACAATAAAACATTAAAAGGAAAAAGAAGAGACATGGAGTTACTCACCACATAGCAGCCCACACAACCAAGATGAAGACATATAGATATAGACACAGATATATATCAGAAGAAAGAGGGATTGCTGTTTGATTAGGTTGGATAGTCGGCGGTGATGGTCGTGGTGGCGGAGCTGCGGCGGTGGCTTCGGCGTGGTGATGTGGCGGAGCGGCGGTGGGGTTGTCATCCTGCCGATGTATAGAGAGAAAGACAGGGAGAGAGAGAGAGAGAGGGGGATGGGTGATGAGTGTGAAATGGATGGTGGAATGATTTGAAAAAGAAAAGGAATGGTGGATTGATTGGAAGAAGATGGACTACACAGTATGTAACTATGTAACTATTTGTGCTTTAGTTCTTTGACTTCTTTCTTTTCCTTATTTTTCCTAAAAAGTCGACCAAAAAAAACAAAAAAAATAAGTAATAGTGTCAAACTATTACAGCCGACGTGGCTTTTTCTGGAGGCTCCATAGTAAATTAGAGCCTCTTTCTATAAGAGGCTAATTATATACTTCATACCTTTATTTTTATATATATATATAATATATAAGCCTAACGAAAGTGTTCGCGTGGCGATCAGTTAGTCCCTCCACTAGAAGTGTCATGTTTTGAAATTTCAAAGTCTAACTTTTGAAACTTTGACCGTAAATAATTTTCTTTGTGTTAGATAATACATAGTGAAAGTTATATGACATTTTGTAGAAAACAAGCATTTAACCCCGGGCGTTGCCCCGGGAGAGATAACGATACTTAAAACGTACAATGTGTATAAGGGTGGTGATACATACATAAAGATAAACGTACACTATAAAAAAAAGTACTACACGAACGATAAAAACGGATGTAAGAATCTATTTAAAAATGATCATTTAGTGATGCGGAAACACTACACGATATTCTGCCCGTTGCTCGATGATTACCTGGCTGTTAGAACCGTTTAAAAATGAAATATAAAAGATACTATGCTATTGACGTGGTTAAAATATATAAGTTTTGTTTTTATTTAAAAATTGTAACATCCCAAACTTTTTGTGTAACGGTTGACTTGAGTCGTTAAGTCAACACTTCGCTACCGTTAAGTATCTAAACGAGTTAATGCTTACGTGTGTTTAATATGCTATATGTGAGAGGCTTTAATGCCTTAAAGATAATATAAGGGCATAATGTGTAAAGTTATATGAATGTAGTATAGTCAAGTCGACAACAGAAAAACGTACTGATTTTGTTTTGGCCATAACTTTCAATCCGTAACTCCGTTTTTGACGATTCAAATCGCCACATTTTTGTAAAAGAGTCGAGTTCGACCTGATTAAGTTCGACCAAACCATATTCATGCCTATATATATGTTGATCTTTCATTTCTTCAAAGAGTTTTACACACATAACTTCTCTCTCTAAGGTTCTCTTTGAAAATCCCAGAATCTTCATCAAGAACATCTAGGTGAATCATATCTTGGATTAATTGTTGTGCAAATCTTGGGTTACATGTTGTGTGTAAGGACCTAATTCGACTTGTCTAAGGTTGGATTTAACATATTATATACTCGTGTGATCGGTTTTGTGCAACTACATATCTAAGGTATCCTTTACTTGGCCAAAATACTCACAAAACACACACATAGGGCCGTGGATTAGGTCTAGGCCGATCAAAAGAAAACAGCACCACCGATCGCTCGACATAGGGTTTTTGGAGGTGATTTTCACTCGTTTCTTAGGCCGATCCATTCTCCCTCTTTAGTGGTGATTAAGAACACGACTCAAGGTTGCTAGCAAGTTATATTGCTTTTACGCTTTCAAAAGGTAAGATACACTACTTTTGTCACACTGAGGGTGCAACGAAAATGGTTCGTAAACTATAACCTCCATAACAGTAATGTATAACTCATAGGTGGTTGGGTTGATATGGGAGGTACTCGGGGATTAATGATGACAATGTTTATGCCTAAAATGCTTCCCCGTACATGTGGTTACGATATGAAATGTTATGATGAACGGTGGTTAATGATATGTTGTAATGTTGTTATGTTCATGTATATGTGGCTTGTTCATCTAGAACACTAGACCTTTTTAGGTTGCCATGACACGTGCACGTTTTAAGGGCCCTAACGTGAAAAGATGATAGTATGGATTAGTTTAGGTTAAAGGTGGAAATCTAAACTAAATAAGATAAATGCTCGAGCTAATTAGATGTTAAGTGTTATGCATAACATGTGCCTTACGGTGGTAATAGGTACATCGTGCCTTACGGTGGTAATAGGTACGTATAAATCGTGCCTGACGGTGGTAATAGGTACGTCATGCCTGACGGTGGTTATAGGTACGTTAAAAAGGGTTGCTCGGGTGGCTCCTTGCAACAAGTCATATGTGGCGAGTAGTTTCGGGTGGCCTGATGACCCACCTAATGTCATGAACATAGCGTGCTACTCATGGATCGACATTGTCTTTCATTAAAAACGGTAACTTCGGTTACAACTTAACGAGGTGAATCAAAGTGATCAAATTGATTAGGCACGCTTAGGGTCATGAACTCTATGCTTATATGTGATGTGGATATGTTTATACGGTGGTGTGAATGCCTAATTAAAATGACGTAATGCTTTAAGTGACGATTTAAATGGATGAAATGTTTTGCTTAAACCTGGTGTTATCTTACTTAGCTTTATAGCTAACACTTGTTTCTTTTAATGTGTTGACACCCCTCAGGTTAGGCAGTGAGATGACGTGTGAAGCTTTGGCGAGAGATGGATAGATGATCAAGCTGGCTTTAGTTTACCCAATAGCTTCGCATAGACCTTATGTTATTGATTTTTCCTTATGTAATGACTATGTTATGATTACTTTATGTTGGGCAATCTTATGGATTTCTTTTATTACAGATTTGATGCTATTAGTAACACCACCAATGTTTTCTCAACTGTTTTCCTTGTTGAGAGTTTTTAATAAATCGTTTCCGCATAATTGATGCCGTTAGGCAAAAGTTTTTGGAAATCCATATTTTTACAAACTGGGTGTTACAATTTGGTATCAGAGAAGTAGTTTAAGTGAACCAAGGCCTATTTGACCATAGGATTTGGACTTAAACTTAAGATGTGCATGCTAGGTATTGTAGGATGCCTTAGCTTTAATGAAAGATGATATAGGATGGGTTGGGACGAGTGCGAGTGTGATAGGGCTTATGAGATGTTTACGTTACGATGATATGTTTTAGCCTTATTCCTCTATATCTCGTTTCTTCATCGCTAAGTTATCCGAATGCTACGATGGACTATCCCGAGGATAAGAAGGTGTTGTGCGCTAGTCGAATGTTGAAAGAAGGTGCTCAGGATTGGTGGAAGAGCATTACTATTTCGATGACTCCAGTTATGGTATCTGCTATCTCGTGGGCTAACTTTAAGTAGAAATTTATTGAGGAATATATTGGGGTTCATGAGCAGCGTAAGATGGAAAAGGAGTTTCGTGCCTTGACGGCTGAAATTGGAAAAGTCAACGAGTATGCTCGTTTCTTCATGGAGAAGATAAAATTCGTGAGTCATTTATAGCCGGATAAATGTGTATGATGACTATGAAGTACATGAAGTTAAATGAAGTTTAAAGGTAGGTGAGGAGTGAAGTGATCGGTAGACAATGTTGTTGAGTCTACTAGTTCAAAGGACTTGTACTTGAACCTGACAAGTAGAGTTAATGATGGACATTTGAAGGGTGATAAGTAGGTGATGCACAGAAGGGTTACCAGGCACACGTATGAAAGGATATAGTTACAATTCCGGTCGCGAACGTAATTGTAAATGTATCACGACATGTGTGTGTTTGTGAGACTGTGTCTGTGTTGATCCAAATGAAGTGAAGATGACAAAGGTGGAATCATTAAATGGTATTCCATTTGATCACGTGAAGAGTAGACACGTATGAATGAAGTAATGAAGGATGAAGTTGAAACAAGTAAAGAAGTCGACTCAACGGTTGATTCAACCCTTAAACATGAAACACGTCCATTCCAAGAGCACTATGATATGATGTGAGGTTTTATTCGAGCTGTTAAATGTGGAAGTAGTGCTTGGGATTAAGATTGAAGGTTTGAGTTCGTATAGGATTCGATTAGAGGATGGAATTTGACGAAAGATGCGGCGCATACTTTGGACTGTTTTAGATTTGCGACTCGCGTAGTTTTGATTTCGCTACGGGACGACATGTGACGATTGAGACGATTGTCTACGGGGGAGATTCTTCCTTATTACAAGAATGTGAAAGTGATATTGATATCCTATATTTGAACGGAATCTTATGTATGACTACTTCTCAAGATAAAGAGTTTTCCCTTAAGAAAGGAGTAAGGGGTATAATGATGGGACATTTAAAGCTCCCTATCGATTAGCTCCGACAGAGATGAAGGAGTTGATGACTCAAATTCAGGAACTTTTAGATAAAGGTTTTATCCGTCCGAGTTCCTCTCCATGGGGTGCTCCTATCCTATTTGTAAAGAAGAAAGACGGATCCATGCGTACGTGTATCGATTATCGCGAGTTGAATAAAAGAACGGTGAAGAATAAGTATCCACTCCCTCGCATTGATGATTTGTTCGATCAACTTCAAGGTGCTTCCTATTTTTTCAAAGATTGATTTGCGGTCTGGCTATCTTCAATTGAAGGTTGAAAAAGAGAGTGTAGCCAAAACAGCATTCCGAACTCGTTATGGTCATTATGAGTTCCTTGTCATGCCATTCGGTTTGACAAATGCTCCAGCGAAGTTTATGGATCTGATGAACCGTGTCTGTCGACCATTTTTGGATCATTTCGTTATCGTTTTCATCGACGACATCCTTGTGGATTCAAAGTCGGAAGAGGAACATAGAGAGCATTTGAGGGCTGTTCTTCAAGTCCTCAGAAAGAACAAGCTATATGCTAAGTTCTCTAAGTGCGAGTTCTGGCTAAAGGGAGTTCATTTCCTCGGCCATGTTGTCTCCTCTGATGGTATAAAAGTGGATCCTGCAAAGATAGAAGCGGTGTCGAAGTGGGAGCAGCCTAAGTCTCCTACTGAAATTAAGAGTTTTCTCGGTTTGGCTGGCTATTATCGACGTTTCATTCAGGATTTCTCGCGCATTGCCAAGCCAATGACTGAATTAACCAAGAAAGGTGTGAAGTTTGTGTGGACGGAAGCTCAAGAGAAAGCCTTCACGACGTTGAAAAGAAGTTGTGTGAAGCTCCAGTCTTAGCCTTACCCGAAGGAACAGATGATTTAGTGGTTTATAGTGACGCATCCATCACGGGGTTAGGGTGTGTACTAATGCAACGAGACAAAGTTATCACTTACGCCTCTCGACAGCTGAAGCCTCATGAGCGGAACTATCCTACTCATGACCTTGAGCTGGCTGCGGTTGTTTTTGCTCTGAAGTTGTGGCGACATTATCTGTATGGTACAAAGTGTACCCTTTATACGGATCATAAGAGCTTACAGTACGTGTTTACTTAGAAGGATATGAATGTTAGACAACGACGGTGGATGGAGTTATTAAAGGATTATGATTGTGAGATTAAATATCACCCAGGCAAAGCTAATGTGGTTGCTGATGCCTTGAGCCGCAAGGAATATGTGAAGAGTAGATTATGTGCATTGATTACGAAAGTGGAGTCGAATTTACTGGAACCGATTCGATTGGCACAAATTGAAGCATTGAAGGATGACAATGTGAAAGCTGAGTCTAAAAAAAAAAGAAGAATAGACTCCAAATGGAAGAAAATAGTCGTGGCCTTCGAACCTATAAAGGTAGAATATGGGTTCCTCTATATGGAGGCAATCGTGAGTTAGTGATGGACGAAGCTCACAAAACTAAGTATTCCGTACACCCTGGTGCCACAAAGATGCATGCAGATTTGAAGCCTATTTATTGGTGGCCCAGTATTAAGAACGATGTAATGATGTACGTACAGAAATGTTTGACGTGTGCTAAGGTGAAAGCTGAACATCAAAAGCCTTATGGGAAGTTTCAGCAACTCGAGATCCCTGAGTGGAAATGGGATCGCATTACAATGGATTTTGTAACCAAACTTTTCGAGAACGCCTCGTGGTCACGATATGATATGGGTTATTGTCGATCGATTAACGAAGAGTGCTCACTTCCTCCCAGTTCGTGAGACTGCCCCTATGGAAAACTTCGCTACGATGTATATTGATGAAGTGGTTACTAAACATGGTGTCCCGTTATCGATTGTGTCCGATCGTGATGCTCACTTTGTTTCCAACTTTTGGAAGAGCTTTCAACGGGAATTTGGTACTCAAGTTCGTCTGAGCACAGCCTATCATCCGCAGACCGATGGGCAAAGTGAAAGGACTATTCAAACGCTCGAGGATATGCTCAGAGCTTGTGTGATGGATTATGGTGGTTCGTGGGATAAACACCTACCTCTTGTCGAGTTTGCGTATAACAATAGTTATCATGCGAGCATAGGAATGCCACCTTATGAGATGTTATATGGTAGAAAGTGTAGGACTCCTAGTTGTTGGTTGGAGCCCGGGGAAAAGCAATTTGCTGGACCCGAAGTAGTACAACTTACGGCCGATAAAGTTAACGTTGCAAAGGAAGCCTTACGTGTCGCTCGCGAAAGGCAAAAGTCATATGCTGATAAGAAGAGGAGGTCGTTCGTTTTCAAGGAAGGAGAGATGGTTTTACTCAAGGTGTCGCCTTGGAAAGGTGTATTACGATTTGGCAAACGAGGAAAGCTAAGTCCTAGATTTATTGGACCTTCTAAGATCATTAAGAAGGTTAATGAACAGGCATTTCAGCTGGAATTACCTCCAGAACTTAATGGAATTCACAACACATTTCATGTGTGTTATCTACGTAAATGCCATGCAAATGAAGCGGATGTTATTCCACTTGTGGACGTAAGTATTGATCCAAACAAGCAGATTGTCGATGAACCTGGGAAGGAAACAAAAGAAGTTACGACGTAAGACTATCGATCTAGTCCTCATTAAGTGGAAACATAATCACGGCGAAAGTATGACTTGGGAGACCGAGTCCGTAATGCGGGAGACCTATCCCCACCTTTTTTGATGCTGAAGTGATTCCGGGGACGGAATCCTCTTAAGGGGGAGGTAATTGTAACATCCCAAACTTTTTGTGTAACGGTTGACTTGAGTCGTTAAGTCAACACTTCGCTACCGTTAAGTATCTAAACGAGTTAATGCTTACGTGTGTTTAATATGCTATATGTGAGAGGCTTTAATGCCTTAAAGATAATATAAGGGCATAATGTGTAAAGTTATATGAATGTAGTATAGTCAAGTCGACAACAGAAAAACGTACTGATTTTGTTTTGGCCATAACTTTCAATCCGTAACTCCGTTTTTGACGATTCAAATCGCCACTTCTTCATAAAAGAGTCTATTTCCTGGTTAAGTTCGACCAAACCATATTCATGCCTATATATATGTTGATCTTTCATTTCTTCAAAGAGTTTTACACACATAACTTCTCTCTCTAAGGTTCTCTTTGAAAATCCCAGAATCTTCATCAAGAACATCTAGGTGAATCATATCTTGGATTAATTGTTGTGCAAATCTTGGGTTACATGTTGTGTGTAAGGACCTAATTCGACTTGTCTAAGGTTGGATTTAACATATTATATACTCGTGTGATCGGTTTTGTGCAACTACATATCTAAGGTATCCTTTACTTGGCCAAAATACTCACAAAACACACACATAGGGCCGTGGATTAGGTCTAGGCCGATCAAAAGAAAACAGCACCACCGATCGCTCGACATAGGGTTTTTGGAGGTGATTTTCACTCGTTTCTTAGGCCGATCCATTCTCCCTCTTTAGTGGTGATTAAGAACACGACTCAAGGTTGCTAGCAAGTTATATTGCTTTTACGCTTTCAAAAGGTAAGATACACTACTTTTGTCACACTGAGGGTGCAACGAAAATGGTTCGTAAACTATAACCTCCATAACAGTAATGTATAACTCATAGGTGGTTGGGTTATATGGGAGGTACTCGGGGATTAATGATGACGATGTTTATGCCTAAAATGCTTCCCCGTACATGTGGTTACGATATGAAATGTTATGATGAACGGTGGTTAATGATATGTTGTAATGTGGTTATGTGCATGTATATGTGGCTTGTTCATCTAGAACACTAGACCTTTTTAGGTTGCCATGACACGTGCACGTTTTAAGGGCCCTAACGTGAAAAGATGATAGTATGGATTAGTTTAGGTTAAAGGTGGAAATCTAAACTAATATGATAAATGCTCGAGCTAATTAGATGTTAAGTGTTATGCATAACATGTGCCTTACGGTGGTAATAGGTACATCGTGCCTTACGGTGGTAATAGGTACGTATAAATCGTGCCTGACGGTGGTAATAGGTACGTCATGCCTGACGGTGGTTATAGGTACGTTAAAAAGGGTTGCTCGGGTGGCTCCTTGCAACAAGTCATATGTGGCGAGTAGTTTCGGGTGGCCTGATGACCCACCTAATGTCATGAACATAGCGTGCTACTCATGGATCGACATTGTCTTTCATTAAAAACGGTAACTTCGGTTACAACTTAACGAGGTGAATCAAAGTGATCAAATTGATTAGGCACGCTTAGGGTCATGAACTCTATGCTTATATGTGATGTGGATATGTTTATACGGTGGTGTGAATGCCTAATTAAAATGACGTAATACTTTAAAGTGACGATTTAAATGGATGAAATGTTTTGCTTAAACCTGGTGTTATATTACTTAGCTTTATAGCTAACACTTGTTTCTTTTAATGTGTTGACACCCCTCAGGTTAGGCAGTGAGATGACGTGTGAAGCTTTGGCGAGAGATGGATAGATGATCAAGCTGGCTTTAGTTTACCCAATAGCTTCGCATAGACCTTATGTTATTGATTTCCTTTATGGAACTTATGTAATGACTATGTTATGATTACTTTATGTTGGGCAATCTTATGGATTTCTTTTATTACCGATTTGATGCTATTAGTAACACCACCAATGTTTTCTCAACTGTTTTCTTTAGTTGAGTATTTTCCTAAATCGTTTCCGCATGATTTAACGCCGTTAGGCGAAATTTTTGGAAATCCATATTTTTACAAACGGGTGTTACAAAAATGTCTTTAAATAAAAATGAAAACAAAATTAGTGTAAAATAAAAAGAAAAATATAAAGGAAAACTTTAAAATTTAAAAAGAAAAAAAAATGCTCCGTTAAACTTCAGAACAAAACTTAACGGTCGTTAATTGATGAGGACCATTACTGTAAAAGTATTAGAATATAGGGACTAATTTTGCCAAAAAGTTTGGATGTTCACTATTCCTAAGGTCCCCTTCTTTGTATATATATATAAGTTTTTTAAGTATAATTTTATCAAGTTTTATATAACACAAAATTATATATTTAAGGTCAAAGTTTAAAAATAAAGACTTTGAATATTCAAAGTATGACACTTTTAATGGGACGGAGGGAGTATAATTTAAGAAAATACATATCTTAATTCCTAAAATTAGAGGTTACAAAATTATTATTTAGGTTAAGATTTTACACACTTTCACTGTATGGAGGAATACTTACAATGCTACTTTTAAGTTGGATTCACATATTGAAGCGCCCTTACTTTTCATGGCGACCGTGGCGAAGTAATCATTAAGAGGGGTTCTTTACTTTTCATGGAGCAAGGCTTTCTATGTTAAGGCGTTCCTTTACTTCAAATATATTAATATTATAAAAAGGACAAAAAAAAGTAGACAAAAGAAGTACTTTTTGCAGGTGGGCACAATTCCATAAAACTAATTTGGGCGTCCATTGACGCCTTTTTTTGACAAGAACGCCCTCGGGGCAATGTTCCAGGCGTTCCCGGGCGTTCCGGAGCAAAAAAAGTGGAAAAAAACGCCTTGCTCCGGATAGTCTTAAGTTGGATTTCACCTAAATCTTCATTTTCATCTTCATCGGATTCTTCTGATTTAGAGTATCACTGTCATCTACTATTGGTTGTGAGTCTTTTGTTTCCGCAAACCCATTATTGACCTCATATGTATCCATAATGGGTGATGCTTGTATGCTTGTATTGATCTGCATCGTAAACATATTGGGAAGATGTACATGAAGATCCCATACTTGACATAGGATTTTCGAAGTTTTTTAAAAGACCAAGAAACTTGTAGGGGCAAGTGGCCGGATTTACTTCTTTCTTAGAAAGGTTGTCCATTTTGACATGAAGTAATAAAAATAGTAAGTGATATAACTAAATAATGGAAGAATACATACATATACGAGTACATATAAATAAAAGGTGAATGTTGTTAGGTGTATTAAATGATGTTAGATAAAGTTGTGGTAGTCTTTGAAAGGATGCTATTTTTTTTTTTTGTGATATATGTGTAATGTATTGTAAATAGAAAATTATGTGTTAATTGCGTTATGTGTTCAATTGAATCGGTGACTGAAAAGTTTATGAGATTTTAAATGTATGTTTTGTTCAATTAGCTTTGATTTATTTATACTGATATCTATAAGTAGTACTAGAAATATGAGATTTTAAATGTATGTGTTCAACTAGCCAATGGGGATGTTTTTTTGAACTAATCATTATAATGGACACACATTGGAAGGAAGTTAAGAAAGTATATAACGCACGAGTCTTCATCCTTAACTCGTCATGTGAATTACCTTTTTTTTCCTAACAAACATCTTTTAAATGATCAAGAGATAACATTATCTCTGAGTTTTAAACTTTCAGGAAGATAATGAGTCAAATCGATATTCAAATTGTGTAAATATGCTTATTCAGATTTGATTAACGATTTTTTCAATTGAAACTTATCCATTCAATTAGGTAGCTAGCATTATAAGTATATAAATAAAAGTCCCATTAAACAAGCAAATCTTTGCGTTAAATTCGATGGGAAATCTCAATCAGAAAAACAAGAAGAGATTCAAAATCTCGAACAAAAAACCACCGTAACCACAACCTGGCTCTGATACCATGAAAGATTTTTTAAGAATCAATTCAATACAAGAATCACAATCACAGAAGTTGATGATTATTATTACAATAAGAAGTTACAAGATGAAAATATGAAAAATAAAAGGATGTCCAGAATATACAAGAATCAAAAAATATATGAAAATGATAACTAATCTAATATGGTGATATAATTGTAGAATAAATAGAGAGAATAGAGATTCTATTTTAATGAGGATAGCAGATCGATTGGTGGTTGAATTGGTTCCCTTTACCAGAAATATATAGTCTTTTATCTTCAAGATACAAACCAGTCCTCCAAGTATCAACCGTCTTCAATATTAACCCTCTTTGACCATTTAACTTCAGTCTTCGTCCTTTACAGTTCCTTTAGTTATACACTTGTAGTCCCTCATTGACTTGAACATTTCGTGATATAGCAAAGCTAAGATTGATAAAAATCATTTCTCAACACTCCCCCACAATCTTAGCGACGGATCCACCAAGTTAAAAGAAGATAAACCAAATATAATACCCTTGCCAGAATAGAACAGGTCAAACCTAATGAAAGCTTGACTTAAAAATGGTTCACGACTCAATAGTCAAGAAGCGAGATTCCAAAAAGAAAAAAGAAAACAAAGAAAATGTTACAGGCCGGAACACTCGGTCACACCGAAAGTCTTTCACCCCAAGTGCACTAAATGTGGACAGCCGGAATGATAGTCATGCCGAAGGTCTTTCACCCCAAGCACACTATCATGGGCTAAAACCAGGACTCAATGAACAAATGAACTACTATCGAAAAATTATATGTATCAACTAGATACTACACCACATGGGAGGCTACGAGATTATGACCCAACGAAATGAAGAGCATGGACCAGCCCATCATGACAGCACACATAAATGGCATTCAAAAAACTCAGACTCAATGAGATGGCAAAAGACGTTCTCTACCACCTATATGGTCCTTATTTCTTAAACATACAAAATCTAAATTCAAACCTTTTGCCCAGCTGATAGTGTAAGATAAAAACAAGTTCTTTGAGAAAGAAAGTTACCAGCATGAAATACTCAGACCAGTTAATAAGAACTCCTCGCAAGCATTGATCAGCCCAACTGTTTGACAAATGGTTAACTCAGAGCAATAACTACTAACAACAACAACAACAACAACAACAACAACAATACCCAATCCCTGAGCGGGGTACGGGGGAGGTGAGTTGTAGACAGTCTTACCCCTACCCAAAGGTAGAGAGACTGCTTCCATAAGGACCTCCGGCCATAAAGAGGTAAAAGTCGAAAAAGGTGTAAAGAGATTAGGTTACATACCTGTCGGTCAAAAGCATCATGATAAAATAAAAATACCTGTTTACTGAAGTATCCCCGACTACGTTGGTAGTAGGGAAGAGAAGCCGGCATGCGCCCTAAAAATACTTTAACACAGGTTTGACAATACATAAAGCAATAGCATATGAGCATATTAAACAACATAAAAATTATAAAACATAAAAACGTAACCTGCTGCAGGAAACCCAACAAGTGATAGGGAACAACCAAGCATACAAACATATAGATATGGGAGACGACCATGCCAGACAGAAAAACATGCACTGAACTACCTGAAAAACTTAGGCCACCTAACTAAAACTAGTCCTAGTCCTCTCATATAACTCTCCAAAAAACGCCTAAAACTAATCCTATTCCTCTATACACTCTCAAAGGTCATGTCCTCCTAGGCAATTTGGGGGTAACAACGCTAGAGTAACCTCCCCCCTCGGTTTGGGCGGCCAAACCACTACGGAGGTCACAGAGAAACCAAAATCTAAGCAAAAAGTCTAAAAACAAAAACCTATTCCCATATGCCTTTCCCTCCTTGTCCTTTCTTGGGGCCTTCCTTAACCAGTCTTTCCACCTCCGTCCACCTACCTCTCCTCCTGTCGAGTCAAATCCCTTTGTAGCATCAAGTCCCCTTTGTTGGGCCCAATCCTCCTGACCAACCGTCCGTCACATCCGGCAAGGCAAAATGGGAAAAGAAGTCTATCTTAGTAAATCCTACCCTAAACCTACTCCTCTACTCTAATCCTAGTTCTCCAGACCGTCCTATCTAACGTCATGGCCTCCGATAGGTCAAGCTCTATTAGGTCCTTCGCTAGTCGATCCTCCCACCTCATCTTAGGCCTTCCCCTTCTTCGTATGCCTTCAACTTCAATAGCTTCTGCTCTCCTTAGTGGTGCAGTCTGGTCTCTTCTCCTAACATGGCCAAACCATCTCAGGCGTCCTTCCCTTAGCTTGTTAACGATGGACCCTACTTCTAGTTCGGCTCTAAAAACTCCCGTGGGGATCCTGTCTGCTAGGTCCTCCCGCAAGTCCACCTTAGCATCCTCATCTCAGCCACCTCCACCCGGGACGCTTGGGCTTTCGTCATCGGCCAACATTCTGACCCGTATAACATAGCCTGTCTAATAGCTACTCTGTAGAACTTGCCTTTCAGTTTTAGCGGGATCCTCTTGTCGCACATGACTCCAGTAGCTGCTCTCCACTTCATCCATCCCGCTTGGATCCGATGTGTCACGTCTTCATCTATATCCCCAGATTTGTGTATCACCGATCCCAGGTATCTAAAAGACTCCTTCGGTCCGCTCCCCAATGCGAATATCCTCATCCCCATTTTGTCTTATCTCTTGCTTATCGAAGTCACATCTTAGGTATTCCGTCTTTTCTCGGCTCACGCGCAAACCATTGTCTTCAAGTGCTCCTCTCCACTTCTCTAACCTACGGTTTAGCTCCTCTGTCGATCTCGAGATGAGCGCGATGTCATCGGCAAAAATCAAACACCACGGTAGTTCCTCCTGTAGACCACACGACAACTCGTCTAAGATTAACGTAAAAAGATATGGGCTAAGAGCCGAACCTTGGTGTAGACCCATTTCTACGGAGAAGAGCTCTGTGTTCCCCACCGGGGTTCGAACACTAGTACTAGCCCTATCGTACATATCCCTGATAACACTAAAGAATCTCCCAGTAACTCCTTTCGCTTGTAGCGTCCTCCAAATCAACTCCCGTGGTACACTGTCGTATGCCTTTTCCAAATCTAGGAAGGCACAATGTAGTGCTTTTTGTCTCTCCCTATACTTCTCCATGAGGCTTCTGGTGATATGAATGGCCTCCATCGTCGACCTTCCTGGCATAAAACCAAAATGGTTCTCTGACACTTTTGTACACCTCCTAAGCCTCGTCTCGATCACTCTCTCCCATAGCTTCATGGTATGACTCAAGAGTTTTATGCCCCTATAGTTGCTACAACTCTGCACGTCCCCCTTGTTCTTATAGATCGGTATAACCTCACTAAGTCTCCATTCTTCTGGCATCTTTGCACTTGTCCAAATCTTGTTGAAGAGGGTTGTCAACAAGCTTATCCCTACGTCCCCCAGGCATCTCCATGCCTCAATAGGAATTTGATCTGGACCTACTGCTTTGTTTCTCCCCATCTTCTTTAGGGCGGCCCTTACTTCATCTTGGTTGATCCTCGTTGCCTCGTCGTCTTCGTAGCGTGTGTCTGCCTGTGTACCGTGTTCCGATCCTTCTCCGCATCTCTCCGGCCCTCTCCCATTAAACAGACAGGAGAAGTACTCTTCCCATCTGTTCCTAATGTCTCCCTCCTTCACAATGCTCCTTCCGCTTCCGTCTTTGATATAAATGACGTCTCCTAAATCCCTACGTCTTCTCTCCCTTGCTTTAGCAATTCTGAAGATATCGTTTTCGCCTTCTTTGGAGTCTAGTTTCTTATACAATTCTTCGTACGCTCTTTCTTTTGCTATAGCTACACTCTTCTTTGCTTCTTTCTTTGCTTCGTGGTACCTCTGCCTTGCCAAGGACCATTCTTCATTTGTCCCATTCCGTTTGCTCTTGATAAGCTCTTTAAAGCAACTATGTTTTGCCGCGACCTTGGTCTGGACCTCTTCGCTGATCCACCAAGATTCCCTACCCCCCTTACGTTGTCTTCCTGTCCCTCTGGTTACCCCTAGTACCTCCTTTGCCGTCTCCCTCACACTCTCTGCCAAGTGCGTCCACAACTGATCAGCTACCATATGCGAAACGTCTTGAATCTCCCTTGCGAACCTCGTGCTGGTCGTCGACCTAAACGTCTCCGCTGCTTCGCCCATTAGGTTTTTCCAGAGGATTCTTGGCTTTACAGCCTTCTCTAGCTTGATTGCTCGTCTACTCACGAGCAAATCTAACACCAACAATCTATGTTGGGATATGCAACCCTCTCTAGGAAGGACCTTGCAGTCTTTGCATGCTCTAAAGTCACCTTTACGCACCAGAAAGTAGTCGATCTGCGTTTCATGTCGGGCACTCTGGAAGGTAATCAACTGGGAACGCCTCTTTCGGAAAAAAGAGTTCGTGATGGCCAGGTCGTGTGCAGTAGCGAACTCCAATATCGTGCGTCCATCATCATTTCTCTCCCCAAACCCTAAACCCCCGTGTACACCCGAGTAGCCGTCTGCCTCTACTCCTATATGCCCGTTTAAGTCTCCTCCTAAAACTAGTCGTTGGTCATCAGGGAAACTCCTAACCAACTCATCCAGTGCGTCCCAAAAACTCATCTTCTCTGCCGCCCCCCGACCCGACTGGGGGCCATACGCGCTGATCACGTTTATTGTCTCCTCTTGTATCACCAATCTCACCAACATCAACCTATCCCCGTGTCTTTCCACGTGTACTACATAGTCTTTGAGTCGTTCTGTCATGATGATACCTACTCCGTTTCTCCCCGAAGGCTCTCCAGAATACCAAAGCTTGTATCCATATTCTTCCCTAGTGCTTGCCCCTGTCCACCTAGTTTCCTGGAGGCACGCAATATCTACCTTACACCTATTCAAGGCAGTTCCTATCTCTAAAAGCTTACCCGAAAGGGTACCCACATTCCAACTCCCGAGTCTAAGCTTAAAGGTTCTCTTTTCTCTGGCTCTGATACCATGAAAGATTTTTTAAGAATCAATTCAATACAAGAATCACAATCACAGAAGTTGATGATTATTATTACAATAAGAAGTTACAAGATGAAAATATGAAAAATAAAAGGATGTCCAGAATATACAAGAATCAAAAAATATATGAAAATGATAACTAATCTAATATGGTGATATAATTGTAGAATAAATAGAGAGAATAGAGATTCTATTTTAATGAGGATAGCAGATCGATTGGTGGTTGAATTGGTTCCCTTTACCAGAAATATATAGTCTTTTATCTTCAAGATACAAACCAGTCCTCCAAGTATCAACCGTCTTCAATATTAACCCTCTTTGACCATTTAACTTCAGTCTTCGTCCTTTACAGTTCCTTTAGTTATACACTTGTAGTCCCTCATTGACTTGAACATTTCGTGATATAGCCAAAGCTAAGATTGATAGTAAAATCATTTCTCAACATGTATCGAACCAATACACAACAAATTCAAAAACAACAACGCTCGATGCGTTCATCTTCTTTGTACGGATTGTATGATCAAATACATCCAAGTGGAACTAGAAAGAAACGTCTCACTAATCAAATGTCCTGTTATGCACTGCGATCGCTTTCTTGAACCTTTATTGTGTCGCTCCAAAATCGCACCTCAACTGTTTGAAAAATGGTGTGATGCGTTATGTGAATCGAGCGTGTTACTTTTAAGGAGTTACATGGTCTATTGCCCTAATCGTGAGTGTTCAGAATTGATCTTGAACCAGTGTGGTGTCGGTAATTTGAAGAAACTTAATTGTCCAAGTTGCAAGAAACCATTTTGTTATCGGTGTAAGGTTCCTTGGCATGCCGGTTCTGTTTGTGGGCCAGCAACAAGAGATGAAAACGACGTCGCCTTTGATGCTGTATGCAAGATGAATAAGTGGAAGATGTGCCCAGAGTGCGGACATTGTATTGAACGTGTTGATGGTTGCTTTATGGTTAAATGCAGGTTCTTCTTTTTCCCCTGTTATTAACTCTCATAAACTAATAAAACTTGATAATATTCCGTGTGTATGTATATATATATATCGATCATTTATTATTTTGTGTTTATGAGTTATGTATATGTATGTGTTTGCAGATGCGGGAGTGTATTCGTTACGAGTGGATAATATTGGTGCCGCCGTACGCGCTTACTTGATTTTTTTTGTTGGTAATTGTTAGATCGATAGGGTGGATTGACTACATGAAATTCTTAGGTAGGTTTTTGTGGGGTGTTCAAACAAACTTTTATGGTTCTTCTTACGTTATGTGTTTTCGGATCAGTAGGAAGCACCTACTATTAGTACAGAGTATATTGGATATACCCAAGTTTTTTTTGGTTTTCACCAACTTTTGATTTTACTAAAATGATGCGATCGAGTTTGAATTTTCGGTTGACCAATCAATTTTTGAATATCCCAAAATGCGGGTTTTCATGCTTGCAAATTCAGTCTTGTGAAGTTCAAATGTTAGCCCGAGCCTTGTGATTTTCAAAGTAAGAAATATCTATGCAAGCGGTATTGAAAATAACCAAGCCCAAATAACCCGACTTAATCCAACCCAAATGGGTTTGGGTGAAACAGATTGGGTTATTCGGGTCAACCCGAATAACACAAATCATTTTCGATTTGGATTACGTGTTAATTTATAATTCTTTAAAACCCGAATAACCCGACCCTAATAACCCAAAACACAAATAACCTAACCCATCAACATCCCTTGTAAAAGTATGAAACCGTTTTTTTTTGTTTTGTTTAGGTAGTATCAAGAATCTCATGTTTGATATCCATTTCTTGAGAGACTTTAGCAACAACTTAACTTAACACCCGGATAGCAAATGAAAATTATATAAAAAAATAAGTATAAAACCACTACAATGTACATAGTATAGTATCAAACTGCTCTACTTTAGAAACGACTAAAAGGCCAAAACTACAACAAGCAGCTTATAACTAATCATGATTTGCAAAATATAGAGTAATATGAATTTTTAGTACCGTTAGTAAATATTCTAAGGCATATGGTACGTGTTTATAGTATTTTGCTTAGAAAATTGACAAAATTAGTATAGCGCGATGTTGAGAACATCGGTCGTTGCCAAATAAGCTAAGACCATGTTCTCGCCGACCTTCCATTCAACTTTTTGAAGACTCGTGTATGTCTCTTTGGTTTTATTCAATAAACAAGAATTTTAACCGGGCGTTGCCCCGGGAGAAAGTTGATGACCAAATTTTTGTGCGAAAAAAAGTAGCTAAGATGAAAGCGGCAAAAGTTTTAGACTTTTAGTTAGCTGTCTAATTACCGAGGCAAAAAGTATAATTTTCTTTTTTTAAATAGTTTTTGTAGAAAAGGAGAAAAAAATTAGAGCAAAAAAAAAAAAAAACCATTTTAAAAAAGTTAAAAAAAAAAAACAAAAAAGTAAAAAAAAAAAACAAAAAGTATAAAAAAAAAACTTAAAAGAAAAATAACAATTGTAAAAAAGTTATTAAAAAACAAAAACTTGCAAAATATATAATCCAAAAGGCAAAGTAATAAAAAACTAAAAGGAAAAAGAAAGATGTTAAAAACAAAATATTACAAAAGTTAAAAAAAATAAAATAAAAAAAAAGGTATAAATTACAAAATACAAAATTAACAAAATATTACAAAGGTTAATTACAAAATACAAAAAGAATAAAAGTGAAATAAAAGCACAATAGAAAACAGGAGGGGGCAGGAAGCAAGGAAACAAACTGGAGGGGGGAAAAAGAAAACCTATTAGGGGGCAAAGTGTAAATTAGAAAATCCTAAAAAAAAGAACCAAAAAGAAAAAAAAGGAGACGGGTTTCGAACCCCCGACCTCTCACACAGAAAGGCGCGCGCGGACCACCCCACCAAATGCCTACTTTGTTTTCTTACTCGCAAACTAAATATATATGTTATTATGTATTTAAAAAAAAATATATATTACTGAATAGCTGACGTCAGCATACGCGCGGGACACTGTAGCTACGCGCCAGCTGCTTTGTTATATATATAATATGTTATGAAATAGTATTTTAATTTGGTATTTTTCATTTCATTTTTGGTAGGTAGTTGGCCTTAACATTTGTTTTCAATTCTTTCTCAATGGGTGGTTGTAATATAAATTTTGCATGTTTCATTTATGATTTACCACTATTCATTTGTTTGTCAGTATAATGAATATTTGCAAGTAATAAATGATTATTAATTTGTATCAACACACCTTCCTTAGAGCAATTGTAATGGGAACGAAGTGGACGGCGTGGAAGTGAATCACCTCGACCACCTGGTGTTGTCCTACTACAAACTTGGGGTGGTTGTGGTGTGGAAAGCCCAAGGTTGATGATCAACGGTGAGCTTCAAGTGGGGTGGTGGTGTCCTTCCTTTTTTTTTTCTTTTTCTTAATTGCTTTTGGTTTTTTACCAACTCAAATTATAGTTATTACTTATTAGTGGGTGGTTGGTTATTGTTACGGATGTGGTGTGGTTGCTGGATGGTATTGTGTGGTGCTGATGTGGCAATGATGTGTCACATCACCTGGTGTGGTGGTGTGAACCATTACAAACCCTCTTAGAGTATTCGTAATGGTGTATGGGGTTGTCGGCGTGGAAGAAAGGACGCCAACCACATGGTGTGGTTCTATTACAAACTCGGCGTCGATGTGGGGTGGAAGGTCCAAGGTTGATGGTTCAACGGTGAAGTTAAGCGGGGTGGTTGCGTGCCTGGCGTCCTTTTTTTTTTTTTTATTCCTTTAATTGCTTCTTCTTTTTACAATTATTGTTTTTTTTTTCTTTTATATATTTAATATAAAAATATGGTGATATGGTGTGGTTATTGTTACGGATGTGGTGTGTTGCTGGTGGTTATGTGTGATGCTGATGGCACATGCAACCACCTTGGTGTGGTGGTGACCATTACTTTCAATTAAAAAACTAAAGCCGATCGATGGCGTTAACATCGTCTTCAAAAAGTTGAATGGAAGGCCGACAATGAGAATGTCATTCTTAAGTGATTTGGCAAATGCCGATATTATCAACATCGGCTGTTGCTGTTCCACTTTTACAAACTTATAAGCAAAAATACTATAAAGACCATATCCTTCAAATAAGTAATTACTATACATACAAGAAATCCCAAAGAATATTGATATGTGTAGAAACTTTCTTCTTTCAAATTTGTGTCACAAACCAAACTTAAGTCGTGTGTACCGGATTATTTGTACTTAAACACATGACATTACCAACCAAAATAAAGTTACAATTTTAATTGCTGATCATAGAGAAGATGATCGATCCTCATATTCAACTCCAAACAAATTAACCATTGATGAAATAGCCGGTTTCTATCAATGACTTTCGAATTGATGCAAAAAATGCAATGGAAGCATGTTTTGACGGGGATGATAATTCATGGAGCAAATGGATACTTAGTTGATCAGTTCATGAAAGACCAAGTGAATGACCGACTCATCGGTAGAGAGGAAGTCTACAAAACTGTTGTTGTTTTCCACCATAGGCGGAACTACATGTTAAGTACGGGTAGCCCGGGCTATTGATTGCTAAATTGCACGTAGTGTAAATTTTTTGAAAAATGATGTATTATTTATTGGTGTTACGGGTCAAAGTAAAATGATATACCGATCAATGTGTAACACCCCAAGCCAAGGCTCGAAATATTACGGAAATCATATAGCACAAGGTGGGATTAATGTAGAACGTGAACTAAATGCAAATAGAGGATTCAGTGAATCCTTACAATAAGATAAACAAGTATCAAGATACATAAAGAGCAAGTCATCATCAAAGATTACAATAGGACAACAAAGATGGCTAACAGTTCTAAGTACAATGCAAAAGAAGGCAAATGGATCCTTGATCCATATAAGTCCAAGTCCGGGTTTAACAGCAAGCAAGCAACTAAACTCCACGTCCTGGAATAACCTGATTACCTGAAAAGTGTACTAAGCATAGTCAACACAAGGTTGGTGAGTTCGTAGTAATGATTCACAGGGAACCATCGCCTAAAATCACAAGATACAAGTAGAGGCGAAACATGACTTACAGTGAGCCTCTAAGTAACACAATATCATCCAAAATCAAATTACACAAACAAGTGAGCGTGTAATAACCGTGCACAATAAGATGAACCAAATATAAGTGTCAAATGCATAAATCAAATCAGAATGCAAGCCTTATGTATGCCTATCAAACCATCTATACAACGATGCTCACTTGTCAACAGAAGGACAAGGCCGCACCTCAAAATCGTTGCAGTATATACGTCTATATACTCGATATCTGTGGACGTCTCATACAGGACAGTGTCTAGCCGTGCTCTCGCACTCTAGATGAAGACGATGATGATTCTTGGGTTAAACTAGTTCCAAAACGCCAAATGATTCTAGAGGAATGAGAGTTATGAGATGGGTTGGTCTAGCTTTTAATTAGAGAGAAAAAGAGAAGAAGAAAAGAGAAGAGAATGAAATGAGAGGTGAAGGAAGAGATAAGGGGAGGAAATGGGTCAAGGGGGGCTGGTGGGTCGTGGATAGCCCACGGGTCGACCCGTTTCTCTTCCCACGCCAAATTACAATTCGTTAAGCATTTAAACACCGATCAAAACACGTTATTGACCCGAATACAACACAATGTCATTTAATTCACAAAACGACCCAATTAACTTTCACATTGTCATTTAATCATTAAAACGACCCAAATACTTTATTAACTTATATTGTTAGTCATATTACACGTAAAGTCAACGGGTCAAAATTCACGGATGTTACATTATTCCCCCGTCAATAGAATTTCGTCCCGAAATTCAACAAAACCCTAATCGTTAAACAAAGGTGGGTACTAGGCAGCATGTGAGCTAGTTGGGCTATTCTCTTAGCTCGAGAAATTGTTATTGTCATTCCAATCACTATTTCTGGCCTGCTACATTGGCTTCCTTCGATTCTTGGCCCATCCAGTGGAGAGTAACACTTCTACTACCCAGTGTTTCAGTTGATGACATTCGAATACTCACATAACACCCGTCATTGCACAAGATTTCCGTCAGGGTCATAAGCACATTCTCTTCACACGTGATCAAGTCTCAAGTTGGGTTGAGTGCCCGTTGCTCATTGGATGGCTCCCTGAATTGGAGTTAAGCGACTTTCTTTATTTGAAATGATAGAAATCGAATCTCTTTGCGCCTACACCATTTCTTCTATATACTAATGTGCCAAGTTGTCAGATTTTACCGGTTTCGTCGTATCGTGACCACTTCTTGTCGTCGGCGACTTCATGGTGAAATCCATTACAATTTGTTTTCCTTCGAATCTCTTTCCCGGTCTCTTTCACTACGAGCTTTTTCGCATCTCAGAAGTCTATAAGGGTTTTGACTACGCGCGCGATGTTAGGAAGTTAAGCATATACGAAATTTAAGTTATCGAGATGGGACAAGCCCGGTAAGTCACCGGAAAAGCTTCGGGGCAGATAACAGAGACGACGTTAGTTTTCAGATTCTTGAGACGGTAGCTCTAAGGACGCTTGAGTTTGAAGACTTACATGGGACCCTAAGAACCTTACCATTACACAAAGACGTTTTTAGTTAACTCTTTACCACTACCACTAACCGTATTTATCACCGTTCCCCAATCCATACTTGCAAAAATTTTCAAAGTTCCAAATTTCTAGGAGCATAGGGCTAATGAAGAGCTTAATATCATTTAAAGTCAACCATCATTGCCAGGTAATTCAACTAGACCTATCTAGCGCATCACAAACCATTTAAAGGATCGAGATCCAGATCTAAGCCTACGGATGTTTGTTAATGAAGGAAGTCTAGTAAGAGAAAGTAAGACTATAACCGGTCCTAGAATCGAATAACATTGAGTTGTAGTGGTCGAGGAGAAAGGAAAGTACCTATCGCCGCTTCCGGGTCATTGCGGGCTTCATTAGCATCTCCCGCCAAGGTTCGTCCTCGAGGTTGCACCTGACGGCTTGGTTCGTCATGGTCTTGGGTAGGAATGGCAACTTGAAGTTGATTATGAGAAGTCGCTACTTGGGCTTGTGGTTCGATCCATCTTGAACAAGCATTTCTATAGTGGTCGGGGCTACCACACACAAACAAACACCCTGTTGGCTCCGAGGGTGGTTGGCTTGGGGATAAATGATTTGAAGAGGTGTTACATTCAATGGTGCCACTTTCGGTGCTCTACAATTCCTAGCTAAGTGCCCGCGCCGATTACAATTAAAGCAAATCCCACATTGGTTAGTGGGAGAGTGGTGAAGATTACACCTGCCACATAAGGGGTGAGGTCCCAAGTAAGTTTTCCTTGCCGGCTTCACCGTCGCCTGACTCTACCTTTATTATGACCTTGGGGTCAAACCTGTAACATCCCGAACTTTTATGTAATGGTTGACTAATGCCGTTAAGTCAATTTGGGGTGTTGTTAAGTCTTTACTTATATTTGAATGTAGCTATGTGTGATTAACATAGATAAAGTAGTTAGGTTTGAGAGCCTAAATACTAATGACGAATAAAAGTGTGTTTAATGTCGCTTAAAGGCTATGTAGTGCCTTTTAATGAAGGACTAATGTTGTATATGGTCAATAATGCAGTTTGTGACCAATAATGAAGGATATAGAAGTCCGAGGACTGATTTTGACATAGGTGGAACTTGAAAAACGGGATTAAGGGTTTAGGGCTGCCATTAGATGTGATTAAGCAGCCATTAGTAATTAACAAAGCAATTAAATCCTTTCTTGAATCCTAAAGCAATTAATCTAGTTTTGGGGCTAACAATTGTGTGTTTTGGTGTTGTAATCGATCGATCATCGAGTCAAGCAGGTAATCATTGATATTGATTGTATTTTCAGATTTAGAGGTTGATAATTATGAATCAAATCTGATTAAAAAGGGATTATGCAAGTAATTAGGGTTTATGTGGTGTTTTGGGTAATTAACATTGAAAGTGATGTTAAACGAGTCTATGATCGATCCAGTTAATCAATATGTGTTTAATTGTGTCAAAATCATGTTTTGGGTGAAGCCTAGATGGATCGTTTTCTGGAAAAATTGATGAAGTTGGTCGTTTTTGATTTCTGGACGAAAATATGCTTAAAGTCGTTTGCTGATGTTAAATTCGTTTTCTGGTGCTATCTTCGTTTGACAAAACGAAGATCATTTTCGTTTGGACTATATTCGTTCAAAGCCTAAAGTCGTTTGATGAAGCCTAAGTTCGTTCAAAGTTATTTTCGTAAAATGAAGCCAAACGAAGTTATGGTCTAAATTCGTAAGTTGTAAGGTAACGAATTTAAAGGTTAAGTTCGTAAGAACTAAGTAACGAAGAATGTTAAGTTCGTAAGAACAAGTTAAACGAAGATAAGGACTAAGTTCGTTAGGTGTAATTCTGGAATTTTACGTAGCCAGTCTTAAATTCGTACGAGGGTTTATTTAAGGTCCTAAATGACTTATATTCATTATGTTAATGTACGATAGGTGTCGGAGGTTACCCATAGGCAATACTAGCTTTTGATTGCGCACGTATACTACAATCAGGTAAGATACACTACTTTTGTCACGCTGGGGGATCAACTAAAAGCAGGTTTCAAAATTACATACTTCCAATTGGTAACTTATAATGCATGTGGACTTATGGGGTTACTTGGGAGGTATTATGGGATTACGTAGTTGACCATGAGACCTGAAATGCAGTCCCTAATGTAGAAGAATGAAGTATTGCCTAATGTAGTGATCTATTATGCAGTTATGTAGTATAATGAAGTATTGCTTAATGTGGTATGACGCTATGCAGTTGATGTAGTCTAATGAAGTATTGTATTATGCATGAAATGTCGAAATGAAGTTGATGTATGTTGTGTGTTTGTATGGCTTGAACACCTAGTGCACTAGACTTGCTAGGTTGCCATGTCACTTGCACGTTTAAGGGCCCAAAACGTAAAAGCAGTAACGCAGTAAATGTTTAGGTAATGCCGTCACCTAAACTAAATAACGTAGGTTCGAGCTCGTTAAACTTTGATGAAGTAAAGTGTTAAGCTTAACCCGTACAAGTCTTAGCCGGATGAGTACGCTAACGCAGTTGTTGCTTGGGTGGCTCCTAGCAACGTGGTCACACGCATGTTTGAGTAATTAACGGAGGATTGACCCCCTCAGGATTTTGGATTACTCTCGGATTGGCTTGCCATTCCTTAACGACGTACGATGGGTGGCCTTTTGGTGAACCATCAAGTCGGGTGCAATGTAGAGCACACTTAATGCAGTTAATAACGTAGTAAAGCAGAAATGTAGAAAGCAGATACGTGGTTAATGAAGTAATGCAGGATAGGCACATTTAGGATGATTATTCTATTTGATATGAAGTTGTTATGCAGATTTGTGTGATGTGTGACGTGCCTAAAGAACTTGTCTAATAATGAAGATTGTTTTAATTGGACAAAATGCTTTTAATTTAAGTGTTATCTTACTTAGCTATTTTAATAGCTAACACTTGTTTCTTTTAATGTGGTTGTTCCCTCAGGTTTAGCTTGAAGGAACTATATGCAGAACGAGTGAGGTTGGGGTAGATGCAATGCAGGAGCCTTAGCTACCCTATAGACGCTTTGTTTAGACATTTGTTTACATTCAGTACTTAATGTCGAATTTATGTAATGACGTTGGACGGTTGTTTTATGTTGGGCAACCGTTGGGTTTTCATTTGAACTATTTTATGATGTCGCAAGTAACACCAACTGAATGCAGAAACCAAAATGTTTTTATTGGTTTGACTTTTAAGGTCCTTTCTTCCGCAATATGACACCGTTAGGTGCAAAGTTTTTGAAAACCCATATTTTTAAACGTCGGGTGTTACAAGTTGGTATCAGAGAATTGGTTTAAGTGAACCAAAATTCGACTTATGCCGTAGGATTTTGGACTTAGACCGACGAAGACCGTGTTAGGCTTAAATAGGATGCCTAGCTTTGAGATGAAGTACTCTAGGACGGGTTGGGATTGAGTGAGAGTGTAGGATTAAGGCTTTGATGTGTGTTTATTGATATGTGGATATGTGTTTTAGCCTTTATTCTTCCGTTTCTCGCTCCTCCGTCGCTAGTTATCCTATTGCTACGATAGAAGGTCCACGAGGTGATGTGCCATTTTTTCCAACTGAATTTGATAAGTGTGCGATGTAGTTTATGTGTGAAGTGTTGGAAATGAAGGAATGTTGGAGAAGTTGATGAAATGGTATTCCATTAATGTCCAACCCATGGGGTTCGTGACATGGATCGTAAAAGAAGTGAGATGCATATGTGTGAAGATGTTTGCGTGAATGTAGTTGGTGATGAGAAGGCGATACACAAATGCGCTAACGAACATGCGAGTGAAAGGATACAATTACAATTATGGTCCGGAACATAATTGCAAGCGTATCACGACACGAACGTGTTTGTATAGCCGTACTTGTGTTGACCGGTGTGCAAAGTAATGAAGTTGGAGAGGTTTCTATGTAGTGAACCTTCATGTGTTGAGAGTAAACATTGTGTAGCAACTTTAATGACGTTGATGTCTCGTATGTGTGGAAATGTGTGAAGATCAATGAAAAGTCATAGCCGGATAAATGTGTATGATGATTGTAATGCACCTGAAGTTAAATGAAGACTAAAGGTACGTGAGGAATGAAGTGATTGGTAGACATTGTTGTTGAGTCTACTAGTTCAAGGGATATGGACTTGAAGTTGATAAGTAGAGTTAATGCAGGATAATTGAAGAGTGATGAATAGGTGATGCACAGGGTTACCGGGTACACGTATGGAAGGATACATTTACAATTCCGGTCGCGAATGTAATTGTAAATGTATCACGACATGTGTGTGTTTGTGAGACTGTGTCTGTGTTGATCCAATGAAGAAGAATTGGCTCGAGCAAGGGCCGAAAGTGAGGATGAAATGAGAAGCTAACTTGCGTCGGGATGAGCAAACCGATGGGAATAACTCTAATCCCTTTAATGAAGCTGAGCCATCTAATGTGAGGTCGTAAGTTGCTCCTGAAAATGTTGTTGCAGGAGTGAATGGTGGGAGGGGTAACGTGGTGGAGCCTTGTGTAGTGGTTGCTCCTCGTACCACTAACTTCAAATACGAGAGTTTTTCGAATTGCGGAGCTAAGGATTTTGACGATACACAAAATGCAGTTGGTACAATGGAGTGGATAGCGGACATTGAGGTGTCCTTGCTTCATGTTATTGTCCTGATGACATGAAGGGTTTGTGTGCAACTCGATTGCTGAAGAAGAATGCCCGTAACTGGTGGAGGGCTACTACGGTGTCAATAGCTCCCGAGGTACTAGCAGTGATGCATTGGAGTACATTTAAGGAGAAGTTCTTGGAAGAGTATGTGGGAACTTGAGAGTTGAGGCTTATTGTGATGCCTCCCGGCTAATTAACGTGGTTTATGTAGGCAGCACACTACCTTGTCTACAACTATAAAGGAGTTTAAGAGGTTGAATGATGGCCTCAAATTTGAAAAGTTGTTGAGAAAGCCGATGATAAGAAGTCGGGATTCAAGAGAAGATCTAATTGGTCTTCGGGTTCTAATAAGAAGTTTAAAGGTAGTTCAATTTCGAATAGAAGAAGGGACAAGAATAAGAGTGGCACGTGGTGCCCTACTTGCAAGATTACGCATGAAGGCCAATGTTCAGACAAGACCAAAGGGTAAATTACGTGTGGTTCATTGAGGCACATTGCAGTTAATTATAAGGATAGTATTATTACTACAAGTGTCAAGAAACGGGACATCTTATTGCCGATTGCCCTCAGATGAAGAACGAAGGAAAGAATGCAGCCACTCCAAAGACGAGAGTTCAGGTCCTTCGAATGACGGTGGAAGCTGCTAAGAACGAACGACGAGATGGAGATTCTTTCTCATATTGCAGGAATGAATGGCGAACTAACACGTGAACCTTCCAGCAGTTCTATCGCAACTGCCTTCGCCGGTGTGACGTGAAGATGATATGAAGATCCTATGTTTGCGCAAAATCTTATGTATGACTGCTTCTCAAGATAAAGAGTTTTCCCTTAGGAAAAGTTAAGAGGTTGGATGACGGAGTTAACTATGGATACTTAAATCACAAAAAGTAGAAGTGTTCAGGAGTATTCGGTTCCGGATGGATCATGTTCTCGCCTATGTGATCTACTTATGTAAGGCAAGGAGTATAGTTTAAAAATCGAGGCCACTCGTAGCTTTGAGACGCTCTAATAAGGTTTCCAATTTCGTTGCGATTGTGAGGTCGAACCTTCAAACGATGTGTGACAAGTTTACGTGTGATATGACAAGATATGCTATGAAGTTACGTTTAAGGGGTGTTGGGTGTCATTCCATGATACGATGTTATTGAAGGGAAAAGTGTCAAGCCAAAGATCATGACGATAACAGCTCATGAAGTTAGAAGTATTAAATGAGTGCTTTGATTAGTTTAATATCGGCCGAGGGTTTTTGTGGTGAGAAAAGGGAAGTCTATTATGAACAAAGAGGGTATTGTGGTCTAACCATAAGTCTCTATGAAAGGATATGATATGTAGCGAAGGTTATGACGAGTCGACCCTTTGTTCAAATGAATCATGTGAGTTGTGATAGCAAGCTAATAAGATGCGTGCTTGAAAGGCTTAACCGCCAAGTGAATAGTCTTCGCTGAATGTAATGTGGGAATACTTTTGAAAGTTGAAGAAATGAGGCGATTACTTGTTTTGATTTAAAGATTGAATCAAAGACATGACGAAACGGTTGGAATGAAATGTGGTAGTATTTGCATTGAAGTTATGGAGACATTATCTTTATGGCACTAAGTGCACTTTGTATACCGAACATAAGAGTTTGCAGTATGTGTTCATTCAGAAAGAGATGAATGTGAGACAAAGAAGGTGGATGGAATTACTTAAGATTGTGATTGTGAGATCAAACACCATCCGAGCAAAGCCAATGTAGTGACGGATGCACTAAGTGGGAAAGTGCAAAGTTTTTCATGCAAGTTAATGAGTATGTAGGTTCAAGCCGAGTCGGGTCTATTAGACCGAATTAAGAAGCACAAGCGAGGGAATTAATGAAGGATAACATTGACAAAGAAGGCATTGGAAAGAAGAAACGACTTGTGATGGAGACTAATAGCCGTGGGTTTAAAACATACAAGGGTCGTATTTGGGTGCCACTGCTTGGTGGTAACCGAGAGTTGATCCTTGAAGAGGTCCATAGAAGTAGGTATTCGATGCATCCCGGTGTCACCAAAATGTATGCAGATTTGAAGCCGATTTATTGGTGGCCGGATATTAAAGGTGAAGTAGCTCATTTGTAGCAAAGTGTTTGACGTGTGCAAGAGTGAAGACGGACCATCAAAAGCCGTATGGTTTGTTGCATCAATTAGACGTTCCCGAGTGGAAATGGGATCATATTACGATGGACTTTGTAACGAAACTACCGAAAACGCCGAAAGGGAATGATATGATTTGGGTGATTGTAGATAGATTGACGAAGAGTGCTCATTTTCTAGCTACCCGACAAGATGTACCTTTAACGAAGATGGCAAAGATGTACATTGATGAAGTAGTTGCGAAACATGGAGTTCCTTTATCTATTGTTTCGGATCGAGACTCGAGGTTTGTGTCAAACTTTTGGAAGGGTCTTCAACGGGAGTTGGGTAGTAGAATAAATTTGAGTACCGCCTATCATCCCCAAACCGATGGGCAAAGTGAGAGAACCATTCAAACCTTGGAGGATATGTTGAGAACGAGTGTACTTGAATACGGTGGAGCATGGGATGAACATTGAAGTTGATTGAATTTGCTTATAATAATAGTCACCATGCAAGTATTGGATGCCACCATTTGAAATGTTATATGGAAGGAGATGTAGGACTCCAAGTTGTTGGATGGAGCACGGTGAAAAGCAGTTGACCGGTCCCGAAATTATTGAAATTACCTCTGAAAAGGTTAATGTAGCTAAAGAAGCCTTACGTGTGGCAAGAGAAAGGCAGAAATGGCAAGAGAAAGGCAGAAAACATATGCAGATAAGAAAAGGAGACCGATTGAGTTTAATGTTGGTGATTTAGTGATGCTGAAAGTATCACCTTGGAAAGGAGTTATCCGTTTTGGAAAGAAGGGAAAGTTGAGTCCACGTTTCATTGGACCTTTTAAAGTGGTGAAGCGCATTAAAGATGTGGCATATCAGTTGGAATTACCTCCAGAATTGGATGGAATTCACAACACCTTCCATGTATCCTACTTGAGGAAATGTTTAGCAGAGGAGTCAAGTGTGATTCCTATTAAAGACGTGAGTATTGACCCAATGAAGAGAATAGTAGATGAACCGGTAGCGATACTTGGAAGAAAGCAAAAGAAGTTACGCAGGAAAGTGATAGATCTTGTTTTGATAAAGTGGAAACATAATCATGGAGAAAGCTTGACTTGGGAAACTGAGGCAGTAATGAAGGAGAAATATCCCGAGTTGTTCCTATCTGATGAGATTCCGAGGACGGAATCCTTTTAAGGAGGAGGTAATTGTAACATCCCGAACTTTTATGTAATGTTTGACTAATGCCGTTAAGTCAATTGGGGGGTCGTTAAGTCTTTACTTAATAATTGAATGTAGCTATGTGTGATTAACGTAGATAAAGTAGTTAGGTTTGAGAGCCTAAATACTAATGACGAATAAAAGTGTGTTTAATGTCGCTTTAAGGCTATGTAGTGCCTTTTAATGAAGGACTAATGTTGTATATGGTCAATAATGCAGTTTGTGACCAATAATGAAGGATATAGAAGTCCGAGGGCTGATTTTGACATAGGTGGAAAGCAAAAAACGGGATTAAGGGTTTAGGGCTGCCATTAGATGTGATTAAGCAGCCATTAGTAATTAACAAAGCAATTAAATCCTTTCTTGAATCCTAAAGCAATTAATCTAGTTTTTGGGGCTAACAATTGTGTGTTTTGGTGTTGTAATCGATCGATCATCGAGTCAAGCAGGTAATCATTGATATATTGATTGTATTTTCAGATTTAGAGGTTGATAATTATGAATCAAATCTGATTAAAAAGAGATTATGCAAGTAATTAGGGTTTATGTGGTGTTTTGGGGTAATTAACATTGAAAGTGATGTTAAACGAGTCTATGATCGATCCAGTTAATCAAAAGATGTTTAATTGTGTCAAAATCATGTTTTGGGTGAAGCCTAGATGGATCGTTTTCTGGAAAAATTGATGAAGTTGGTCGTTTTTGATTTCTGGACGAAAATATGCTTAAAGTCGTTTGCTGATGTTAAATTCGTTTTCTGGTGCTATCTTCGTTTGACAAAACGAAGATCATTTTCGTTTGGACTATATTCGTTCAAAGCCTAAAGTCGTTTGATGAAGCCTAAGTTCGTTCAAAGTTATTTTCGTAAAATGAAGCCAAACGAAGTTATGGTCTAAATTCGTAAGTTGTAAAGTAACGAATTTAAAGGTTAAGTTCGTAAGAACAATAACGAAGATAATGTTAAGTTCGTAAGAACAAGTTAAACGAAGATAAGAACTAAGTTCGTTAGGTGTAATGCTGGAATTTTACGTAGCCAGTCTTAAATTCGTACGAGGGTCTATTTAAGGTCCTAAATGACTTATATTCATTATGTTAATGTACGATAGGTGTCGGAGGTTACCTATAGGCAATACTAGCTTTGGGTTGCGCACGTATACTTCAATCAGGTAAGATACACTACTTTTGTCACGCTGGGGGATCAACTAAAAGCAGGTTTCAAACTTACATACTTCCAATTGGTAACTTATAATGCATGTGGGCTTATGGGGTTACTTGGGAGGTATTATGGGATTACGTAGTTGACCATGAGACCTGAAATGCAGTCCCTAATGTAGAAGAATGAAGTATTGCCTAATGTAGTGATCTATTATGCAGTTATGTAGTATAATGGAGTATTGCTTAATGTAGCATGACGCTATGCAGTTGATGTAGTCTAATGAAGTATTGTATTATGCATGAAATGTCGAAATGAAGTTGATGTATGTTGTGTGCATGTTTGTATGGCTTGAACACCTAGTGCACTAGACTTGCTAGGTTGCCATGCCACTTGCACGTTTAAGGGCCCAAAACGTAAAAGCAGTAACGCAGTAAATGTTTAGGTAATGCAGTCACCTAAACTAAATAACGTAGGTTCGAGCTCGTTGAACTTTGATGCAGTAAAGTGTTAAGCTTAACCCGTACAAGTCTTAGCCGGATGAGTACGCTAACGCAGTTGTTGCTTGGGTGGCTCCTAGCAACGTGGTCACACGCAGTTTGAGTAATTAACGGAGGATTGACCCCTCAGGATTTTGGATTACTCTCGGATTGGCTTGCCATTCCTTAACGACGTACGATGGGTGGCCTTTTGGTGAACCATCAAGTCGGGTGCAATGTAGAGCACACTTAATGCAGTTAATAACGTAGTAAAAGCAGAAATGTAGAAAGTTAAACGTGTGTAATGAAGTAATGCAGGATAGGCACATTTAGGATGATTATCCTATTTGATATGAAGTTGTTATGCAGATTTGTGTGATGTGTGGCGTGCCTAAAGAACTTGTCTAATAATGAAGATTGTTTTAATTGGACAAATGCTTTTAAATTAAGTGTTATCTTACTTAGCTATTTTAATAGCTAACACTTGTTTCTTTTAATGTGGTTGTTCCCTCAGGTTTAGCGTGAAGGAACTATATGCAGAACGAGTGAGGTTGGGGTAGATGCAATGCAGGAGCCTTAGCTACCCTATAGACGCTTTGTTTAGACATTTGTTTACAATCAGTACTTAATGTCGAATTTATGTAATGACGTTTGGACGGTTGTTTTATGTTGGGCAACCGTTGGGTTTTCATTTGAACTATTTTATGATGTCGCAAGTAACACCAACTAAATGCAGAAACCAAAATGTTTTATTGGTTTTGGCTTTTAAGGTCCTTTCTTCCGCAATATGACACCGTTAGGTGAAAAGTTTTTGAAAACCCATATTTTTAAACGACGGGTGTTACAAACCTTACCCGCCTTCCTTGCCTCACTACGTTCTCCAATTTCTTTCCTTTTCGATGAGGCTTTGCTTGACATCTCCTCGCTGCCCATA
>CM067169.1:86823448-86845948 GCA_034093135.1 Erigeron breviscapus | reverse complement strand
AAGTACATTTGACATTTTAGTACCTAAATACACTTGCCCAAACCCTCGTTTCCAACCATAACATCATCAAACGATCCAAACGATTCAAAACCCTACTTAAACCCTAATTGACCTGAATTCCATTTTAAGTCGTTTTAGGACATGTAAATACTCGAAATGACCAGAAATGAATAACCAAACATAAATAGATGCTAAAGGGATGAATTAGACTTACCAAAACTTCCTTCTCGAGCTAGAACCCGATTTATGGCAAAATGGGTAAAAATGCTATAACCTTGACCTTTGATTCTTCGATATGACAATAATGAGATGAAGACGATGATGATTCTTGGGTTAAACTAGTTCCAAAACGCCAAATGATTCTAGAGGAATGAGAGTTATGAGATGGGTTGGTCTAGCTTTTAATTAGAGAGAAAAAGAGAAGAAGAAAAGAGAAGAGAATGAAATGAGAGGTGAAGGAAGAGATAAGGGGAGGAAATGGGTCAAGGGGGGCTGGTGGGTCGTGGATAGCCCACGGGTCGACCCGTTTCTCTTCCCACGCCAAATTACAATTCGTTAAGCATTTAAACACCGATCAAAACACGTTATTGACCCGAATACAACACAATGTCATTTAATTCACAAAACGACCCAATTAACTTTCACATTGTCATTTAATCATTAAAACGACCCAAATACTTTATTAACTTATATTGTTAGTCATATTACACGTAAGTCAACGGGTCAAAATTCACGGATGTTACACAATGTAACTAACTCTAAACTTTTAAAGATTTCCCTAACAATTAATATAACTTATAAATATGAAACAGTGCAACCAAATGAGAAATGAAAACTAGCATAATACCGAAAAATAGCTAAAAATCTTGAAAATGATAAAAACCGTAACATCTAGTCGTAATCGTTATTTTATTCCGATACAAGGCTAGTGATGAATTTTTTTGCTATGGGTCACTTTGAATCCTGGTTCCGCCACTGTTTTCTACTCGAAGTTGTGGAAGTAATATCAAACGAAATAGGAGCTGAGCGAGTAGGAATGAGGTTTTCTACATTTGCCGATTGCAAGGATTCAAGTGACTCGGATCCTCACTCACTTGGCGCTTTTACGACAGAGTCACCAAGTCAACTCGGGATTACTTATTTTCATCTAATCCATTCGAGCGAGTGGAAAGTACCCGAGATAGTCTGGTTGGGATAAGAAAAGCATTAAAAGGTGGTTTCAAGTTGGTTTTCAACGGTGACCACCATATATTTCCGAATTAGTACTGGTGTTGCGGCGACATGCATTTTCCATATATATTCATCAATTGTTAAATCAAAACTTGGTTTTATGTCACATTTTCAAACATTTTAATTTCCAAATTGTATATCATTCTTCGGTTAGAAATATTGGTACATACTTAGGTCACATATCTTATTTTCAATATAAAGGTTAACAAAAGTTGAAAATAAAAACACAAACTATATTATTTGCTGATTTTAGAGTATTTTTAGTTTATTTGATTGGATCGGTTTTATTTGGCGTTGGTCATGGTTTTACGTTCTTATGTGTTAGGCCTTAGCTTATAATGTCCTAAGGCATGTGTCCTTATGCTTGAGGACTACGGACGCTATAAGTCTTTGGAGGGAGTCCTTGGTCAAGAGTCCTCAGTCCTCACCAAGAAGCTAAAGGACGCAAGGAGGTGGGGTCTGCAACATTATTTTTTTGTTTTATATATGTGTAGTGTATATATATGTGTATTTGTGTGTGTGAGATAAATTATTAAATAATTGATGATGTGGAAAGAGTTCCAAGAAGCTTTTTTTTATAAACAGGGAGAGTCCTGAGGAGAGTCCTGGATGATGTGGTACTGATGTGGCAGTGCTGAGAGAACTTCCTCCTTATAAGCAACGGGCTTAGGGGGGAGGGAGTACCCATCGGGTAAGGGATCGGGTACCCCGACCACGATCTGCTACACCACTGCAAGCATTCGGGTAGGTCGGGTAGGGAAAATCGGGTAGCATTTCGATTGGTGAAGCCGAAATAGAGAGAGAATCGTGGTGGTGGAGGGCCCACTTTTCCAACTGTTGGGGAGTGCCTCTGTCGTTCAAAATTTAAAAAAAAAAAAAGAAAAAACTGAAAATATCTATGGGTGTGTTGCAGGAGGGTGTGTTGCAACGAAGGAGGATTGTGTTATAAATTTGCAATATTTACACTCCTGACCCATGAACTAATGTTACATTGACAAATGAGTTATATTAGTTTCAAAAAATTTTTTTTATACCCTGTTTTTTTTATAGCTTTGTATTATAAATATTATGTATTGTTTTTGTCTTTTTTGGTTTTTAAAGTGTTGTGTAATGTTTATTTCTTAATGAAATGTTTTAAGATAGTATTTATATAGTTAATATATTGATGTAATAAAGAAAATGAAAAAGAAAAAGAATTTGGGTAAGGATTGGGTATGTATTGCCTGAGATTTGAGTAGGAATTGAATATAATTGGGTAGTTGTGAGTTGAAAGTTTTTAATTGGAAAAAAGATTGGGTAAAAACTTGTTTGGTACCATTCTTCTTAGTTAGCAAGCAAGAAGGCCGGGTCGTACATAATACCATATCATGTCATTCTCTATTTTGCAATTAATTTGATAGGTTAGGTCAAACGTCATTAATACTTCAAACGTACGTTCTGGTGTTCCAACCCCGATAGCATGGATATGGCAAAATTTCACCTAAATGTCAGTGACAAATTAATTTACTCTTTACTACAATTTGAGTGGTACAATTACTCTTTTAACGTGCTGGTAACTTCCTCAATCCTTTTTTTTTTAATTATAAATCTTGTTACATATATGATTGCGGTTTGAATCCTAGTGTTACTATTATATTGTAGTTGTGCTCATTGATAATGAGATGTGTAGTTATTTTATAGAAACCAAAATGATGTGTTGATGAGTACTAGCTAGGAATATTAGGTATGAAATTTGGGTTCTTGATTAATGTTGTTCAAAGAAAAATAGAATAAATTAAATAGGGTGTTTAATGTGAATATATTTTTTTAACAACAAATATACTGAATTACATCAAATAATACTAATTTATATATAAATTAGAAGGTAAGTCTAACAAGCAACATTAGCAAATCGGAATATATGATATTTGTCTTTAAGCAATTTTTATCTAACTTGAGGTGTTTTAGTTGTCTACAGGTTGTAAATGTTATAACTTGACTACTTGAGGGACTAAAGTTGGAAAAGATGGAAGTAAAAGGGTGGATTTGACAAGCTAAACAAAGAAAGGGCTGTATATATTGAACTTTGGACTCCTATTACTCATTCATCACATTCTAATATTTTTCATAATATTATTCTTTTTCTGATCTTATATCTCTTATTATCACATATTGATCTGAGTATTGATCTTCTATTTCCATTGAAAAACTTAATTATCGGTACATTTAGTAAATAAAAAATGTTCGTTTGGTTGGGTGGAATGATCACATGTAATTGCAGGGTTATTTTGCCACCTTTATCAAGGCAAAGATTTTAACTTTCACCCCACATCCAAATGCCATTTTGTATTATAAACAAAGAACCACAAAAGGTGGCTTTTTGATAGTGAAGCATTCTGGGATTTCAATTACTGCTCAAAGGTTCGTATTTTTACATTTTATTTTATCTTTGTATAATGAAATTATCTAAAGTCCGTTCAATTGTTTGAAATGATCCCTATTAATTGAAAATTTGTAGTTTGCCAAACATACTTGGAACTTGGAGGAAAGAGCATGTCGAAGCATGGAAACCAATAGTAAATGGTGTCCACGAAAATGGAGGAATCTTCTTTTGTCAATTGTGGCATTCTGGTAGAGTGTCTAATAATTGTAAGTCTTATTTCATGTGCATCTATGGTTTGCTACTTTGCTTTATGTAGAAACACATGCACAAGCTTATTATCAGGAAAAAAAAAATAACAAACGTCCAAATTAACATATATCAATATAGCCAAATTTTTTATAATTTTCACAAAATACTCGCATTAAAAGTGGAAAATCGTAACGAAGTTTTAAAAAACACTATGAGAAAGACAAAATCATAATAAGATAACAAAATCGCAATAAAATTATAGAAATAGCTACGAGATTTCGTAAAAAAGCAACTTTTTTGACTTTTTATTGCGAGTTTCACTTCTCATTGAGATTCTTAATTACTCGTTAAAATTCTCATTATTTTGTTGAGATTCTCATTATTATTGTTACTGTAGAGCTAGAAAAAATTGATCTGAACTAGCTGACAATGGACAATGACAAGTGAAGTGGATATTATATTAGAATTTTGCAAAATAATAGATAAATGAGATATATTATTTTAATTTTAATGAGTTGCTTACCCCGCACGTTGCCGCGGAGTAACTTGTAAACGATTTAAAATAACTTATTAAATTAATAACGATATTTCGATAACAATGGTGTAAAAGGTGACAAACATAACTTGTAGCAATAATTATAACTACAAAGCATAGAACGAAAACCAAACTAAAGAAAAGAAAACAACAATGATATATTATTAATTATAACATAAAAATAACAATAATATAAGGTTTTACGAATATAAAGTATTTTATGTTTGAATATATTATAATGTTTAAAAGCATCATATGTATTGATGCCATTAATTATGAATGTACAATATCTGTTTATATAACTAAGAGAGAATATATTTTTTTCTATGTGGCGTTTTTAGGTTTTTGTCACTTTGGATTTTTAATGAGTGTGTCATTTTTCATTTAAATTGCTTATATTATGTTGCCATGTATGATATTAATCATCAATTCTTATCCTAATCATCAATCATAATCTTAATCATTAATATATATTTCTCTATATTCTATATGAAGTATAAAGATGTTTATATACATTATACTATGTTTTTAATTCAATGATAATTATCTTTTTTTCAAATGAGATTGTTTATTATATAATGTTTATTTTTTAAAAAAGTATTTATTATATTATATTTAAAAATATATATTATAAAAAAGATTTTTACGATTATAAATATTTATGTTTCATTAGTCATGCTTTAACATATTTGACGTGTATCATATATTCATAAAGTATAATTTTATTGTTTGCATCAGTCGTAATCTAACAGTTTTCTATATCATAAATTATGAATAATAATGTAACTATCAGTTATTGTATTTTTATTTATGTTTTAGTCAGTCCCGCATAACGTGTGAGTTTAATGTAGTTTATGTATGTTTTAAGACTATGTGTTGTTGTTGTCAAGGTGAAGAAGTTAAATTAATATTAATTTAAACCGTTCAAATTAGTTTGTCCAATCAAACCAACAAAGAACGACTTAAGTTGGTTTGGGGTTTGTGGTTTAATGATTATCATTTTCTAATATTCCAACAACAAATAAAACGATCTAGTAATATGAAACAGAATACGGACGTTTAGTAACATAACATGCTTCACACATCACGACTATTAATATGTAAGTTCAACCTTACAAATCTTTTTATACCAATTTGTAAGAGTTTCCTTTTGTATTCTAGACTAGATGCTTGTGTAGGTTATATCCAATGGGGATGTTTTTAACCATCTTTCTATTTCTTTGTTTGTCTTTTCTTGTGCACGACATTAAAACATGTTCGTTGTTGTTTGTCCATAGGATATCTGCCTCATGTTAACGACATGTTTTTAGATATCTTAGGATATTCATAGTACATTTTTGTTTGTTTTGTTTATGAAATATGTAAGGATGTGTGGTGATGTGGAAAATATAAAGATATATAAGTATGTTTGTATGATTGAAAGTAAAAATTAAGGATTTTATGGATTTGTAATGATATGATGTGACAGCTTAAGGACGTCGAGATAGTGGTAACTTCTAATCGGCCAACATATTATAAAGCACTCCCCTAGTTGATGGAATACTTCAAAAAGTTGGACCCTAATCCTTTATCTATAGTTACCTGGTTATTTAAAAACCAAACATCACTTGATCTAAGAAAGAAAGAAGTCATCTTTAATTATTACCTCTTTTGCTCGACCAGTAACATCTCAACAACCCTTCACTTTTGATCGAAAATAAATAAAGGCTAGGGACCACTTCCTTTTTGCTGCTTATTTGAATAGATATTAAAGAAAGAAAATAAAAAGGATCAGAGAGAATGTGCCCAAATTACTTGTTTATTGTTTGTTTGTTTGAAGTGTACAATACCTACTCCTAATCTAGCTAGAAATACAGAGGAGTGGTTTTATATACTTGTCTTTGTAAGTCCAACTAAAACCATCGAGGTTGTGTGTCTCGGAATAACCATAAGGCCGGTTTGCTAAAGATGTGTATATGATGAATGACGAGCATATAGGTCCCCAAATTGATGCCTGTAGCTAAAAGCACTAAGCAATAACTAATATTCATCCGTTCAGGAATCAAGACTGAAAGCTTCTCTCTGATCGGAAAATGAATCGTATCATCATTGTGCTTTCCACCATTAGTAGTTTGGGTGGATGATTAATCATCATTCTGCCCACCATAAGTTGGGTTTTGCTGCAACGTCATGCCAGCTGCAACATTCTCAGCCGCCTCGATTGGGTTCTGCTGCGTCCCACCAGCAGAATAGCATTCTGATTCAGGAAGTTGTATCCTTGAAAGAATATGCCAACGACAATAGGCAGTGCAGTCAGTATGACAAAAACCACAAAGGTTAGGATGCTAGCCCATATCTTGTACGAAAACTTATGCTCTAGGATTTTCATGATCGTTAACCATAATGCCGCAACTGGCAACTATACCACACCATCCGCAACACTTTAAAAAGTATCCATCCATGTTTGATCCTTGGGGGTTTCTCCAGTTCGAGATGGCCAATCTAAAAGAATCTAAATGATGGCTGGCAAAACTGCCATACACACCAAGAACATTTTGGGGCATCCTTTAAAAAACAAGTCATTCATCTCTATGAATAAATAACTTGTAAACGCTGACACACACACACACACACACACACATATCTATATATATATAGGGGTTGGGTATTGTAAAACAAATATTAAAGTAAAACAAATAGGACAAGATCTTGACCTTTAGATCATGGTTAAATTGATGCACGAAGATTCACGAAGCAATTGATGCACGATGATTTTCATGATGCACGGTGATTTTCATTGAAGAAAAACTTATTATTTTATTTGTTTCACTTTAATACTTGTTTTACAAAACCCAACCCCTATATATGTATGTGTGTCAGCGTTTACAAGTTATTTATTCATAGAGATGAATGACTTGTTTTTTAAAGGATGCCCCAAAATGTTCTTGGTGTGTATGGCAGTTTTGCCAACCATCATTTAGATTCTTTTAGATTGGCCATCTCGAACTGGAGAAACCCCCAAGGATCAAACATGGATGGATACTTTTTAAAGTGTTGCGGATGGTGTGGTATAGTTGCCAGTTGCGGCATTATGGTTAACGATCATGAAAATCCTAGAGCATAAGTTTTCGTACAAGATATGGGCTAGCATCCTAACCTTTGTGGTTTTTGTCATACTGACTGCACTGCCTATTGTCGTTGGCATATTCTTTCAAGGATACAACTTCCTGAATCAGAATGCTATTCTGCTGGTGGGACGCAGCAGAACCCAATCGAGGCGGCTGAGAATGTTGCAGCTGGCGCGACGTTGCAGCAAAACCCAACTTATGGTGGGCAGAATGATGATTAATCATCCACTCAAACTACTAATGGTGGAAAGCACAATGATGATACGATTCATTTTCCGATCAGAGAGAAGCTTTCAGTCTTGATTCCTGAACGGATGAATATTAGTTATTGCTTAGTGCTTTTAGCTACAGGCATCAATTTGGGGACCTATATGCTCGTCATTCATCATATACACATCGTTAGCAAACCGGCCTTATGGTTATTCCGAGACACACAACAAAAATCTTCTTTCGATATGGAGCGGCTTGATTTACGTTGATAATATATCCGGCAGGTTATTTTTGGACTGGGTTCACATGCACATTGGTTATAGCCGTGTACGGCTAATTACAAGTGCTCATATCGTCATGATTGTCGGATACTTGCTTTGTGTTTCTGACCCTGCTCTACGGATCGACATTCTTGGCAATTGCTTGCAGGATCAACTATGTACCTGTTGATATTAAACTGTGCACATGTTGTTTAAAAAATAGGCTTTTTCGTTCCAACATGTTGTTCAAATAACTAGCTACGCATCAAGAAAATCTATTTAAGCATATTTATTCGACACAAACGGAAGAATAACTAATACTCCTAAGAAAGTAGTAATATAATAAACTATAGGTCCTAATAATATCTGACACGTTTACTCATTAAGATGACATATTAAACCATGAAATACAGAAACTTCTATCAAACTATTTCTAGAATAGTAAAATAAGATCATGAAACAACTTATGAAAAACTAATCTTTCCATGGACCTTGATTTGCTACGGTGATGAAAAACTACGTAAACGTACTCAGCTTGCAACCGACACACTTTTACCTTCACGATGATGAGGCTGTTGTTGTTCCCGTTCCCGTGCATTAATCATTTTGTTGATCTTAGTTGTTAATGTATGTCATAACAAGTGAAAGGATCATGCTAACCATACAAACACTAGCATTTATGAAAAATGAATCATGGAAACAATTATGCCCATGACAATTTTGCACGGAAGCTTTCTCACTTTTTGTTATGAAATTCAAGCCGAAACTGACTGCGGCGGCTAGAACTCTCATGTTGTAATTAGCTCTCAAATTTTCGATACCAAATTTATCCCGAATAGTCTCTGAACATTTTGGTTCAACAATTTGAGAGCTAACTGAACAACATTAGAGTTCTAGTTGCCAAGTCAGTTTCGGCTTGAAGTTCACAGCAAAAAGCGTTGTATAAAATTGTCATGGGCATAAGTGTTTCCAGGATTCATTTTTCATATATGCTTGTGTTTGTATGGTTAGCATGATCCTTTCACTTGTTATGACATATATTAACAACCAAAATCAAAAAAATGATGAGGGCACGTGAACGGGAACAACAAGAGGCGATCATCATGAAGGTAAAAGTGTGTCGGTTGCAAGCAGAGTACGTGTACGTAGTTTTTCATCATCGTAGAAAATCAAGGTCCATGGGATGATCAGTTTTTTCATCCGTTGTTTCATAATCTTATTTTACTTTTCTAGAAATAGTTTGTTAGAAATTTCTTTATTTCATGGTTTAATTTGTCATCTTAAAGACTAAGAACGTGTCACATATTATTGGGACCTATGGTTTATTGTATTACTACTTTGTTAGGAGTATTATTATTCAGTTTGTGTTGAATTAATTTGCTTAATCAGATATTCGTGATGCACTAGCTAGTTATTTCACCCAGTTGTTGCCGCGAAAAGGCCTATTTTTTAAACAACAAGTGCATAGTTGAATATCTGCAGGTGCATAGTTGATCCCGGAAGCAATTGTCAAGAAAGTCAATTTGTATAACAGGGTCGGACATAAACACAAACCAAGTGTGTGACATTCATGACGATCTGAGCACTCGTAATTAGCCATACACGACTATAACCAATGCGCATGTGAACCCAGTCCGACAATAACCCGTCAGATATACTATCAAAGAAAATCAAGCCGCTGCATATCGAAAGAAGATTTGTGTTGTGTAGGTAGGAATAACCATAAGGTTTGCTGAAGATGTGTATATGATGAATGACGACCATATATAGGTCCATAAACTCATGCTTGTGGCTAAAAGCAATAAGCAATAAATGATATTCATCCCTTGAGGAATCATGACGAAAAGCTTCTCTTGGATCGGAAAACGAAGCTTATCATCATTCTGATTTCCATCATTAGTAGTCTGGGTGGATGATTGATTATCATCCTGCCTCAAAAGTTGGGTTTTGCTGCGACGTCGCAAGTAGAGTACATGTACAGAGTCATTCATCACCGTAGCATATCAAGGCCCATGGGAAGATCAGTTTTTCATTTGTTGTTTCATGATCTTATCTTACTTTTCTAGAAATAGTTTGTTAGAAGTTTCTTTATTTCATGGATTAATTGTCATTTTAAAAACTAATTAATTTTATAGTTTTGCTAAATAGAGCCTTAAGGTGCATAAAATAGTTACAGTACCTACCATAAAATTCATAAAGTGAGCTTTTAATATTAAAAGTAAAAAAATTTATGCAGGTTAGCTAGAACTTTTAGGAGTGTATTTAACATTTTGTTTAAATTTATAATGATCCAAATGAACAAAAATTAATTACATGATTAAATTTAGTATTTTAAAGACATGAATTACAATTTAATTTCTTTAACCCCAAATCTTTACGACTCTCTCCGTCTCATAGAAGTGACACATTTGAATATTCAAAGTCTTTATTTTTAATTTTGACCTTAAATATATTTTTTGTGTTATATAATAGTTAATGAAAATTATACCCAATGAAAATATATCTAAAACTCAATCAATTTATATAACTTTCACCAAGTATCATATATACACAAACAAAAATATTTAAGGTCAAAGTTCAAAAATAAAAACCACAAAAATTTAAAACATGACATTTATAATGAGATGGATGGATTACTATATAAAACATCAACTCTCCATTTTTCTTAAATTATATTATAGGTTTAATATCGTATAGAGATCCTCTAAAGTTGCTTCAACTTTATAGGTAAAGTTGAAGCAACTTGAACCATTGAATTAAAATCAATGGTTGAGATTAAAAATTCAAGTTTGAATCTTGACCATTGATTTTAATCCAATAGTTCAGGTTGCTCCAACTTTACCTATAAAGTTAAAGCAACTTTAGAGGATTCTTATCCTTTAATATCCCTCACAATGTATCTAGTCATTCAACACACTTACTATCTACTCTCTCTGCTCCATTTTAAATGTCCTTATTTGACTGTCAAAATTTTTCTTTCAACTTTGACCGTAAAAATTTTTATTTGTATTATATATTAGTTGAAAAGTTACATCAATGGAAAGTACATTTAAAACTCAATCAATTCATATATGTTATATCAAGTGTTGTATAACAAAAACAAAAATATTTACGGTTAAAGTTAAAAGAAAATTACTCAAAAAGTCAAATTAAGAGACTTAATATGGGACGGAAGGAGTAACATATATGATCTACAAAAAATCTAAAAACATTTTGGCCTTTTGTTAACGTATAGCAACAAAAAAGATCGTGATTTTGCCTTTGTCATCTCCATCACGCGCATTATCAATTTCTTTGAATCGTGCACTTACATGTCCTTAGAATAATTCCAAATCAACCATGCCTAAAACTTATATATAGTATTTTGATAACTTCAAATCAACCATAAAACTTTTAAGTCTAGTGCCTGAGTATTATGTGAAGATTATGTCCACTTGAGAATTGAGATGAAAATACTTAGGGTATGTTTGATAAAAATAGTTAGAATTAGAGGCTGGGGCTGGAATTTAGGGCTAGGATTAGAATTAAAAACTGGAGCCTGCGATTGAGGCTCTAAAATTGATGTAACATACCAAAATTTTAAGATAACTAAAATATATTAGTTTTCAGTGATATAAATTAATTAGTATAAATGGTATATATTTAATAGGGTTTAGTGTCTGGAAGTGTAATGAACTATGTCTGATTGTTTATGTTATGTAATGAACTGTCGGGGTGTTTATGATATGTAATGAACTCGTAATATTGTCTAAGTTATGTAACGAGTGACCGGCTAATAGGTAACCGGTTACCATTTATTTTTAATTAGATAGTGACATGGCATGTTCACTCACGCTTATATGGCTGGTGACTCAGTTGAATCTTTATTCGCCTCTTCCTAAAATTCATGATTTCTTTATATACCATACCACTCATTAGTAACCACTACCATACCACTCACCGGTAACCTGACCAACCCATACCTGTCACTCGCCGGTAACCACCACCCGCCACCACCACACATCTTATAGCAAACCGAAACTGAATCGACTGAAGCAAATATAAAGGCACAAAATAAATAAAATAAATGTCGTTCTTGATAAACTTGATGTGGGAAAAAATGAAGATGAGATCCAAAAATGGACATGAAGAATGAAGGAAAAATGGATTAATGAAAGAGAAAGTTTATTTCTCATTTCTTGACACTACAGCAACAAATGAATGTGATCAAAAAAAGGTAAAAATGGTCTTAATTGTAAATTAATTAAAACCTCAAATGTAGCTTTCAGGCTGGACGGAGTGCCCCGGGGACCGGATCGGTACCTGTCTGGTACCGGATTGAACACCAATCCGTCCTACCGTTACCGGTAGGGTGGGGAGGGAAATGGGGAGGGTGGTGCCAGTTTTGCTGCCGATGTTGTGACCGTTATATTTGACGGTTTTTTTTTTTTTAAACTAGGCTGCCATTTTTATGTATATACATATACATATTTATATCTGAGGAAAGAAGACAGACGAGGCATTCCAAAGTCTTTTGGTTCAAAGACTTTTGTTTTTTTTACAATTTTATAATTTATACCCTGAAGTTTAAACTATTTATAATATTGGTTCAAAGTCTTTTGTTTGTTAATTTTAACAATTCAAAATATATATTAATTTTATTATTTAAATTAGTGGTTTTTTTTTTTTTTTAGAACAGCAAGGGCCGGATCACGGGTATCCGGACTGGATACCATGGACCTACCCGATCCCCTCCCCCTGCCCCCACCCGGTAAAAGCTCCACGAAAGCCAGGACAAAATCCTGGCGGGCAATCACAGGCCGAGAGTATCGAACCTGTGACCTCTTGGACAAAAATCAGGGTGTCCAACCACTGAAGGAATTAGTTTTAGTTATTATTTGAATAAAAATAAATAGAAAATAAATTAAATAGAAAAGGAGGGGGGGGAGGGGTGGCGAGGCTCCTAACATTAGGGAGCGGGCGGAGAAGAGGAGAAAAACCGAGGAGGGGTGGCGAGGCGCTCCCCCCACCCTCATGTTCCGATCTACTATAATACATATAAAAGAAGGATCTTAAGGAGTATCTAGGTTGGGTGAATTTAACTCCTATTTTTTATGGTCAGAGATCTATCATGCCAAACCAAGCATATGATACCTTTGATGTGGCTGGGTTTTTTTCTTTGGTTCTGATAGTGGGATGGCCTGATAGGGATATAAAAGTGGTGGGGAAGGATATATAAGTAAATGTATGTATGTATAAAAAGCGTAGGAATTGCGAGATACGAGTATAATTTAAAGGAGTGAATGAGTAAAGCAGCAACTTTAGCTTAGCTGTAACCAACAAACAGATTGTTTTTTATATAAACTAATAATATAATACATTAAATTTGTTTAAAGTATATATTGTTTGAATATTAAATTTTCATTAGGGAAAATCATCGCTGCAGTCGACTGCAACTTCCATGGCTGCAGTTGCACTCACATACCATTTAAGTGATTGATCTATTACAAAAATGCCCCCCTGATTTTCATGGTAAAAACATCCCGCTGCATCTAAGCTATCCCCTTCATTTATAGATAAAATCAGAAATGATGTTTAAAAATACTCAAAAGTATACAATTATCTTTTCATGTATGAATTCAATGAACGCAAAATCATTTGGATATAAAAAATTTGTTACCTCAGGATCACTATTATTCACGTTTTGAAATTGATATTATATTGTTGCAATGTTACGAAACAAACAAAACTTTTTAAGATAAACTCATACACGTAAGTTAAATCACATTGTATTTGGGTTACCCAACCCAAAAAACCCGAACCTGAACAACCCAAACCCGAATAACCCAAATCTTTTTCGGTTTGGGTCACGAGTTAGTTTATAATCTTCAAAACCCGAATAACCCGACCCTAATAAAAAAAACCAAATAACCCGACTTATCAACACCATTTAAAAAGGTATAAAACTGGTTTTTGTTTTGTTTGGGTAGCATCAAGAATCTCTTGTTTGGCATCCATTTTTTGAGTGACGACTTTAGCAACAACTAACTTAAAATCCGAACATTAATACAAAATGTTACTCCTATAAAGAAAAGAAGTATAAAGCCACTACAATGTACAGTAGTATAGTATCAAACCGCTCTACTTTAGAAAAAGAAGAAAATTACATTTTACATTTTTTCAGTATGAATTGATTGAGTTTTAAATGTACTTTTCATTGATATAACTCATCTAACTAATATATAACACAAACTAAGATATTTACAGTCAAAGTTGGAAAAAAAAAAAAAACTTAACCAACAAATAGGAAAACTATTTTGAATAACTCCTTTCACCCATTTTGGTACTAGACATAAGTGTGTATTGTTATAAACATAAACAAAGGTCACTTTTCTTATTTTTAGTATTCATTGTTAACTAAAGTTTAAAATGAAAACACAAGAAAAAGTTACTTCTGATTTTAGAGTGTTTTTAGTTTATTTTGTTACTAGTTGACTAATGCCGTTAAGTCTATATTGTGTGTGTCGTTAAGTCGATTTTAGATTTAAATGTTTATATGTAGCTAATGGGTGTTATGTGTGAGGCTTGTAAGCCTAAATGTTAATGTAGTATAAATGTGTGTAATATGAAGGTTAATGTCTATGTAGTGACATTTAATGAAGGATTAATGTTGTATGTGGTCAATAATGTAGTTTGTGACCAATAATGAGGGATTAGGAAGCTTAGGGGTTAGTTTTGACATGTGTGCAAAGTCAAAAACGGGTTTAGAGGTTTAATGGTTGTCATTGAGAGCTTTATGCAGATTTTCTTCCTCTAAAACAAGCCCTAGTTGATCCCCTCCCTTCCCTCTCTAGTTTCTCCCTAGATCTTATTCGTTTTGGAGCCGAATCGATCGTGTATTGCTTGGATCTTGGATCTTTATCACCAAATACAGGTAATATAGGTATTCCTCAGTTGAGAATTGATTGTGTGAGTCTTATATTAGTCTTAATCCAGGCCATAAGGGTTTGGGTTGGGTTATTTGATTTAACGTTCATCAATTTGATGTTATTCGAATGATTAAATGGTTGGTTTATGATGTTAATGATTAAAGGATTATAGTATGGTTAAAGATGATGAAAGTGCAATTAAAAGGATTAATTTTAAGTCCCCAGGTTGGATTTGGGGTATGGGTTCGTATGGGATTCGTTTGATCAAAGTGTAAAATTTAGTTGCTTGTCTGCACCCCTGGTGCGACGCACCAAAGGGCTGGTGCGGCGCACCCATTATGGATATGAAGTTTCTGGAGAGTTGGTGCGACGCACAATGGGGGTGCGGCGCACCACTGGCCAGTTTGGTTTTTGGTACACCCCGATATGCGACGCACCAAAGGGCTGGTGCGGCGCACCTGTCTTTAATCTAAACTCCCTGGAGGATTTGTGCGACGCACCAGAGAGTAGGTGCGGCGCACCCTTAATTGTTAGAAATTCCCTGGAGGATTGGTGCGACGCACCACATGGAAAGTGCGGCGCACCATGTGCCCAGATTTCACGAAATGTGTCGCTTAGCTTACATTTCGATCTTATACTTGTTCTAGGTTATTGGAGACACATAGTCATCGTTGTATTGTGCTTGTAGCTTGTTGTTAAACCGTATCGAGGTAAGATACACTACTTTTGTCACGCTGAGGGTTCAACAAGCAAAGGTTTCATACTTATAACTTCCTTAACGGTAACTTATGATATATGTGGGTATCTCGGGTTACACGGGAGGTATTATGGGATATGTAGTTGACCACGAGACCTGAAATGCAGACCTTAATGTAGTGAAATGAAGTATTGTTCAATGTAGGGTATTGTTATGCTGTTTATGTAGATTTATGAAGTGTCTTATTATGTGTGAAATGTAGAAATGAAGTTGTTGTGTGACATATGCATTCTACATGGCTTGTACACCTAGCTCACTAGACCTGGTAGGTTGCCATGTCACTTGCACGTTTAAGGGCCCAAACGAAATGAAGGTAATGTGTGATTATGTTTAGGTTATGTGTGTTCCTAAACTATTATGTGTGGGATCGAGCTCGTAAATATAATGCAGGGAAAGTGTTAAGCTTAACCCGTACAAGTCTTAGCCGGACGAGTACGTTGACGTAGTTGTTGCTTGGGTGGCTCCTTGCAACATGGTCTTTATAATGCAGGGCGAGTAATACGAGGGGTTTGACCAACCTCCACATACGGATTACTCTTAGATTGGCTTGCCATTCCTTAACGACGTACGATGATTAGTCTTTTGGTTGATCATCTAGTCGGGTGTGATGCAGGGCACACTTATATGCAGATAACGAAGATACGTGTGACAATGTGAGAACTAATGCAGGATAGGCACATTTAGGATGACTATCCTATTTGATATGAAGTTGATATGCAGTTATGTGTGTTGTGTGTTGTGCCTAATGAGTTTGTCTATTAATGAAGAAATGTTTTAATTTGACAAATGCTTTTAAATTAAGTGTGATCTTACTTAGCTATTCTTATAGCTAACACTTGTTTCTTTAATGTGGTTGTTCCCTCAGGTTTAGCTTGATGGACTAGTGACGCAGGACTTATGAGCTTGGGTAGATGCAATGAAGGAGCCTTAGCTACCCATAGTTGCTTATTATGGAGACTTTTGAATACATTTCATTTTGAAGTCGAATTTATGTAATAATGTGTGAACGGTTGTTTAATGTTGGGCAACCGTTGGGTTTCATTTGAACTAATGTTTGATATGGCATGTAACACCAACTAAACGCAGAAACCGAAATGTTTTGATCGGTTTTGACTTTTACGGTCTTTACTTCCGCAATTTAACACCGTTAGGTGAAAGATTTTTTGAAAACCCATATTTTTAAACGTCGGGTGTTACATTGTTATGCTATTTTATTTGGTGTTGGTCATGGTTTTACGTTCTTATGTGTTAGCTAGCAAGAAGGGTATGTGCATAATACCATATCATGTCATTCTCTATTTTGAAATTAAATTGATAGGTAAGGTCAAACATCATTAATACTTCAAACGTACGTTCTGGTGTTCCAACCCCGATAGCATGGATATGGCAAAATTTCACCTAAATGTCAGTGACAAATTAATTTACTCTTTACTACAATTTGAGTGGTACAATTACTCTTTTAACGTGCTGGTAACTTCCTCAAACCTTTTTTTTTTCTTATTGTAAATCTTGTTACATATATGATTGCGGTTTGAATCCTAGTGTTACTATTATATTGTAGTTGTGCTCATTGATAATGAGATGTGTAGTTATTTTATAGAAACCAAAATGATGTTTAATGTGAATATATTTTTTAACAGCAAATATACTAAATTACATCAAATAATACTAATTTTTAAACTAAAAGGTAAGTCTAACAAGCAACATTAGCAAATCGGAATATATGATATTTGTCTTTAAGCAATTTTTATCTAACTTGAGGTGTTTTAGTTGTCTACAGGTTGTAAATGTTATAACTTGACTACTTGAGGGACTAAAGTTGGAAAAGATGGAAGTAAAAGGGTGGATTTGACAAGCTAAACAAAGAAAGGGCTGTATATATTGAACTTTGGACTCCTATTACTCATTCATCACATTCTTATTATTGTTCATATTATTCACTTTCTGATCTTATATCTCCTGATTATTATCACATATTGATTCTGAGTATTGATCTTCTATTTCCATTTGATCATAAATATTGTAATAATAATTTTCATAATAATTAAGCAACAAGGGAATCAGTGCTACAGGTTTCCTTTTAATTTGGTTGTTTTTGAATAGCCAAAGTATCATTAAATCTTGAGTAAATTACAATTTTCGTCCTGTGGTTTGTACCAACTTTCACGTTTCATCCCTAGGTTCACGAAATTACGTTTTCATCCCTAAGTTTGAAACTCCGTTCTCAATTTTGGTCCAGGAGTCTAACAATTTCAGTCCACATCCAAATGCCATTTTGTATTATAAACAAAGAACCACAAAAGGTGGCTTTTTCTGAAATTTCAAATACTGCTCAAGGTACATAATGTTTTATCTTTGTAAAAGGAAATTATCTAAATTTCAGTTGTTTGAAATGATCAAATGATCGCTATTAATTGAAAATTTGTAGTTTGCCAAATACATCTGGAATTTGGAAGAAAGAACATGTTGAAGCATGTAAATCTTTGGTTTGCTTTGTATAGAAACACACGCACAAGCTTATTATCAGACAAAATAACATGAACATCCAAAATTTTATTAAACTATTTATTTAGCAAAGTTTTTTAAGATTTTCACAAAATACTCAAATTAATAAAAGTGGAATTCTAAAATTTTTTATGAGAAAGATAAAATCGCAACGAGATAACAAAATTGCTATAAGATTATAGAAATAGCTACGAGATTTTGTAAAATCGCAACTTTGACTTTCTATTCTCAGTTTCTCGATGCGTTTCTCAATTTATTCTTTTATTACGACTTTTATAATGTATTTGCGGTTTTTTAAATTTTTATTGCGATTTTAAAAGTTTTACTCTGACACTTATTGCATTTTTTTATTTGTTTTGGTTCATACATTTCAGTTTTGCTAAATTCTATACTTGCAAAGAAACGTTATTTAAGGCATGTTCCCCCCTTTAGAAAGAATGCATCATTGCATAATCCCGTACGTATAACAATAAACCAAAAAAATGTGATGAAAAGGAAACTACTCATACAGTCCCTGGTGCGGTAGTGTTCATTTTTGTTTTTCAATCTTAGACCATTTGAATACTCACTTCTCAAAACTTAATTAGTGTATCTCTCATCGCACTCTCGCACTGCGCACGCGCGCGCTTCTTATGGATGTAGTTTCGTTGCAAAAAGTATTTTAATTCATTACATTTAACTTTTAGAAAACCAAAGGAGTTTTGGCTTTGCATTTCTAGAATACAAATGGAAATTTCGAAAACGCATTCAAAACAAAGGAAAGGAATAATCATGTTGTTTGCACGTTTTTTAAAATGAGAGCCCCCCCCTTTTAGGTTCACAACAATGACAGTCCACAAATTAGAAACTTTTTGCATCCATGGTCCAAATTAAAAGGATTTGTTAGTTATCATTGTTAATTGACCCATGTGTCACTCACATTGGGGCCCCAACATCCCCACGTTTGTGATTTTATCATTTTGATAGCACTGCCAATCGTCATAGGCTTAATCTTTCAAGGAACACAGTTCACAAATGAGCAGGCTGAAGGGACACGAATGAACAGGGAATGTTGCCCAAACTACTGCAAGTGGAAATAATGATGATCCGAAGTTTTGCCTCAGGTAGATCTAGCCATGATTCCAGAAGTAAGAAATTTCAGTTATTGGATATTGCTTTTTTCCTACAAGTTTGAGTTCTGGCGGTAATTGAACACATGAACACTTTCATCAATCCATACGGTTACTTAGGAACAACTACAGAAAATATTATTTTGATTTGGAACTCGTTGACCTTCATAGGTAACATATTCAGAGAATTCTTGTCAGATTGATGGTTGCGTTTGGTTATTGTCTTTTATGGGTCATCATATCTGCTCAGTTTGTAATAATAACGGCACACATAGTTATTCATATGCTCCGTCATTTGTATATGGAGCGACTATGTCGGAAGTTTATTTCGGGATCGTAGCGAGTGTAATTCCAACTGTTGTGTATGAGCAATTTGGTTTGGAAGAATGCATGGAGATCAAACTACAACAATGTCAACATAATAGCCCCATTAGTCGTTGCCTTATGTTGGTCATGTCCACAACGACTAATGGGGCTAAAATCTTTGTGAGTGTTGTAGTTTGATCTCAACTTTTCCAAACTAAATTTCTCGTATACGACAATTCGAATCACGCCCGTTAAAGTATCTTCTTATACCAAAGACGGAGCATATGCAAAGGCTATGTGTCCCGCTATCATTACAAGCCAGATGTGATGACCCATAAATGAATATGATACTGCAAACACCAATTCGACAAGAATCCTCCGACTATACTTCTAATGAAGGTAAACAAGCTTCCTATAGAAACAACATTTTTCGTGGTAGTTTCTTGATAACCGTGTGGATTGATTGAAGGGTTCAAGTGTTCAATTGCCGCCATACATCACCTGAAACTCAAGTTTTTAGAAAAAAACAAGCTAATAGCTGAAATTTGTTGTTTCCAGCATCACGCCTAAGATCACACTTAGGCAAAACTTCGGATCATCATTGTCCCCGATGGCAGTTTGAACAACATTCCCTGTCCTTTCGTGTCCCTTCAAGTTGTTCATTTGAGAACTCTATTCGTTGAAAGATTAAACCTGTGGTGATGAGTAGTGCTATCAAAATGAGAAAATCACAAACGTATGGAAGTTGGGCTTCCATGTGAGTGGCACATGGGTCAGTTAACAACGATAATTAACAAATGGTCACCAGCTGCCACTTTTCAAGAGAGATTTTCGGTTATTAATGGGTACCAAATGGTACATGAGATCAGGAAGTTCCTATCCAATTACTTTTTTTTTAGTTATATAGCAGAATATGTTATGCGATTTGAGCAAGCAATTTTATAACGATTCAACTAGCTCATTGTCTAAGAAATGAAAGTGGGATATATGTCGATTCTCAACTGTGATCGTGACATTTGTAATCTTAATGATGGACATCAATACGGAACATCTGAATTTAAACTTATCAATTCAAATTAGCAGATAACTAGCAGATATTCATATTAAAGTCCCATTAACCAAACAAATTTTCTTTTTAAATTCGATGGGAAAATTTCAATACGAAATTTATGTGTCCAAATTGCAAGAAACCATTTTGTTATCAGTGTAAGGTTCCTTGGCATGCCGGTTCTGCTTGTGGGCCGGCAACAAAGAATAAAAACAACGTCGCCTTTGATGCTATTTGCAAGATGAATAAGTGAAGGATGTGCACCGAATGTGCAGATATTGTATCGAACGTCTTGATTGTTGCTTTATGTAACAATGCAAAGTTTCTTCTTTTTTTTTCCCGTTTTAATGATATTCCGTATATATGCATATATCATATAGATATATTGATCAATTATTATTATTTTGTGTTTATGGGATGTATGTCGTTACAGTATGTATGTGTTTGCAGATGATGTAGGAGTGTATTTTGCTACAAGTGTGGAATATATTGGTGTCGCCGTACGCGTTTACTTGATTTTTTTTTGTTGGTAATTGTTAGATCGATTGATTGGATTGACTACATGAAATTCTTAGGTAGGTTTTGTCGGGGGTTCAAACAAACTTTTATGGTGCTTGCCTACTTGTTACATGATGTGTTTTCGTTTTTGCAGTAAGTACATATATTGGATACACCCAATTTTTTTTTGGTTTTCACCAACTTTCGATTTTACTATGTTTTGATCGAGTTTGACTTTCCAGTTGACTATTCAATTTTTGAAATTCGCAAATTCCAGTCCTTTTGTGAAGTTCACATGTTAGTAGCGAGCCTTGTGGTTTTCAGTGTTGCAAGGTCATTGTAAAAGTATGAAACTGTATTTTGTTTTTGTTTGGATAGTATCAAGAATGTCATGTTTGGCATCCATTTTTTGAGAGACGACTTTAGCAACAACTCAACTTAACAAATGAATAACAAAAAAAGATATCATTAAAAAAAGTATAAACCCACTGCAATGCACTATAGTATCAAACTGCTATGCATTAGGAAAATGACTAAAGGCCAAAGCTACAACAAGCAGCTTATAACAAATCATGATTTGCAAATTGCAATAGTGTCAAACTTGAATCATGATGAGAGAGGCGTCTATTATCAACATTTATAAGGCCGCTCCTTATAAGGGCGTCTAGCCCGCATCCGACGCGATCCAATCCAGACGCTCTCGCCGCTCTTCGCCCTGCGTCAAGGTGGTTTATACCATTTTCAGACGTGCGTTCAACACTATGTATAATTATTATTATTATTATTTTGAAAATCTCCTTTTTGAATGTCCTTGTATGTTCCGATTGTATGTATGCGTATAATTTCTAGTATGTATAGCCACATATGTAGAAGACAACATAATTACTCTCTCCACTCACGTCTACGCAACATAAACCCTGGAAAAGCATTGGAAAGTTTTTGACCCTCTCACATCTCACTCACACGCTCTCTCCCTCTCGCTCTCACCTCTCTCTCTCTCGCATCTCACTCTCCTCTTTAGTATTATAATTATATAATCTCATTTCGCTCTTTTTTAATTAATATTATGTAAAAAATGTTTATTTTATTAAAATGAAATAATAAAATAATTGATGAATAGTCGAAGAAGTGGGAAGAAGTGAGTAGTATAAGGAGGGGGGTGTTTTTTGGGTGTTATAGGAGAGAGAAAACTGATGAATAGTGGAAGAGAGGCGTCTATTATCAACATTTATAAAACCTAAAGCAGTTGCCGAAACAAAACTTAAAGACGAGGAATCTTTAGTAATATACACACACCTAGATTTGTTAGAATATCGATGTTGAGAACACTGGCCATTTCCAAATCAGCTACGACCGGTGTTGTCAACGATCTTCCATTCAATTTTTTGAAGACCGGTGTTGAGGTCACCAACCTTT
>CM067169.1:86787419-86822448 GCA_034093135.1 Erigeron breviscapus | reverse complement strand
ATCAGTAAAGGCGATCCACGGGTCAAAGAAACAAATATTATCTAGATCACTCCTGAAACAATAGTTTGGATCAAAAATTCATCTAGGGTTCAAAAAGATGAATTAGCAATTGATATGGTTCTTGAAAAGAAGCAGTGAAGAAAAATAGTGATAAGTGGAAGACGGTCTATTCATTAAGCTATTAATTAAGTTGAGGATTTTCTCAACATAGTATACACTTTTGAGTAAACTGTTCAGCTCTTTTCAACCTTGGTTAAAGGGATGATAAAGTTTAGAAATTTTATCTTTAAAAAAAATAATAATAATAATTCGGTAATTACTAATTACCGTAGCAATGATTAAAAATTACTGTAGTTTATGCACACCTGTCCGTTATTCCAGGTCACATTTCCCTTTTCATCCTCTATAATAGAAACGCGTTTTCTTAAGGAAGAATGCACACTAAATCTTCTTTCTCTATCTCTTTTATTTACTTAGTTCTTCATCTGCCAATTTGTTTTTAGCTATTCCGTTCACAGCCAGCTTGTGTTCTAACAGATCTCCGACTTCTCTTTGGTAAGCTACATTTTTGTGCTCTTTCTTTCTCATCTTGGATAATATACTATCTATTTATATGTTTATATAAAACTTTTATCTTTTAATTCATGTTCGCTTAATTAACAATATTGTTCCACCGATTTATCATAAGATAATGAAAAATTTCGGTGCCTCTTCGAGCGATCCAAAAGGCAAAAGGCCAATGGCTCAAAAGGATCTTGAAGATCTTGAAACAAATAGGGTCAAAAGGATTAAGCAGGAGGCCGTGATGTTAGGTATTTCCTTTGAAGATTACAAGGCGATGGTAGACGAAGATGTCCACCTGTTTGAGAAACAAACTTCTGAAGATGAAAAGTTAGCAAAACTTTTATCTAAATTTTTAGAAGAGGAGGAATCTATCCTTGTGAAGCGTCAAATAAAAGAAGATGAAAAGTTTGCAAGAGCCCTAGCTCAGCAAGAAGAAGATAATCTTTCTCAAAGAGAGAAATCTATTTTCGCCATGTCATCTGAAGAAGAAGAAGAAAATCCCAATATTCCACCTCATAAGAGAAGAAAAAGAAATGCTGCTGGGGGAAGCAACATGTCAGGGTCGAGTTCTGACAGAACTCCTAATTCTTGAAATCAAGAGGGATTTTATAGAAATATTTGGAATCTGTTATAAATTTTTATAAATCAGATCTTAAGTTGTCCAGAATGTGTTTTTAAATCAGAATAATATTGTTTGATAATGTTTCTTATGTATTTGTTATGTCAATTGTCTGACCAAAACTTATTGTAGATAAGAAGAACTCAATATAATCATGGACGCATGGCAAAACCAGATGATTGGTACTAGTGAATGGGGAACATCAATCGATGATTTTTGCCAAGACTGGCTTCTCCAAAATACAGTACCAACATCACAGCTAGAACCCCCAACAAAAAATGTCAGTGCATCGTTCCCAACTCTTGTTGATGCAGTACCTCATGGAGTTTCATCTCCAATCCCAATGAACCCTTTATATCAAAACTTCTCTCTCGATACACCAGAAGCAACATTCCAGTTGAAATCAACATTCCAACCGGAACCATCATTCCAACCAGAATCTTCCGAGGAGGGTAACAGGGCACCAGGCAAACGTCCAATGTCAGACTCGCCCACACTATACCCCAATCCAATTAGTGACACATTTTATGGGGTCTCAACCTCGAACAGGGTGGAACCGGTTGATACGATAATGAATCATGGACCAGAGTTTGAGAAGCACGTAGAAGACTCATGGGCTTATATTTGCAAGCTTTATAGTCGTAAGAAAAAGTCCGCAAAAGTATCGTCCTCGAAAGCCCAAAGAAATGTAAGGTCGAAAAGGTCTTACCAGTTTGTGAAACAAAATACTACTTTGGTAGTATTTGGGGAAGAAATGAACATATCAGAGATGCCAACACCGATATGCTCATGCACAGGGATACCTAGGACTTGTCGCGGGTGGAGTACAGAGGGATGGACCTCCGTTTGTTGTACAGCTTCTCTTTCCATGTATCCGTTGCCAACATATGTTGGGCCAAGTCGTATTGTAAGGTTGCCGGGAAGAAGAATGGGTTGTAGTACATTCTCAAAGGTCATAGAGAAATTATTGTTAGAAGGGTACGATCTCGATTGTCCAATTGACTTGAAAGATCATTGGGTTAAGCATGGGATTAACAAGTATACATTGAATAGATAAATTGTGTGATCTTCATAGATTTAGGAATTTGGCTACTTAAACTATAAAGTAGGATTACATAAACAATTAGTGATCTTCGTATGTCTATTTCCCTCTTTTCTTTATTTGCGAAATTTATATATAATTTGTTTGTAGTTAACACTTTTATTATTGCTTATATCAAAATAGTCTGATAAAGCCATCCTACTTTATCTTGTTCCATCAAGATCCAGATATCTTATTTGTTGTCGGCCATTTTGAAAAATTATTTTCATCATTGCTTACGTTATATGAGCGAATAGTACCTCTCAGTAAAATCATGTATTCTTATTCTAGGTACAAGGCCAATATAAGGTGAAATCTACGGGATTTGATTCCTGCATATAATCACTTAAGTTCATAATCTTCTACTACTATCCTGTTTGCTCTTTTCCAGCCATTTTCTTGAACACATTCATCAAATTACTAACCTAAGCTCCATGTTCGTAAAAAAAATGCCTCTTAACACACTAGATCTATTAATATTTCATAATATCTCACTTTACTTAAACATTATAGTCTCCAAAAATCTTAGCTCATTCTATCAGTCAGTCGTAACTATAAGTTTGAACTTAGTCTATAGTTCATAATAAATCATTGGTCTACAATTATAGATTATAAGTATCTAAGACCTTAATAAACATGTATTCTAGATCTTATTCTCATACTGTTATTCCAACAATGACTGATAATTGTAGACAATTATAAGTAATATAACTTAGACATGGGTCATCCGGTAATGCCTATAATATAAGGCATACCATTGGCTAGCCCAACACATTACCAACCCATCCAAAATATCCTATACTTGTACTACCATTTCTATTAACATAAAATTCAAGTCCACACAATCCACACTTGAATATCAAAATTGATCTTCAAGTAATACACAATTTCCACATCAAGTCCTTATAAATCATTGCATGAATATAGTTATCTCTACAGGGATATTACCATGGCAATAATCTAAGGTTTCAGCAATCGTACAATTTACAATTAACAATACAATCACGAAAACATTCAACATTATATAAATAAAAGGGTCAAGTCATAACAAGGTGAGTAAAGCATAGTCCGAATTTTAACTTCAACATTCGACACATTAAAAGTGTTTGTATACAGGGTGTACCATCGGCTAACCTCCACACCGTTAATATATAGAATGGATGTCCAAAACTCGGTTCCGATATGTTCTCTAAGTGTTGACCGGGTATGTATACAGGGTGTACCAGCGGCTAACCCTCCACCTAACCAACACTCATTAAACATACCAGGTTAGCTACTATACTTTATCCACGAGGCGCAATCCATGAGATTATTAACTTTATATGACATAGGATAACCATAGAGGCGCCTCTAGGGTTATCGAATGTTATACTCCATTAATGCCATCATTTCATTTTGCTGGGGGACAAATAATAAATGCATCCAAGATTCCACACACATCAACGTTTATCACAATAATTCCACAATTCACGGTGTATCCCGACACTATCATATACGTCCATCAAGTTGTCATATAACAATCAAGTCATCAAATCATAAGTAACCTACGAACTCCGTTTAAACCATTTTTATGCATCATACAGTTCACGTTGCACACAAAATTTCCTATCATGCATGCTATTATGAAATGTGGGTGCAATGGCTATAGACTAGGTCAATCCACCTAATTCTCTACAACCACGGCTCTGATACCATTCTGTAACACCCCAACATGGCGGAATCATGGGGTATCACTTAGAAAAGCACAGCATGACATGGGAATTATGTAGAGTCAACTATATGAATACATGAGATCGAAACGATCCATAAACTTGTACAAACGTATACATTCATTAACATTTATCAAATACACACTCAATCCATAATTAAAAGAAAAATGTTCAAACGATAATAGTTGATCCTAAAAGTAACCCATAAAAGGGAATTAAGGATCACGGATCCAGAAAGTCCAAAGATAGTCCAAACACTAGTAATGCAAGCATCTATTCATCCATTTTGTCTCTGATTAACTTGATTACCTGAAAAGTGTACTAAAGAGCGTCAACATAAAGTTGGTGAGTTCGTAGGGACAAATAACAGGAAACAAGTATGTATCGGGATAACAACCGTTAACAATAAGTGAGGATTAGGAGAACTAATCACATCCAAGGAAAACCTATAAGGTTTCACATTAGCACAAATCAATACAATCAACGTTCAACAACAACGATTCCATATAACGTTCAACAACGTTCCATAACAATCAATAACGATCAACAACGATGCGGCTTACATAGTTAATAATTAACAATGCGCTAACGGTGCGACTTACATAACGAGTAACGCGCTAACGATGCGACTTATATAATAAATAATGCGCTAACGGTGCGACTTACATAGTAACCAATGCGCTAACATGTCCACATAAACAATTCAATCATACAATCAATCAAATCAAATCAACAATTAAACAAGCATGTACACTTTTCAGCCCGAATCTCAATTGAGTAGGGAGGGTTTACGAAACTCACCTTATTCTTGATAGTTCAATAGCAAAATAGAAGAGATTGATGTAGTTAACGATGACGAGCGAGTCAACTGGCCACGTTACGTATTCCCTAATTTCAATGTGAATTGATTTATATTCATGCTAAATTCCAGATATAGATATACAACTATAAGGATTTATTAATACGCTTGTCAACGTAATTTATGTTATAAAAGTTTAAGGGACTAAATTGTCATATGTCCAAAGTATAAGGACGAAAAATGATACCTTTGAAACTGTAGGGTAAAAATGTAACTTTCTGTATGTAATACGTATCCGTAGGATATATAAAGTATTCCTCTGATATTTCTAAATCCTTTTGAAGTATTTTAAATAATAGGATTAATACGAAGAATGTATTAATCTTATAACGAATAGATGCTTTCAATAGTAGAGATATGAAAAGATACCTTGAATGGTATGTATTATAATCAATACAAAATGTATTGATTACAATTGAAGAGATACCTTAAATGGCAGGAAAAACCAGCATTTTATTTCCAAGTTGTGTTAGGGTTGGCCTTGGGTCGTGAAGAATACCGGGGCGAATTAAGTTGCTTAGTGAATGCTTATGCAAACTTTTCGCGAACTACCTTCCATTCCTCCGGCATAAGCCAAAGAGGCCCAAGGTGCAATCACTTTCGGAAACATTGTGCGGTTAAAAGCGTATCGAGGATATATTCTATCCATAAATCAAAAATTCGAAAATACGAAATAATTCACAGATGGTGAATAGTAATTATATGAATTAGGATAGTTAGGTATATAACTATGCCCTTGTTTATATACCATAATAAGTATTTAAATTGATTTAATAAAAGTTTTACGATTTCTCGTACTTTCACTAATAATTCATTTTTCGCAATAGTAACAATATTTCAATATTCATATATAAAAGCGATAGTTACCGTATTTAAATGCAATTATGTATCAATTGAGTATAAAATTAAGTTGACAAGCATTTCAATACATAACATATATTTCTAAAATCATAGAGCAAAATATAGTAAGGTTTTATAAAAATACTTACAAGAAAGGAGAGTTTATGAACTCTAAGATCAAACTTTCGACGTACGAAGAACACGACTTCTGATTCAAATGAAATTTGCCCAAGACTTGGACTTGTTTACTTAATAATTGAAGATTATTCCCAACCCAAATTGAGTATTTATTACTAGAACTTTTGAAGATTTTTGGAGAGATTTGTTGATAACAACTTCTCTTGACGATTTTCGGCGCACTTTGAGATCAAAGCGACTTTGCTTATACTAGAACAATCAAGTGTTCTTTGAAACTTATAATAAGAAGGGAAATGATGATTTTAGACTTATAGAATGCTAAATTGAGAGAGAATGAAGTTTAAGGTGTAAGTATTTATGAAAACTTAAGCCTAGTATTTATAGTAAATGAAATGGAATTAAATATGATAAAATTAGTATCCATTCTTGACTTTAACAACTTATGATCAGATTTTTGAAGATATTTAGAGGTTTATAACTTTGCTACTAAGTAAAGGAAAGTGCTAGGAAGTTTCCTCATGGAGGTGTATGGTTTTACTAGCTTTGGAAGTAAGTTTTCTTAACAATTTACACAACAATTGTCTACTAGTAACATTATTCAACTAATAAATCAAATATAGCTTGTGACAATTTCACGAGTATTCCTACTTTGCATAAAGTATGTCGGCTTTGTCTTATTAATGGAATTATTAGATAATCACCGACACTGTGCCACCGACACTTTTTACCGTACATTATACTTAAGGTTTTGTATATACGTTTTCCCTGTTACTACATTTACTCAATTATTTTCTATAATATAATTTTTATAACACGTATGGGCCAATATCACGGTCTTGTAATCATGGGACTTAATTCTAGAAATCCAATTATGACATTATAACTGGCCCAATTCACAGATAAACGAACACAATTAGGCCCAAAGTTTTCGTTTATTAAAGTAGTTAATCAAATTACAAGTACAGCCAAACGGGTAAAAATCACGAATGTTACACATATATATATATGCACCAAAAATACCCAAAGTTTTCTTATATTCATAAAGTTTGTCATTATCATATATAACAAGTAATGGACTAAAATGGCAAATGTTACATATATATCTTGTTAACACCAAATATACTAAATTACATCAAAAAAAATATATTTATAAATTAGAAAGGTAACTCTAACAAGCAACATTAGCAAATCTGAATATATGATATTTGTCTTTAAGCAATTTTTATATAACTTGAGGTATTTTAGTTGTCTACGGGTTGTAAATGTTATAACTTGACTACTTGAGGGACTAAAGTTGGATAAGATGGAGTAAAAGGGTGACTTTGATAAGCTGAACAAAAAAAGGCTATATATACTGAACTTAGGGCCACTATTACTCAATCATCGCATACTTATATTTTTTGGGTTTTGTTAATGACAGCCCTAAGGCTGTCAGTTAAAACTAATTGGATGCATTAAAATTAGTACCTTGCTGTTAGAAAATTCAGGGGGCGGTTTTTAATATATAATGTACAAGTTTTTAAGCATGTAATAAGTTGTTAGTGACAACCATAAGGGTTGTCATTATCATTTTCCATATTTTTTTCATATTATTCTCTTTCTGATCTTATATCTCCTGATTATTATCACATATTGATTCTGAGTATTGATCTTCTATTTCCATTAATCATCTTGATCATATATATTGTAATAATAATTTTCATGATAATTACCGGTTTCCTTTTGATTTGGTTGTACTTGAAGTTGTGGTTATCTGATTGTTTGTTTAAAAATCTCAGTAAACTTAACTATAGTTACATTTAGTAAAGAGTAAATTACAGTTTTCGTCTATGTGGTTTGTACCCACTTACTTGTTTCATCCCTAGGTTCACGAAATTGCATTTCCATCCCTAAGTTTGAAACTCCGTTCTCAATTTTGGTCCAGGAGCCTAACAATTTCAGTCCACATCCAAATGCCATTTTGTATTATAAACAAAGAACCACAAAAGGTGGCTTTTTCTGAAATTTCAAATACTGCTCAAGGTACATAATGTTTTATCTTTGTAAAAGGAAATTATCTAAATTTCAGTTGTTTGAAATGATCAAATGATCGCTATTAATTGAAAATTTGTAGTTTGCCAAATACATCTGGAATTTGGAAGAAAGAACATGTTGAAGCATGTAAATCTTTGGTTTGCTTTGTATAGAAACACACGCACAAGCTTATTATCAGACAAAATAACATGAACATCCAAAATTTTATTAAAACTATTTATTTAGCAAAGTTTTTTAAGATTTTCACAAAATACCCAAATTAATAGAAGTGGAATTCTAAAAATCGTTATGAGAAAGATAAAATCGCAATGAGATAACAAAATTGCTATAAGATTATAGAAATAGCTACGAGATTTTGTAAAATCGCAACTTTGACTTTCTATTCTCAGTTTCTCGATGCGTTTCTCAATTTATTCTTTTATTACGACTTTTATAATGTATTTGCGGTTTTTTAAATTTTTATTGCGATTTTAAAAGTTTTACTCTGACACTTATTGCATTTTTTTATTTGTTTTGGTTCATACATTTCAGTTTTGCTAAATTCTATACTTACAAATAAACGTTATTTAAAGACATGTTCGCCCCTTAGAAGTGGAGAGAAATTAAAGAATACATCATTACATAAATCCCGTATAAACCAAAAAAATGTGATGAAAAGGAAACTACTCATACAGTCCCTGGTGCGGTAGTGTTCATTTTTGTTTTTCAATCTTAGACCATTTTAATACTCACTTCTCAAAACTTAATTAGTGTATACAATAATCATGATTGAAATGGAAGAGGAATTCTTATGGATGCAGTTTCGTTGCACAAAGTATTTTAATTCATTACATTTAACTTTTAGAAAATCAAAAGGAGTTTTGGCTTTGCATTTCTAAAAAACAAATGGAAATTCTGAAAACATGTTCAAAACAAATGGAAGGAATCCTTGTTGTTTGTACGTTTTTGCAATGGGTTCCCTTTTCAGGTTCACTAGTAACAAGAGTCTATAAATCCGAAACTTTTTGCATCCATGGTCCGAATTAGACGGATTCGTTAATAATCATCGGTTGACCCATGTGTCACTCACATTGGGGCCCCAACATCCCCACGTTTGTGATTTTATCATTTTGATAGCACTGCCAATCGTCATAGGCTTAATCTTTCAAGGAACACAGTTCACAAATGAGCAGGCTGAAGGGACACGAATGAACAGGGAATGTTGCCCAAACTACTGCAAGTGGAAATAATGATGATCCGAAGTTTTGCCTCAGGTAGATCTAGCCATGATTCCAGAAGTAAGAAATTTCAGTTATTGGATATTGCTTTTTTCCTACAAGTTTGAGTTCTGTCGTGTATGGCGGTAATTGAACACATGAACACTTTCATCAATCCATACGGTTACTTAGGAACAACTACAGAAAATATTATTTTGATTTGGAACTCGTTGACCTTCATAGGTAACATATTCAGAGAATTCTTGTCAGATTGATGGTTGCGTTTGGTTATTGTCTTTTATGGGTCATCATATCTGCTCAGTTTGTAATAATAACGGCACACATAGTTATTCATATGCTCCGTCATTTGTATATGGAGCGACTATGTCGGAAGTTTATTTCGGGATCGTAGCGAGTGTAATTCCAACTGTTGTGTATGAGCAATTTGGTTTGGAAGAATGCATGGAGATCAAACTACAACAATGTCAACATAATAGCCCCATTAGTCGTTGCCTTATGTTGGTCATGTCCACAACGACTAATGGGGCTAAAATCTTTGTGAGTGTTGTAGTTTGATCTCAACTTTTCCAAACTAAATTTCTCGTATACGACAATTCGAATCACGCCCGTTAAAGTATCTTCTTATACCAAAGACGGAGCATATGCAAAGGCTATGTGTCCCGCTATCATTACAAGCCAGATGTGATGACCCATAAATGAATATGATACTGCAAACACCAATTCGACAAGAATCCTCCGACTATACTTCTAATGAAGGTAAACAAGCTTCCTATAGAAACAACATTTTTCGTGGTAGTTTCTTGATAACCGTGTGGATTGATTGAAGGGTTCAAGTGTTCAATTGCCGCCATACATCACCTGAAACTCAAGTTTTAAAGACATGTTCGCCCCTTAGAAGTGGAGAGAAATTAAAGAATACATCATTACATAAATCCCGTATAAACCAAAAAAATGTGATGAAAAGGAAACTACTCATACAGTCCCTGGTGCGGTAGTGTTCATTTTTGTTTTTCAATCTTAGACCATTTTAATACTCACTTCTCAAAACTTAATTAGTGTATACAATAATCATGATTGAAATGGAAGAGGAATTCTTATGGATGTAGTTTCGTTGCAAAAAGTATTTTAATTCATTACATTTAACTTTTAGAAAATCCAAAGGAGTTTTGGCTTTGCATTTCTAAAAAACAAATGGAAATTCTGAAAACATGTTCAAAACAAATGGAAGGAATCCTTGTTGTTTGTACGTTTTTGCAATGGGTTCCCTTTTCAGGTTCACTAGTAACAAGAGTCTATAAATCAGAAACTTTTTGCATCCATGGTCCAAATTAGACGGATTCGTTAGTTATCATTGTTATGGGGGGGGGGGGGGGGGGGGGGGGGGGGGGGGGGGGGGGGGGGGGGGGGGGGGGGGGGGGGGGGGGGGGGGGGGGGGGGGGGGGGGGGGGGGGGGGGGGGGGGGGGGGGGGGGGGGGGGGGGGGGGGGGGGGGGGGGGGGGGGGGGGGGGGGGGGGGGGGGGGGGGGGGGGGGGGGGGGGGGGGGGGGGGGGGGGGGGGGGGGGGGGGGGGGGGGGGGGGGGGGGGGGGGGGGGGGGGGGGGGGGGGGGGGGGGGGGGGGGGGGGGGGGGGGGGGGGGGGGGGGGGGGGGGGGGGGGGGGGGGGGGGGGGGGGGGGGGGGGGGGGGGGGGGGGGGGGGGGGGGGGGGGGGGGGGGGGGGGGGGGGGGGGGGGGGGGGGGGGGGGGGGGGGGGGGGGGGGGGGGGGGGGGGGGGGGGGGGGGGGGGGGGGGGGGGGGGGGGGGGGGGGGGGGGGGGGGGGGGGGGGGGGGGGGGGGGGGGGGGGGGGGGGGGGGGGGGGGGGGGGGGGGGGGGGGGGGGGGGGGGGGGGGGGGGGGGGGGGGGGGGGGGGGGGGGGGGGGGGGGGGGGGGGGGGGGGGGGGGGGGGGGGGGGGGGGGGGGGGGGGGGGGGGGGGGGGGGGGGGGGGGGGGGGGGGGGGGGGGGGGGGGGGGGGGGGGGGGGGGGGGGGGGGGGGGGGGGGGGGGGGGGGGGGGGGGGGGGGGGGGGGGGGGGGGGGGGGGGGGGGGGGGGGGGGGGGGGGGGGGGGGGGGGGGGGGGGGGGGGGGGGGGGGGGGGGGGGGGGGGGGGGGGGGGGGGGGGGGGGGGGGGGGGGGGGGGGGGGGGGGGGGGGGGGGGGGGGGGGGGGGGGGGGGGGGGGGGGGGGGGGGGGGGGGGGGGGGGGGGGGGGGGGGGGGGGGGGGGGGGGGGGGGGGGGGGGGGGGGGGGGGGGGGGGGGGGGGGGGGGGGGGGGGGGGGGGGGGGGGGGGGGGGGGGGGGGGGGGGGGGGGGGGGGGGGGGGGGGGGGGGGGGGGGGGGGGGGGGGGGGGGGGGGGGGGGGGGGGGGGGGGGGGGGGGGGGGGGGGGGGGGGGGGGGGGGGGGGGGGGGGGGGGGGGGGGGGGGGGGGGGGGGGGGGGGGGGGGGGGGGGGGGGGGGGGGGGGGGGGGGGGGGGGGGGGGGGGGGGGGGGGGGGGGGGGGGGGGGGGTGGGAAAATTTCAATACGAAATTTATGTGTCCAAATTGCAAGAAACCATTTTGTTATCAGTGTAAGGTTCCTTGGCATGCCGGTTCTGCTTGTGGGCCGGCAACAAAGAATAAAAACAACGTCGCCTTTGATGCTATTTGCAAGATGAATAAGTGAAGGATGTGCACCGAATGTGCAGATATTGTATCGAACGTCTTGATTGTTGCTTTATGTAACAATGCAAAGTTTCTTCTTTTTTTTTCCCGTTTTAATGATATTCCGTATTTTTTTTTTTTTTTTTTTTTTTTTTTTTTTTTTTTTTTTTTTTTTTTTTTTTTTTTTTTTTTTTTTTTTTTTTTTTTTTTTTTTTTTTTTTTTTTTTTTTTTTTTTTTTTTTTTTTTTTTTTTTTTTTTTTTTTTTTTTTTTTTTTTTTTTTTTTTTTTTTTTTTTTTTTTTTTTTTTTTTTTTTTTTTTTTTTTTTTTTTTTTTTTTTTTTTTTTTTTTTTTTTTTTTTTTTTTTTTTTTTTTTTTTTTTTTTTTTTTTTTTTTTTTTTTTTTTTTTTTTTTTTTTTTTTTTTTTTTTTTTTTTTTTTTTTTTTTTTTTTTTTTTATTTTTTTTTGGTTTTCACCAACTTTCGATTTTACTATGTTTTGATCGAGTTTGACTTTCCAGTTGACTATTCAATTTTTGAAATTCGCAAATTCCAGTCCTTTTGTGAAGTTCACATGTTAGTAGCGAGCCTTGTGGTTTTCAGTGTTGCAAGGTCATTGTAAAAGTATGAAACTGTATTTTGTTTTTGTTTGGATAGTATCAAGAATGTCATGTTTGGCATCCATTTTTTGAGAGACGACTTTAGCAACAACTCAACTTAACAAATGAATAACAAAAAAAGATATCATTAAAAAAAGTATAAACCCACTGCAATGCACTATAGTATCAAACTGCTATGCATTAGGAAAATGACTAAAGGCCAAAGCTACAACAAGCAGCTTATAACAAATCATGATTTGCAAATTGCAATAGGGTCAAACTTGAATCATGATGAGAGAGGCGTCTATCATCAACATTTATAAGGCCGCTCCTTATAAGGGCGTCTAGCCCGCATCCGACGCCGATCCAATCCCAGACGCCGTTAGCACCGACACGTCTTCGCCTGCGTCCAAGTGGTTTATACCATTTTCAGACGTGCGTTCAACACTATGTATAATATTATTATTATTATTTTGAAAATCTCCTTTTTGAATGTCCTTGTATGTTCCGATTGTATGTATGCGTATAATTTCTGTATGTATAGCCACATATGTAGAAGACAACATATAATATTATATATATAAATGTTACATTTAAACCCCTGAAAAGTTTTGAATTAACCCCTGCACTTTTATAAAAGTTTTATGTTATTTGATATATTTTGATTAAAAGTTTGATTTTAAAGTACTTATTATAAAAAATGTGTTTGTTTAATTTTGTGAAAAAGAAAAATGAAATAATAAAATAATGGATGAATAGTGGAAGAAGTGGGGAAGAAGTGAGTAGTATAAGGAAGGGGGTGTTCTTGGAGAAAGAAAGCTGATGAATAGTGGAAGAAGTGGGTAGTATAAGGAGAGGCCTAAAACCTAAAGCAGTTGCCGAAACAAAACTTAAAGACGAGGAATCTTTAGTAATATACACACACCTAGATTTGTTAGAATATCGATGTTGAGAACACTGGCCATTTCCAAATCAGCTACGACCGGTGTTGTCGCAGATCTTCCATTCAAATTTTTGAAGACCGGTGTTGAGGTCACCAACCTTAGGTTTTGTATTAAAATTTCGTACTTTATTAATTTGGTATGTTCTCATTTCATTTTTGGTAGGTAGTTGGCCTTAACTTAAGGGCTATTTGGTACCGATCCATTCCCTTTGATCGATGTGCATAACTTAAGGGCTATTTGATTTGAACTTAACTAGAAGGGTACCCGCGCGTTAGGTTGACATCTCTTAAAAGCAACATCTAAATGATTTGTCGCCGGTTGTGTGAAGAGAGAGGTTGTGTGGGTGAGTGTGTGGTGGTGAAGACTGTAAAGGACTTTTGTGTTTTTTGTTGTGTGTGGGATAATGTTATGTTAGTGGATAAGAGTATTAATGGATTAATCAATAGTTTAAAATATATATATTTATACTTATACTATATAATATATCTAATACTATCTTATAAAACATTTTGTCCTTTTTTTAAGTAAAGATGATTTAAACTACCCAAAATACTCATATTCTTTATTCATTAATTTAAACATCTCTATCTAATATACCTATAATAACCTTAAATCTCAACCACTCATTTTTTTTTCTCTCCTCAAATCTCAACCACTTATTTTTTTTTCTCTCATCCATAAATCATTTTATTCCTCTAATTCATTCAAAATCTTTTATCTCAAAAGCCGTATATCGATAAATTATAAAAATTGCATGGGTGTTCTTAAAATTTCATACTCTTTCATTAGAGATGTCATTCATACTTTCTGTATTATAAAAAAATAGCCCCCATGTTGAAAGTTACATGGGGGGAAATGTCTAAAATACCCTTAATGATATATTACACTATTAGTCCTTATTCTTTTAAAATATTTCAATTAACTCTTTACATCAATTACTTTTACATCAATTATTTACACCACTTGACGTCGCCTTTACCACCAAAGGTCGTCCCCCACCACCACACCGTCGCCACCCCGAACACTGCCGCATAGCGCGGGTACCGTGGTAGTATATAACATATATACTTAATCTATTAAGTCATATAAATATATTAGATTTTAACTTAATTTACAAACGTCAATTATTTATTGCTTTGAAATAAAAATTCAAGCATTCTATCTACCAGGAGTCCAGGCACTTAATGGTGTCAAAAATGGACACTTTAAGTTGTGCTTTAGTGCTTTACGACTATGTAAATGAATTATAAATAATAAGTATTAGAGATTAAAAATTTTATTTAAGCGTAAAGTACTACACAATCTGATTTCGTTTCGGTACTGGACGGAAACATGATATAATAGAAATGGAGTAAATATTGGTACATTTCTCGATATAATGGCAATGCGTATTAGGAATCAATGTTTACATGATGTAGGCCTGAAAACGTTATTTTCTATTAGCTATGACCTTTATTGGACTTTCTTTTTATAATAACTTTCAGCCCATTTATTCTTTTAGGCCCAAGACAAAATCAGAGAGTGGATTATGAACATGATGGGTTTCCCTTTATGTACAAAGCGCCTTGATTTCCATAACTATTTATTTTTTGAATGTGATTATGTTAAACAGGTTTGGAGTGCTATCTGTCACTTAGGTAGTTCAAGATTTGTGAAGAGCGTTGTAGAATAACTTATTCTCGCTGTTGCGGCACTTTGTATGGTAGGAACAGAATTCCAGACTTTTCACCAACAATGCAAGACCACCGGCCTAATTGAAAGAGATCATTATGTCAATGTTCGGTTGAAGCTGGTGACTTTAATAAGACAGCTCGAGTCTCTGTCAATGTCACATCAGCAAAAAACACTCAAAAGATTAATCTTCCTAAAACACACCAAATACCCTCACCCCTCAATGACTAGTCTTGGACCTACCAAATAAACCCTAAATAATAAAACACATAATAGATTATTAATAAAGATTAACCGACACACTTAATAATAATAAAACACATAATAATTATTAATAAAGACTAACAGACACACTTAATAATAATAAAACACATAATACAACATTACATAATACTTAATAAAACATAACACTAACACTCGGAATAGTCCGAGTCCACCGTACTGTCGCCGTCGTTGCGATGAATGTATCGGTATGGTTCAGGAGACCCGGCAGCGTCACCGGGTTGAGGAGATGCGTACTCCTCCCCAGGGTCAGTCTCGTAATCATCAGGACGACCACCACCGATAGCGCCTTGCCAGAATAACGTGTGGTTTAGAGTGTTGTTTAAAGTGGTAGTGGTAGTGGCAGCGGTAAGCTGGAAAATGGTTTGATCCAGCCAATCCATTTTCTGTCGAAGATAAATAAGATACTCATCTTCGACGGCGTTACGAATCCGACCTTCAAGTCGTCCGATTTCGGATGTGTAAGCCGCCTTGTTGGATGTGATGCTCTGAATCACATTGCTAACTTCAGTCTTGTGTCTGTCATCGTCAAACATGTGACCCTGCATGCCCATTTTGCATCGCGGATGGTCATGTTTGCCATCGAAAATGTGTTTGTGTATAGCAGAAAGGGAATAATTTATGAATATATGAAAGACTGGTATGGATTTTAATGAAATGGAAGTGTTAATATAGGATTTTAGGTAAACTAGCCGTTAAATCATTTTTTTGAACTTATTTTGGTCAAAAAAGCCGTTAAAGGGACTTGTTTTGCCAAGTTTTGAAAGTTATTATTTTTTTTTTTGTCTTCTTCCCCTTTATAGCCGTTGCTATTCAAAAAAACAAAAACAAATCCACCATTCAAGCTCGTCGCTGGAGGAACGAGCACGCCGGACGAGTGACAGGAACGAGCGTGGGACGAGGTGGACTCGTCCCTCTATATCGAATGAGCCCAAGGACGAGGACATTGAGTAGCCTCTTATGCGACTGCTATATGTTGGTGCATTTTAATGTTTATTCGATGTATCCAACATGTAGACATGTAGTTAATCTCGGTTTAGTTGTTTGCTAGTATTAACCTGTTTTACATATATATGGCATATCAATATCATATTGTAACGCTATCCGCTTTGCCTTTCAAATTTTTTTTGTTTTGGAAAAGCCCGTTTTATTTTAACTGACATTTACGTTACTAACCATTTATACACTGAATGTATAAGAACTCATAATATATAATAATATACCTGGAAAAAAAAAATACTAAGAACGCATATATAGAGACTAGAGGAAATATTAATATGGCATTAGTGTTATTTTAATAATATTTATAGTAATAATTTTTTCTATTTGTAGACATACAATAATGTATGGGCATATGAGTGGAACAATAGAAGACATTTTGTTCAGAATTAAGTTCTTTCGTTCAGACATACTTATATATAAACTAGTTTCTTGCCCGCGGGTTGCTACGGTAGGTTAAAAAAGACTAATGTTTGCGTACATATAATGTACATGATACTCTTAGATCAGTTTCATTTTTCAGAATAATGACTGCTATACTAACTATTTTATATGTTGTACTTCATATAGACTATCTCCAACGCATTGGAGATGGATATCCGTATCCTATGTGGACAATAAAAGGGCATTTCTCTTGCGTTGGAGCTTGTCCATTTTTATCATGTCCAAACTCAATATCCTTTGTTAAGGGCGTGAGTTTGATTGGTTTTTGTGCCAAATCCTTAGGATGTTTTGTAATGAGTGGTGATGTTCGAATGTTTGTATGGTGGATGTAAAATGTATGGATATGTAAGGATGTTTGTAGGGTTGGAGGTAATTAAAAGATTTTAAGGATTTATAAGGATTTGTAAAGATATGATGTGGCAGCTAAAGGACGCCTAAGGACGTCCTTAGCATTGAAGATAGCCTTAGACTATTAAGGCGCAAGTATTTTACCTGCGAGACTTTATGTATTAGTGTATTACCAAAACATGATCATTTTTTATCCAATTGCATAGTGTTATCTAGCACACACATCTATTACATACATAACATTGTATAACATCAATCATTTGCATCATAACAAAAGATTGGGTAAGCGTTATCTACTATATATATCGTATAATACCGACCATTACTACATACATTGTATAACTCCAATTATATTGGTGTTAGAGTTGCATCATAACAAAAGATTGGTTGATGTGCAAAAGTGGTGTCTTTTGTCAGCAACTCTTGTTTTGTGAAATGCAAAGAAAATGCCAGAAAGAAAGAAAATAGGTAATAGCCAAATAAGTCTGTTAGGATAATAATATTTGTGTTGAATTGCATTTTACTTTACTAGACTAGAGGGACTTATTTTGTAAGTTGGTCCTTGGGTATTTAAGCCCCAAGGATTAATAACCTAATAACCTTTTTTTTGCCTCATTTCCACCCTAATACTACAAAACTTGCAGCCGTGTTTCATCTCCTTTTTCCTTTACATTTTATGCATTTCTATTGATCTTGATCTTAAGTATTGTTTATGCTATTAGTTTTGATTTTCAATTGGCATCAGAGCAGCAAAGAATCCAAAAACATTCTGTATTCTCATTGGTTGTTCTTATTTGTGTTGTTGGCTGCACACAATCAAAACAAAGTAAACTCATTTCGTCTTATGTGAAATGTCTATTTTTTTACTATGAGGAAACCTTTAGTCACTCCATATCTAATACTATATTATAAAGCATTTTTTTTTTCATCGAAAATTGGTTATTTGTTAGCAAAGAATCCAAAAACATTCTGTATTCTCATTGGTTGTTCTTATTTGTGTTGTTGGCTGCACACAATCAAAACAAAGTAAACTCATTTCGTCTTATGTGAAATGTCTATTTTTTTACTATGAGGAAACCTTTAGTCACTCCATATCTAATACTATATTATAAAGCATTTTTTTTTTCATCGAAAATTGGTTATTTGTTAGCAAAGAATCCAAAAACATTCTGTATTCTCATTGGTTGTTCTTATTTGTGTTGTTGGCTGCACACAATCAAAACAAAGTAAACTCATTTCGTCTTATGTGAAATGTCTATTTTCCTCATATCTGAAATGTCTATTTTTTTACTTTGAGGAAACCTTTAGTCACTCCATATCTAATACTATATTATAAAGCATTTTTTTTTTCATCGAAAATTGGTTATTTGTTAGCAAAGAATCCAAAAACATTCTGTATTCTCATTGGTTGTTCTTATTTGTGTTGTTGGCTGCACACAATCAAAACAAAGTAAACTCATTTCGTCTTATGTGAAATGTCTATTTTCCTCATATCTGAAATGTCTATTTTTTTACTTTGAGGAAACCTTTAGTCACTCCATATCTAATACTATATTATAAAGCATTTTGCCCTTTTTTTTTAAGAAAAGATGATTTGAATTACCCAAAATACCCCTATTCTTTATTCACTAATTTAAACATCTCTACCTAATATACCTATAATAACCTTAAATCTCAACCACTTTTTTTCTCTCTCCTCAAATCTCAACCACTTATCTTTTCTCTCTCATCCATAAATCATTTTATTCCTCTAATTCATTCAAAATCTTTTATCTCAAAAACCGTATATTGATAAATTATAAAAATTGTATGGGTGTTCTTAAAATTTCATGCTCTTTCATTAGAGATGTCATTCGATATACTTTCGACGAATTTTTAAATCCGAGGGCGGAGCCCGTACGGCTAAGGCATTTGGCTATCATACTCTATGACTTGACCTATCACCCCCCATCTCACCGCCGCAACGCGCGGGAACTATCTCTCGTCATATATTAGTCAAACCGAAATCATCCTTGACCATATATCTGAAAATCTTTAAACTGTCACCGAAGACTAGGGTTGTAAACGAACTGAACATTTCACGAACAGTTCATGAACCGTTCGGCGGGAAGTTCGTTCGTGTTCGTTCGTTTAGTTAAATGAACGAACATGAACAAAGCTCTCGTTCGTTCATTTACGTTCGTGAACATTCGATAATCTGTTCGTGAACGTTCGTTCGTTTATGTTCATGAACCGTCGTTCGTGAACAATAGTTTGTTTATGTTCGTGAACATTGTTCGTTATGTTCATTTACAAATATAAATATTTGCTTTACATAATATATATTATTATTAATATCTAACTATTTAAGTAAAAGTTTAAATAAAAATACTTAAATTATAAATATTTCGTTCGTTTGTGTTCGTTCATTAGTGTTCGTTCGTTTGTGTTCGTGAACAGTCGTTCATGAACACAAACGAACGAACATGAACAAGTCATTTTGTTCGTTTAATCTGTTCGTGAACCGTTCGTTAAGTTAAATGAACGAACATGAACAAAGCTCTCGTTCGTTCATTTACGTTCGTGAACATTCGATAATCTGTTCGTGAACGTTCGTTCGTTTAGTTAAATGAACGAACATGAACAAAGCTCTCGTTCGTTCATTTACGTTCGTGAACATTCGATAATCTGTTCGTGAACGTTCGTTCGTTTAGTTAAATGAACGAACATGAACAAAGCTCTCGTTCGTTCATTTACGTTCGTGAACATTCGATAATCTGTTCGTGAACGTTCGTTCGTTTAGTTAAATGAACGAACATGAACAAAGCTCTCGTTCGTTCATTTACGTTCGTGAACATTCGATAATCTGTTCGTGAACGTTCGTTCGTTTATGTTCATGAACCGGAAACCCTCTACATCCCATCAAAACCCCTGTATCCGGAAACCTCCTCCATCCCATTCAACCATATCTATTCGAAATCTTTAAAGTTTTCGGCTATCCCTTTCATAACCTTTAAGTTTTCGCATACCTGTTTCCCAAATTTTTTCTTTAAAGTTTTCGAATATCAACAATCACCCAACCAATCCCTTTCATCTTTTCGGATATACCACCGAAATCTTTCCAAATTCTTTCTTTCTTTATCTCTCATAACCGGAAACCCTCTACATCCCATCAAAACCCCTGTATCCGGAAACCTCCTCCATCCCATTCAACCATATCTATTCGAAATCTTTAAAGTTTTCGGCTATCCCTTTCATAACCTTTAAGTTTTCGCATACCTGTTTCCCAAATTTTTTCTTTAAAGTTTTCGAATATCAACAATCACCCAACCAATCCCTTTCATCTTTTCGGATATACCACCGAAATCTTTCCAAATTCTTTCTTTCTTTATCTCGTAATCAAGGTTTGTGTCCTATAATTTTGGTTGTTATTTGTCTTTTAGATTGGCTGTGTGGATAACATTTGTTTGACATCATGTTCCTGTAGTTGCTTCATGTTGCTCGTATTTTTGTCTAATTTTTAATTTTTAATTTTTTTTGTTAATTTTTTTTTTCTCGTCTAATGACCGTCTTACCTAACGATAATTAAAATTGTAAATAAATCATTTAAAACATACTTCCATTAATCAAGACCTTCAAAATATACATTTTTACCATTGGGTCATACCAAAGATATATAAGGACCCATTTTGATTAGTAGTTCCAAGACCAACAAATGACCCAATGACCCAAACGACAAAGAAATTCAAATGACCCAATGACCCAAACGACAAAGAAAATGAAGTATAAATATAGTAATAATAAATAAACTTCTACTTTAGTACTGTATCATTTAATTTAATTTAACCAGAGTAGAGATGATTGAGTAAAATATGTATATACAAGTATAATAATGACGATCATTTATGGAAGCCGCAAAGTCGATCTTATTTATACTCGCATTAATCTCAATATATAGGAACGGGTTGACTATTTAAGCAAGACGTACAACCACCAACAATACAAATCTTGGAGTTAAGCAATAACTTGAATCAAGTAACTACGATTAACCTTTCATCCAATAAGGGGATTCGTTTAGCAAAAAGTAACGCTACGTTCATCTAACAGCACATATTAGAATCGACAGCACTAATTCTTGTTGCGACATTAAAGTTAACTTATTATAAAATGACTACTAGCTAACATATATAGGTAAGATGTCCATCTATATAGGTAAATGTCCATCTATATAGGTAAAATGTCCATCATATATAGGTAAAATGTCCATCATATATAGGTAAAATGTCCATCATATATAGGTAAAATGTCCATCATATATAGGTAAAATGTCCATCATATATAGGTAAAATGTCCATCATATATAGGTAAAATGTCCATCATATATAGGTAAAATGTCCATCATATATAGGTAAAATGTCCATCATATATAGGTAAAATGTCCATCATATATAGGTAAATGTCCAACATATATAGGTAAAATGTCCATCATATATAGGTAAGATGTCCATCTTAATTTCTTGACTGATCCATTGAAAGGGGATCTACTTTTAGACCTGTTGATATTTTGGTTTTTGGTTGGACTGAGGGAAAACATGCATGTGTGGATTTAACAGGAGTCTCTCCTCTTGTGGGCTTAGGGTGCAACTTCACAGCCGGTCTTGCCGCTTTAAAAGCTGCCTCATGCAAAGTGGCCAAACACGAGAAGGCGTGTCTTGACAACCAACACGTATTTATACAATTTGTTTTTGATACATTTGAATTTCTTGCACCTGAGGCCATTGAGCTACTTGGAAGGGTCCAACAGGTCATGCATAATAATGTCATGACGCCACGATCAGTGAATGTAGTTTTAAACGTCTTAGTTTTGCTATACAAAAAGGAGTAGTGACGCATCTTGTTGCCCGTTGCCTTTTATTTCTATGTAAATTACTATATCTATCAATGAAAATCAAATATATTGTTTTGTGTTATTTTGTAATATTGATTGTAAATTGTATAAACTTTCCTCTCTTAATTTTATTCTACAACAGGGATAGTTTTCCTATTAATTTGTTAACTATCTTTAGATTAATAATGTACTGTAATAGCTAGGTTCTAAACGATTTCCGTTATAATTTGAATGGAATACTATGTACATATATATATGGTCGGTATCAATTTTGGCCTTTTGTTGACGTACGTAGCCACGTAGGTACAGGTACAGCAAACAACAGAAAAGATGGTGTCTCCACTACTTTGCCTTTGTCTCCATCGCGCATATCAATTTCTTTGAATCGTGCACTTACATGTCCTTTTGGGCCAATATGTTTCTCCGATCGGCAATGGGCCCATTATAATTTATTACGGAGTATATATGTTAATTATAAATTTGTTATATAATATGTTAATATTAGAATCGACAGCACTAATTCTTGTTGCGACATTAAAGTTAACTATTACGAGTATATAATGACTCCTAGCTAACATATATAGGTAAAATGTCCATCATATATAGGTAAGATGTCCATCTTAATTTCTTGACTGATCCATTGAAAGGGGATCTACTTTTAGACCTGTTGATATTTTGGTTTTTGGTTGGACTGAGGGAAAACATGCATGTGTGGATTTAACAGGAGTCTCTCCTCTTGTGGGCTTAGGGTGCAACTTCACAGCCGGTCTTGTCGCTTTAAAAGCTGCCTCATGCAAAGTGGCCAAACACGAGAAGGCGTGTCTTGACAACCAACACGTATTTATACAATTTGTTTTTGATACATTTGAATTTCTTGCACCTGAGGCCATTGAGCTACTTGGAAGGGTCCAACAGGTCATGCATAATAATGTCATGACGCCACGATCAGTGAATGTAGTTTTAAACGTCTTAGTTTTGCTATACAAAAAGGAGTAGTGACGCATCTTGTTGCCCGTTGCCTTTTATTTCTATGTAAATTACTATATCTATCAATGAAAATCAAATATATTGTTTTGTGTTATTTTGTAATATTGATTGTAAATTGTATAAACTTTCCTCTCTTAATTTTATTCTACAACAGGGATAGTTTTCCTATTAATTTGTTAACTATCTTTAGATTAATAATGTACTGTAATAGCTAGGTTCTAAACGATTTCCGTTATAATTTGAATGGAATACTATGTACATATATATATGGTCGGTATCAATTTTGGCCTTTTGTTGACGTACGTAGCCACGTAGGTACAGGTACAGCAAACAACAGAAAAGATGGTGTCTCCACTACTTTGCCTTTGTCTCCATCGCGCATATCAATTTCTTTGAATCGTGCACTTACATGTCCTTTTGGGCCAATATGTTTCTCCGATCGGCAATGGGCCCATTATAATTTATTACGGAGTATATATGTTAATTATAAATTTGTTATATAATATGTTAATATTATTAATTTTTATTAATAACATTTATTACGAGTATATTTTTATTATTAATAACTAATTTTGATATATAATAATTATTATTATCATTAATCCATTTGATTTAAATTACTTTTAATTAAAATATTGGTTTTCATATTAATAAAACATAATGTCAACGCCAAAGTGCCTCAAAAAGTTTAGAGGGATATCTTTATCAAGGAGGGAAACAAAAAAAATTCGATCTTTGGGACAAAATATTCAGTTTTTCATTCGGTGACAGACAAATGTTTGGCGGGAAAATTTGCGTTGAAGCGAAACTAAAAACTAAAAAAAGAAAAATGGCGACGACAATGTGACGGAATTGTCGACGTCAAATATTATAAATCAAAATTTATTTTTCGGCCAAAATTTAAATCAAAAGTAATATTATAATATTTCTGGTGACTGAAAAATCGACTTTTATAGTAATAAAAAAAGACTTTTTTGATGTTTAATGGACTTTCGGCGACCAAATTTTTGTCGCGACCAATTTGATCGCCATAAGCCCAAATTCTTGTAGGGAATACGGAGTAGTATAGATTAAATTCCAAGAGAGCCACAAATTCGATCATGAAACCCAACGAAATATTAAGTTATATCAAATCATTCGTAAATAAGTTTATATATTCATTCTGTTTATATACGAATGGTTGATTGCTTTATATATAATTCAGAATTGATCATAGGAAAGAATTGGCCGGATTTGACACATTACAAGTTACTAAAACCCAATGGCTTCTCTCTAGATGATGATGGTAATGGATAACAGGGATTTCTTTAAAACATTAGACATTAAATGAGTTACTCATTCTTTAAAAACATTGGACGTTAAATGAGTTACTCAGGCCTGTGCTTATAAGGACTAGAGTCCTCTAGCTTCTTCATTGACACGTTAGCAGAACTCCCCATGCCTATAAGACAAGCTTCCTCGGGACTTCTTCGTCACATCATCAATTAATTTATCAATTTGTTTTAAATACATTTAACCAAACTATATTTTTAACATTAAAACACACACATTTATTTAAAAAAAAAACACATTAAAAAAAAAATACACAACATTTATTTAAAAATGAATGTTTGATTGTATGTGAAATGGTGTTAGTGTAAGTGAATGTGAAGGTGCATTCAACTGTTTAAAAAGAAGAAGGGGGAGAAATGATTTTTGAAAGTAGCCGTTTCATTCAAAGTTTAGGAAGAAAACAAATTTGTTTTTTGTATTAACGGTCGAATTCAAAGAAAAGGGGCCCACAAGGAGCGTCTGGCATAGTCCTGGGGAAGACTAGAGCAAAGGACGCATGCATTTGGACGCTTGGTCGTTATAGCGTTGGTCGTCTTGGATAGGGGGGACGCAGGGGGACGCAATTATAAGCACAGGCCTCATCAAATGTCCGATAGCAAAACTAAGAATGATTAATGTATAAAAAAGTAGTCCAATAATTGTAGTTGTTTTTGGGTATATTTGTGTGTTTGTATTTTTTTTTTCCTGTTACAAATTATTCAAATTTATAAAAATATATACAAGTTAATTTAATTCGTCTGTCTAATCAATGGGCCTGTTAGACCCATCGATGATCACCAATTATATAATTGGGCTACATGGGTTGTTGGAGTTCGTTATTCACTCAAATGGGTCTATTGGGCCTTAAACCTCGTTTGTCATCTCCTTGGACCTATCAGGCCCATAGGCCCAATGTGTTTTTCTAGCATTCGATTGGCCTTAAATAAGCTAAACGAGTCGTTTGAGTTCTTTTTTACTTTAATGAGTCTGTTAGGCATTTTTTTGTATTTAAATAAGTAAATGAAATAAAAAAATATTTCGCCATGGAATTGTCGTGGCTAAAGTCGTGACCAAATAAATGGCGGGAAATTTTTCTATGAACGTGAAAACGAAATAATAAAAAAACTAATTAAAAATTAATCTGCTACGACTTTGTCGTGGCATGTCGTGGCCAAATATTTTGCGGGAACATTTGGTGTGGAGGGAACAAAGAGTTTAGAAAATTTCATTTTAATTTCTAATTAAAAAATAAAGAAAAATTAAAAGATATTTGGGCACGATTAACGTCGTGACTAAACAATTGGCGGGAATTTTTTATGTTGGCGTGAAGATGAAATAAATAAAAAACATAAAAATAATTAATTGGCCACGACTTTTGCCACGACAACGTCGTGACCAAATATTTTTCAATTTTGCTTATTTATTTAATTCGAAAATAAATTAGGAAAATATTTAGGGATGACCTTAGCCACGACAAAATTGTGGCCGATAAAAATTTGACTTTTTCAGTCAAAGTTATTAACTTTTTTGTCGTTTAGTGAACTTTGGCCAAGAAAAAATAGTCGCGGCCAAAATTTTCGTGGCTAAATCCAGTATGTTTTTCTTGTAGTGAAAGATTTTAAATCCTTACTATATTTAGGTGTTACCTCACATTTTTCATTCATGTTACTAAATTATAATGTTGAGATTGAATAGGTAAACATGTTTTTTTTTTTTTGAATGGCGAAAGATAAATAAATCATCAACATATTTACTCTCTTATAAAGAAAATGACCTTTTTTATTTTAGGTAATTCTACCTTTGAATTACCAGAATTACCCTTGACTTTTTATGTTTTGCCCTTAATGAATTATAATTTACACTCTAAACCTTTATTTTAATATTGTTTTTTTTTTGAATGGCGAAAGATAAATAAATCATAACATATTTACCCTTATATGAAAATGACCTTTTTTTATTTTAGGTAATTCTACCTTTGAATTACCAGAATTACCCTTAACTTTTTATGTTTTGCCCTTAATGAATTATAATTTATACTCCAAACTTTTATTTTGATAATTAACACTTTAAGCTATTATCTTCTAAAAATTTCCATCATCACAAATACATCAACCTACACCACTTGACACCGCCACCATCACGAATAATACCATCACCGACACCACTAGATCGCCTTCCCCACCAATGTCACCGCATTGCGCGGGTACCATACTCGTTTTAGTTGAAATGTGTAACTACAAATATTAGTGACCCACCAATCAGAAGCAGCAATGCAGGATACAGCTTGCTAAGCTAATTGTTTTGTTTAAGCTTGGTATATATGTGTGTCTGACAGTTCAAATCACTACTACAAAACATAGCATTTTACACGGCTAAAAAACACTTTTTACACGGTTTTCTGACCGTGTAAAATTTAATGTAACTAAAAGTCCAGGCTTTTTACACAGGTTTTTTCCGTGTAAAAAGGTCATCCTTTTTTACACAGTCGTTACAACAACCGTGTTAAAAAGTATTTTTTTAAATAAAAAAAATAAATCAAAGACAAAAAGTATATCAAAAAGCTATTGTACAAGTAGCATTAAATTTTCAAATTTAGCAACAAGATTGAGTCATAAAAGAAATCTCGGTATCTAACAATGCACCATGGATTGATATTGTTAGTTAAAGTGACATACCTTTTTTGTAAACAGATTGAAAAACTCTGTATTGTATAAAAGAGCTTGACCTGTAAAGGAATAATTAACAATAACAAATGACATAAACTTTTATAAATCAGAACTGTAAAAATAACTACAAATATAATAATATATGCTTTAAAAAATTGAAACCCTTGAACCCTAGACAGCTAACTATCATATCACTATGTAAGAACAATAATATTAAGGTATAAAGATTTATGTAAACATCGAAACTCCACAAAAAATATAAAAAAATAAAATAAAAATAGTAACCTAATAACCTTATCAAGTGAAGTATACACTACTGCATATATGTTAAATTGGGGGGAAAATCAAACAAACATGATTAACTGATTACAATCAACATAACAAATAATAAATATATAATATTGAATAGATTTATAAGAATAAGAAAAGAATTACTTTTTACAAAGCTCCTTGCGGTATGCATTTAGGCATAGAGTTCATGATTGCCTTCCTTCGTCAGATCTGCAATCAATAACTCTTTATGTATAAATTAGAGATTAACAATACTTGTATATACATATGTGTGTGAAGCGAATAAAATTTAGAAAATGGAATGTAATTCTTAAAGAGATAAAGGGGGATGGATAAGAAGAAAAGTGGAGTAGATAATTTAGGACTAGGAAAAAAATGTATTGGGAATAAGTCGGTTAACTGGATCTATTGGGAACAAAAATTAGAATAAGAGGGAGATGAAAAAATCAAAACAAGCGCCCTTTTTTCCCATAGAATTATACACGGCCTATTGGCCCAACCGTGAGTTCCGCGTTTTATAAAAAAATAAAATAAAAATAGTAACCTAATAACCTTATCAAGTGAAGTATACACTACTGCATATATGTTAAATTGGGGGGAAAATCAAACAAACATGATTAACTGATTACAATCAACATAACAAATAATAAATATATAATATTGAATAGATTTATAAGAATAAGAAAAGAATTACTTTTTACAAAGCTCCTTGCGGTATGCATTTAGGCATAGAGTTCATGATTGCCTTCCTTCGTCAGATCTGCAATCAATAACTCTTTATGTATAAATTAGAGATTAACAATACTTGTATATACATATGTGTGTGAAGCGAATAAAATTTAGAAAATGGAATGTAATTCTTAAAGAGATAAAGGGGGATGGATAAGAAGAAAAGTGGAGTAGATAATTTAGGACTAGGAAAAAAATGTATTGGGAATAAGTCGGTTAACTGGATCTATTGGGAACAAAAATTAGAATAAGAGGGAGATGAAAAAATCAAAACAAGCGCCCTTTTTTCCCATAGAATTATACACGGCCTATTGGCCCAACCGTGCATGTAGTTCCGCGTTTTATTTTTTTACATGGTTGAAGCGTTAAAGCCGTGTAAGATATGGTAATTTAACAATCTTACACATTTATTTTCACATCCGTGTAAAATTAGCAGTAACAAATACCCCATTGTGTAGTAGTGAATCCAAATCAGCTTACAAGTTCACATAGAATAACATGTCCATTTTAGTGTAAATAGTAGACTCTATTGTGTGTGGTATTTTTTTAATTTATAAAACAAATAAGTAAAAGACAAAAAGTATATCAAAAAGCTATTGCACACATCCAAGCTCTTTCAATTTTCAAATTTAAAATTTGTATAGTCAAATTAGATATATTGATTGTAAATTATTAAAACCGTGCTCCTCGCTAGTTTTCCTATTAAATTGTTAACTATCTTTAAATTAGTACCCATTAAATAATGTTATATGTTCTAAACGATTTCAGCTATAATATGAATGGATAGTATGTATACATATACATACATATGCACCGTATTGATGATTTGTGGAGAAGGCAATTTGGAATTTTGTTAGACGTACGTAGGTACAGGTACAGCAACAGAAAACATGGTGTCTCCACTACGTCTAATTTGCTTTGTCTCCATCGCATTACATGTCCTTGGATAACTCCAAATCCACCATGCATCAAACTTACGTACAGATTGCCATTTTTGGATAACTTCAAATCAACCAACAACTTAATTACAGCCAAGTGCCTGCTGACTGCCCTGCCTATGCAGACAAATATATGTATATAATATAGGCTTGTCTATTATGTGAAGGTTATATATGTCCATTCGAGAATTGAGATGAAAATACTTATCCTCAATAAAGTTTAATTACTATAATTAATATCATATTTTAGATATAGTAGTTATGAATTATGATAATTATTAGTATTACGAGAGTAAGTATCCGCGCGTTGCGGCGGTGAAATGGTGGGGGTGATAGATCATAAGTGTGATAGGTCATAAAGTGTGATAGCCAAATGCCTTAACGTACGGGTTCCGTTCTCGGATTTAAAAATTCGTCGAAAATATATCGAATGACATCTCTAATGAAAAAGCATGAAATTTTAAGAACACTCATATAATTTTTATAGTTTATCGATGTACGGTTTTTGAGATAAAAGATTTTGAATGAATTGGAGGAATAAATTATTTATGGAGGAGAGAGAAACAAATGATTGGTTGAGATTTAAGGAGAGAGAAAGTGTATTATAGTTATTTTAGGTAAATTAGAATAGATAAGGGGGCATTTTGGAAAAATAAATGTAGAAACTTAAAATTTAGACAGGAGGAATTTGCTTTATAATATAGTATAGATAAAACTTTTAATACGATACTTTTAATTATGTAAACTATTTATATATAATTATTTAATTTTTTTTTTACTTCTCATTATAGCTCATTGGTTGAGCAGCAGCTTTACATGCTGGCGGTCTCGAGACATGGGAAGGACATTTAAAAGAAATTTCACAAATAAAGTCCTGTAGAGGGGACAAGGTTTTATCCCAATTGAAGTCGTGCCTTCGGGTGGTTTAGTTGAGAGTTTTTATTCCTACTAGGTATTGAGGGTGAGGGGAGCTCTAGCGCGGACCCGGTTAAGACAATGTATGCTAACTCTCTTGTTGCGAGTAAATGATCTACAACTTTTTTTTAAAAAAAAATTATTTAAAATTTTGTAAATGATAATCTTTCAAACAACTGACCCGTAAACCTAGCTCTCAATAATAAAATTGTGTCATTTATCAAAATCAAAAGATGAGATTGAGAGAATTTATTAGTGAAAAATACTTGTCAAGTAGTTATGGTATCAGGAGGTTAATCATTTCAATCATTTCTCTTTTGACCTTTTGAGATATAAATTGGCAAGTGATATTCCTACAACAGAAATTAGTCATCTACAACAAAAGTATAAGTTTTAATGCACAGAGTACAACTGAATGATGCAGATATGGTTGTAGATGTCTAAATTTTGTTGTAGAAATATCATTTCCCATCTAAAATATATCCCCTATGCTAATAATTAAATATTGAAAAGATAAGCATTTAAGTGGAAATTAGTAGAAAATACTTATCAAGTAGTTATGGTATTGTGAGGACGTTAATCACTTCTCTTTAATTTGGGATATACAATATATTCTGTGTTCTAATAATTAAGCTAGTTTAAGTAAAGAAGATATTCATGTGTAAATACGAATATAAGATTCAAATCTAATATTCGGTACATAAAATATGTATGTTTTTAACGGTAAAGATGCAACTTATTATACTACATAATTAGTAGCTAGTAGTCATATGACCCAATTAGGTTTTCTAATTATCTATTAATTAGGGTTTAATTTTAGTGGATCTTTAACTTTAATGTTTGTTTGTATGGTTAGCTAGGATGAATATCCAGATGGTGGTTCATGGTGACTGAGATACTGTTGGGTCCACCATCTGTGGTATCCAGGTGATGTTGATGTTGGTCTGTTAACGTTTGTTTGTTTACTATTCCGATAATTTGGGCGTTAATTGGTATTGCTTTCTACTACTTGTGCCTTGTTTTTGGTTGCTTCTTTCCGTTTTTGTGCAATTTTTGGTTTGTGTGTGTGTGTGTTTTTTTTGTTTTTTTTTTTTTATTTTTGGAATTTTTTTTTTTTTTTTTTTTTTTTTTTTTTTTTTTTTTTTTTTTTTTTTTTTTTTTTTTTTTTTTTTTTTTCCCTTACTAACTAACTTTTTTTTTTTTTTTTTTTTTTTTTTTTTTTTTTTTTTTTTTTTTTTTTTTTTTTTTTTTTTTTTTTTTTTTTTTTTTTTTTTTTTTTTTTTTTTTTTTTTTTTTTTTTTTTTTTTTTTTTTTTTTTTTTTTTTTTTTTTTTTTTTTTTTTTTTTTTTTTTTTTTTTTTTTTTTTTTTTTTTTTTTTTTTTTTTTTTTTTTTTTTTTTTTTTTTTTTTTTTTTTTTTTTTTTTTTTTTTTTTTTTTTTTTTTTTTTTTTTTTTTTTTTTTTTTTTTTTTTTTTTTTTTTTTTTTTTTTTTTTTTTTTTTTTTTTTTTTTTTTTTTTTTTTTTTTTTTTTTTTTTTTTTTTTTTTTTTTTTTTTTTTTTTTTTTTTTTTTTTTTTTTTTTTTTTTTTTTTTTTTTTTTTTTTTTTTTTTTTTTTTTTTTTTTTTTTTTTTTTTTTTTTTTTTTTTTTTTTTTTTTTTTTTTTTTTTTTTTTTTTTTTTTTTTTTTTTTTTTTTTTTTTTTTTTTTTTTTTTTTTTTTTTTTTTTTTTTTTTTTTTTTTTTTTTTTTTTTTTTTTTTTTTTTTTTTTTTTTTTTTTTTTTTTTTTTTTTTTTTTTTTTTTTTTTTTTTTTTTTTTTTTTTTTTTTTTTTTTTTTTTTTTTTTTTTTTTTTTTTTTTTTTTTTTTTTTTTTTTTTTTTTTTTTTTTTTTTTTTTTTTTTTTTTTTTTTTTTTTTTTTTTTTTTTTTTTTTTTTTTTTTTTTTTTTTTTTTTTTTTTTTTTTTTTTTTTTTTTTTTTTTTTTTTTTTTTTTTTTTTTTTTTTTTTTTTTTTTTTTTTTTTTTTTTTTTTTTTTTTTTTTTTTTTTTTTTTTTTTTTTTTTTTTTTTTTTTTTTTTTTTTTTTTTTTTTTTTTTTTTTTTTTTTTTTTTTTTTTTTTTTTTTTTTTTTTTTTTTTTTTTTTTTTTTTTTTTTTTTTTTTTTTTTTTTTTTTTTTTTTTTTTTTTTTTTTTTTTTTTTTTTTTTTTTTTTTTTTTTTTTTTTTTTTTTTTTTTTTTTTTTTTTTTTTTTTTTTTTTTTTTTTTTTTTTTTTTTTTTTTTTTTTTTTTTTTTTTTTTTTTTTTTTTTTTTTTTTTTTTTTTTTTTTTTTTTTTTTTTTTTTTTTTTTTTTTTTTTTTTTTTTTTTTTTTTTTTTTTTTTTTTTTTTTTTTTTTTTTTTTTTTTTTTTTTTTTTTTTTTTTTTTTTTTTTTTTTTTTTTTTTTTTTTTTTTTTTTTTTTTTTTTTTTTTTTTTTTTTTTTTTTTTTTTTTTTTTTTTTTTTTTTTTTTTTTTTTTTTTTTTTTTTTTTTTTTTTTTTTTTTTTTTTTTTTTTTTTTTTTTTTTTTTTTTTTTTTTTTTTTTTTTTTTTTTTTTTTTTTTTTTTTTTTTTTTTTTTTTTTTTTTTTTTTTTTTTTTTTTTTTTTTTTTTTTTTTTTTTTTTTTTTTTTTTTTTTTTTTTTTTTTTTTTTTTTTTTTTTTTTTTTTTTTTTTTTTTTTAGATAAAAAGTAATTTGATAGTTTTTCATCCACAAAGGGTAAATCCTCCTGGTAGTTTTTCATCCATAAAGAGTTCACTACTAGAGAATCTGTGTATACCCACGGATTTTCCCACGGCAAATCCGTGGGTAATCCGTGGGAAGTATTTCCCACAGATTTCCCACGGATTATATAAGTCGGTGGGAAATCCGTGGGAATTCCATGGGAAACTTTTTACAAGATTTTCTAAGATAGTCCGTGGGTAATCCGTGGGAAGTATTTCCCACAGATTTCCCACGGATTATATAAGTCGGTGGGAAATCCGTGGGAATTCCATGGGAAACTTTTTACAAGATTTTCTAAGATAGTCCGTGGGTAATCCGTGGGAAGTATTTCCCACAGATTTCCCACGGATTATATAAGTCGGTGGGAAATCCGTGGGAATTCCATGGGAAACTTTTTACAAGATTTTCTAAGATAGTCCGTGGGTAATCCGTGGGAAGTATTTCCCACAGATTTCCCACGGATTATATAAGTCGGTGGGAAATCCGTGGGAATTCCATGGGAAATCATTATATAAGTCGGTGGGAAATCCGTGGGAATTCCATGGGAAACTTTTTACAAGATTTTCTAAGATAGTCCGTGGGTAATCCGTGGGAAGTATTTCCCACAGATTTCCCACGGATTATATAAGTCGGTGGGAAATCCGTGGGAATTCCATGGGAAACTTTTTACAAGATTTTCTAAGATAGTCCGTGGGTAATCCGTGGGAAGTATTTCCCACAGATTTCCCACGGATTATATAAGTCGGTGGGAAATCCGTGGGAATTCCATGGGAAACTTTTTACAAGATTTTCTAAGATAGTCCGTGGGTAATCCGTGGGAAGTATTTCCCACAGATTTCCCACGGATTATATAAGTCGGTGGGAAATCCGTGGGAATTCCATGGGAAACTTTTTACAAGATTTTCTAAGATAGTCCGTGGGTAATCCGTGGGAAGTATTTCCCACAGATTTCCCACGGATTATATAAGTCGGTGGGAAATCCGTGGGAATTCATACAATTGTTATTTTTGTGTGCATATAATGTATGTATTGATGTATGTAAGTACATAATGTAATTCCTAAACATACCCGTACCGTACATACATATACTGCATTTTATATGTATCGTGTATATTTGTATGTACGTATAATACATGTATATGTACATATAAATGTATTTAAGACTGCAAATCTATCCATAAAACATATACATGAAGGCTCAATCATTTATTTATTAAACACATACATAAATGTTTAGGTAATGGATGTAAGTATGTAAATGTAATACTCAAACACAAATATACACACATTGATACATACAATAGATATACTGTACTTCTGTATCGTTTATATGTGCGTATGATGCATGTGTATGAATGTATATACTATTGTATATCCGTCCATCCATATATTGTATCTAAGTATATTACATTATTACATACAAACATAAATACACAACAAAAGTATATTACATGCATGCATGTAATACAAACATATATAGACGATATTACATTATTACATACAAACATAAAAGAGACATACATTAATACATACGTACATACATATTGGGCCTATTAGGCCCAATTAATATACAAACACACTAAATGAACTTTTGAAAGCGATGACATACATACATACATACATACATACATACATACATACATACATACATACATACATATTGGGCCTATTAGGCCCAATTAATATACAAACACACTAAATGAACTTTTGAAAGCGATGACATACATACATACATCATACATACATACATACATACATACATACATACATACATACATACATATTGGGCCTATTAGGCCCAATTAATATACAAACACACTAAATGAACTTTTGAAAGCGATGACATACATACATTCATTCGTACGAATGATTGAAATATATACATACATACATACATACATATATACATACATACATACATACATACATACATACATACATACATATTGGGCCTATTAGGCCCAATTAATATACAAACACACTAAATGAACTTTTGAAAGCGATGACATACATACATTCATTCGTACGAATGATTGAAATATATATTGGCTCATTAGGCCCAAAGATTAGACGGATAATTTATATAAAGTTATTGAAAGGTAAGAGAGCCATCTGTCCATCTATACATACATACACACGTACATACCTGTAATTTTCGGTTATACATACATACATACATACATACATACATACATACATACATACATACATACATACATACATACATACATACATACATACATACATACATACATACATACATACATACATACATACATACATATTGGGCCTATTAGGCCCAATTAATATACAAACACACTAAATGAACTTTTGAAAGCGATGACATACATACATTCATTCGTACGAATGATTAATACATACATGCATATATACATACATACATACATACATACATACATACATACATACATATTGGGCCTATTAGGCCCAATTAATATACAAACACACTAAATGAACTTTTGAAAGCGATGACATACATACATTCATTCGTACGAATGATTGAAATATATATTGGCTCATTAGGCCCAAAG
>CM067169.1:86706212-86776212 GCA_034093135.1 Erigeron breviscapus | reverse complement strand
ACATGGCAAGACATAAGACAAATGATTTAATTTACCAAATCTCATGGCATAGACAAAGACAAATCATTTATAAAGTAATCGTGTATACAGTACATGCTTTTCAGGCCCAAAGTAAAAGAAAAAAGGGCGCCATAAACTCACCTTAGCAGTCTACGAGCTAAAGTAATGAGCAGTCTGAGAATAAGAGCAGTCTAGTCTCCACGTCTATCCAAAACCTAGGATATGAGCACGAATGGTGAGGATCAAATCTCACGACGACAAGTATCCTACGTACCACTACTTAGCTATCAATCCTAGAATGCCACGACCAAGTGTGATTTAATCTTTCATTTTATTTAACTTTTGTTGGCAATATCAATGAAATTGTCATTATAAGGTAGTCTAAAGTACCATTCGATATTTACCAAGTCCAAACGTTCAAGTTGTCAAAAACTAGAAATGTCAAATATTTCAGCAACATACCACTGCGCCGCAGTGGGAAAAGTTTCACCCCACTGCGCCGCAGTCAGCCAAAAACAATATTTTTCCGAGGGTTTACACTGCGCCGCAGTGAGCTAGAAACATGCTCACTGCGCCGCAGTGGCTTAAGTCGACACCAGACCAGAGTCTGGGCACTGCGCCGCAGTGGGCTAAGACAACGCCACTGCGCCGCAGTGGCCCCATTCTGCAGCCAAAAACCAGCAACTTCTTATGCAGAAAGCCAAACCAAAAATGTTTCTAAATCAATCCCTTTCATTTCAAAGACTATGTGTATGTTCATAAGACCTGGAAATATCCAAATTCGCCAACCATTCATCATTCCAACCCTTTTGATTTCAAAACCTAATTTCTAAGTCAAATGTCCATTTATCAATAAAACCCTAATTTCTTATCAAAATCAAAGGTTTCTAATTCCATTAACAAAACTGAATCAAACCCTTAATTGAATTTAAATCAATAAGAAAATTGAAGAAATAAGTTAACTTACCACTTTTGTGTTCTTGAAGTATTTGAAGAAGAAATATGAAGATGATGATGATGATGATAATGCCCAAAACCTTAATTATTATTGAAAGATAATTAATTTGCTTTGATTCCCCTTTGATTTCTCCTTGCCAAAATGATTTAGAGCAAAAATGAAATTGTGTGTGTTCTGTGTGTGTTTTGTCGACAGAACAAAGAAAAGGGGTGATGGGGGGGGCTTGTTGTTTCCCTCCCAGCCTTTCAAACCAATTTAAGCCCACGTGGCTTCTTTTTGACAATAATCTATACCCTTAATTCGGTAAAATGCTTACGATTAAAAATCGTTTGACCTAAAAGTCAAAATGTAAAGTAAAGGTATTTTCCCTCGTCTCATTTTAGTCAAGACAAGCAATAAAGTTTCGTCAAAGGGAACTTTATAATATTAAGTCTAGACAGTCTAATTATCTTGTACAAGACATAACCTTTAAATATTTATTTAAAGTTATTTTTAAAGACTCGGCATTCGTCTAGATAGCTAATAGTCTACGTCATCAAGATACGTCTAATTTGACTAAGTCAAAAGTCCAAAAGTCTAATAAGTTCCACGTCAAATGACAGTCTAAATTCGACGAGATTATGATAATGACTAATCTTAAACAAGATTAAGACTAACTCGTTGTTAATTAATTACGAGTTGTCACAGCATCCCCGACTTCTAAGGATTTCGTCCCGAAATCAAGTCTTGCTCAGTAAAAAGATGAGGATACTTATCCCTCATATAGTCTTCACGTTCCCAAGTCAAGTCGGGACCATGCTTTGAGTTCCAACGAACTTTGACCAATTTGATACGACTACGTCTAAGTTGTTTGAGCTGTTGGTCTAAAATTTCAACAGGTTCTTCAACGAATTGAAGAGAGCCAGTCACTTGCAGCTCTTCGACAGGTACGACTAAAGTCTCATCAGTCAGACATTTCTTAAGATTCGAAATGTGAAATGTGTGATGAACATGTTCTAGTTCCTTAGGTAAATCGAGCTTGTAAGCCACGGAACCAATTCTTTGAACAATTTCGAATGGTCCGATATAACGAGGACTAAGTTTCCCTCGTACGCCAAAACGTGCAGTGCCCTTCCAAGGTGACACTTCCAACATGACTTTGTCTCCCACTTGAAACTCAAGTGGTTTCCGTCTACGGTCGGCATAGCTCTTCTGACGATCTTGAGCCGCCTTCAGCCGTGCCCTAATTTCGACAATTTGATCAGTAGTCTTCTGAACTAGTCCATATTTAAACAAACGACGATCTCCAGCATCAAGCCAACAGACAGGAGACCTACACTTTCGTCCATATAAAGCCTCATAAGGCGCGCATTTGATGCTAGTGTGATAGCTGTTGTTATATGAAAATTCAGCTAACGACAAAAAGGTATCCCAACTACCCTTGAAGTCAATGACACATGCCCGAAGCATGTCTTCTAAAGTCTGGATGGTACGTTCACTTTGTCCGTCCGTCTGGGGATGGTAAGCCGTACTCAGGTGCAATTGAGTCCCTAGGGCGTCTTGAAAATATCGCCATGATTGTGAAGTGAAACGACCATCACGGTCAGAGATAATAGACAAAGGAACGCCATGAAGAGATACAATCCTTTCAATGTATATTTGAGACAATTTCCTTATCTTCCAGTTCTCCCGAATTGGAATGAAATGTGCAGACTTCGTCAATCGATCGACAATGACCCAAATAGTATCGTATCCTTTCAGGGTTCCTAGGTAACTTCGTAATGAAGTCCATAGTAATCTGTTCCCATTTCCAGTCAGGAATTTGGGGTTGTTGGAGCAGCCCAGAAGGCTTTTGGTGCTCCGCCTTGACCATTGAACAATTTAGACACTTCGAGACATAAGTATATCTCTTTTCATACCAGGCCACCAATAAAAGTCCTTCAGTCCATGGTACATTTTGTCAGCACCAGGATGGATTGAATATTTAGATCGATGACTTTCGTTCATCAAGAGTTCTCTAAGTCCATTATATTTGGGAATCCACACCCTGTCTTTGACATGTCGGATCCCATCACCATCCACTTCAAATAAATATTCAGTATTCCACAATGCTTCTTCCTCGATACGCCCTGGTTGTAGGGCCTCTTTTTGATCATCCAAAACTCTATCCTTTCGTGGATTTTGAGCTGTCTTGAAGCGTAAGCAATGACCTTTCCTTGACTTGTCTCCTTACGCTATCAATGTTTCGTCATTCGGTAGAGGTATTCTCACAACCTTCTCGTAACAACTAATATCAGCGCGAACTCTAGACAACCAGTCTATATCGACTATCACGTCAAAACTTCCTAGTTCTATGGGAATAAGATCTATCTTAAAGGTTTTACCAGAAAATGTTAAATTGCAATTTACCAGATGATCTTTAGCAACATACTTTTGACCGTTTACATATTTGACGATAAAATTTTCTTTCATGGGGATAGCTACTATATTGATTCGAGATTTAAATTCTAAGGATATAAAGCTTTTATTAGCACCGGAGTTGAATAACACAAAGACATAATGTTTATTGAGTATGAATGTACCTATCACAACATTTGGGACCACGTCATGCATTAGCAGCCTCCAAAGCAAAAACTCGACCTCTGCCTTGTCCTTCTTGATTCCTAGCTTGATTGTCCCTCGCATTGTTCCTCACGGGAACTATAGCATTGTTGTTCGGTTTAGATTGAGTCGTGGACAATCGGGTCGCATATGGGTTTCGCTGCCACATTCGTAACATGAAGCCGGTGCATTGTTCTTACAAAACTTTGCCAGATGTCCTGTCCTTTTACAACGGTTACAAGTAGGACAATTTCCCCGGTGATGGAGACCACACCTGTTACATCTCGGGTCTGGACCAGTGTACCTCGTGACGTCCTGAGTGACTACTGCAAAGTTTCTAACAGTCTTAAACCTCTTGCCATTTCCGTCGTCACCAAACCCACTACTAGAGGCCTGATCGTTTCTTCTCTTGATCCCCTCTGTTCCAACCGAAGAACCAGGGGTTCTTTTCAAGTCTATCACCATCCGGTTGGTTGCACTGACTGCCGCTTGAAGAGTCAAAGGATTAAAAGCGGCTACCACCCTGCGGACATCAGGTGACAAGCCATAACAGTATCTCTCGATCAATTTCTCCTCCGTATCTACCATTCGAGGAACTAGTCTAGCCAACTCATGAAAACGAGTTGTGTATTTCTCATTGTCTAGTCCAATCATACTATGATTCCAGAATTCGCCTTCCATTTTCTGTACTTCCTCACGAGGACAGTACTTTTCCATGAGCATCCTTTTAAAGTTCAACCAAGGTATGCTATATGCCGGCTCTCGGCCACGAGTCCTAATCTGCTTGTTCCACCATGACAGTGCGTGCTTTTGAAATTGAGCGGAAGCATATTCCACTTTGTGCTCTTCGGCACAACGGCTGATATGGAGCACTGCTTCAATGCTTTCCAGCCAGTTGATTAGACCTACCGGACCCTCGGTACCATTAAATTCTTTTGGTTTACAATAAGTGAAGGTCTTGTAGTCAGCCCCGTGCAGATGCACTCGAGGAATAATCTGTTCAGCAGTAGGCTCGACATTGTTACTATTGTCAGCATGATGGTTATAATTTGCGTTCAGGCTTGCCGTAATCTGTGCGACTAAAGTAGGCATAGCAGCCAACAACTGTTGTGTTACAAATGCTGCCATATTATTATCCCCGCCAGTATTTGGGGTAGGTCCAGGACCAGTGTTCACCTGGACAGGAGCAGCTTCCGGTCCTTGCTGAATCACAGGTTCTTCCTGTTCAGCTTCATTATTCAAAGGAGTGGATCGAGTAACTCTCTTGGGTGCAGTTTTCTTGACTGGAGTCTTTTTCTGAACTTTGCTTTTCGTCTTAGGAGCCATAAGTCTAGGATATGAACAAAAATGTCATTTAGAGATTTCCTTGATAGGTTAATAGAAAGTAGCTTTGCAAGACAGATGACAGTACAATGCAAGTCACAAATTGCTGACTTGTATGAATTCATGTACTAGACAAGACAAGAAAATATGAAAAATCATATTTCTAGAGCTAAGAATAAGCAGTTGACATAGTCTGAACAAGTAAGTAAGCCAAAAGACAATCGTATTTCATTGATGTTCAAAATTTTACATAGTCTGGTATGTACAGTCCAAAGACATGTGGGAAACTTCATCCACAATGTTAGACTACATAGTCGGAGCAATACGATTTATAGACACGTGGGAAATACCTCCACAAAAGATAGACTACAACTCAAAGTACAGAAGTACGAGTTGTTAAAAGTTCTAGGCTTACAATACAGAAAGATTATTACAAGATTACATCTTGCAAATAACAACGACCAGCAAAGCCACCACCAAAACCACCACAACAGACAGTATCCAGATCAACCTCCCAATAGTTTCCTTCCCTTCTCTAGCAACAGTCAACGCCTCCGCCGCCTGATGATAAGCTCCAGTCAACGCCTGAGCTTGATTCTCTATTTTCTCCCTTGTACAGATGAGGGAATTGTTCATTCTTGACAATTGTCGGCGATAATATTCTGACCTATCAGCTGCAGATGCAACTGGCATAACAGCACTCGGATTGTAGACAGGCACTCTGGAGGGACCCGCCGCATATGGATCTCCCTGAAAGAATGAAAGACCAAGTCCACTGTTGCCCTGAACTGGTGCAGAAGGACCAGGAGCATAAGGTCTCTAGGAGCATAAGGCAAATGAGCTCCCTCGGTAGTCCTCCTCTGATATGGAGATACCGGTGTTACAGATGATTGAACATGGATAGACACATGTTCGCCTCCAGACTCACTGGAAGATGACACAAGGTTGATAGGGCGTGATTCATTGCCCGATTCCTCCATTGGTTCCTCTTCATAAGAGTCAGGAACATAAGGAATGGAGTTTGCCAAGACAGGAACTGGAGGTGTACAAGGTACAACAGCATTTGAGCTAACTCCATCCGACATGACTAGTCTGAAAAGATAGTCAAATAATCCATATAAGTCTAATGGATAAGACAGTTCGAGTCCAATAAACAAGACAGTACGCAACACATGAGTTTTGAAGAGATCTTTGTTTAGTGTAAACACATACGATTTGGGCTTCTATTTCCGACATACCTTCGATGTTTATGTATAGGGTGTACCATCGGCGTACCCACCACATCTACAGTATGTCGTCCATATAACACAAACCATTCACGTATCTACACAATTTAGGAGATCCTTGTCTAGATTACACACATTCGGTTTAGGTTTCTATTACCAACATATTTGAAATGCTTATATATAGGGTCACCCGCAGCCTTCCCACCACATTTAAATATGTTGTTAATATAATCCAAACTATCACGTATATAACCCTTATGCATACACATACGAGTTGAGTTTCTATTCCTAACATACCTTCAATGTTTATATATAGGGTCACCCGCAGCCTTCCCACCACATCTACAGTATGTTGTGAATATAGCTCAAACTATAACGTATATACAAAATCTAAGATATTTATTTCGAGCCTATATTATTTTACATAATCGGGACGTAGTTGATCAAGTTAGGTCTAATTATAGACAAATAATATAACTCCTGAAATAAGTATCCTAAACCTAATTAGACTTAGATTCCCTTTTGAAACGAAATGGCTATAGATTGAGTTTTTCCAGCGGAAAAACTCGGTATTAACTATAACCTGTGTCTCTGATACCAATTTTTGTCACACCCCGTTGTAGCGGAAATACAGGGTTAACAAAGAATTGCATACTAATCAGAAGGTTAATAGAGATTACATCCATTTATACCAATACAAGTCAATACAAGTACAATCGTTCAAAGTGTGGACCCCAAAATACGGATACAAGTCATCCTCATTTGGAACTGGGCCCACCGAATACAAGTTCAATAAATTGGACAGTCAAATACAATTAAAGCCAAAAACATGAGAGCCCTCAATGTCTGATGCTAATTGTACGTCCAAAGTCAAAAGACTGGCCCTATAATGCCAAAGACGATTCCAAGACTTACTGATGGTCACCTGAAAAGCATGAAATTTTGAGAGGATCAACTATCGAAATAGTTGGTGAGTTTACAGTGTGTTTGACTAAAAGATCAATCGTCGTTTGTTGTAGTTATTTAAGACAGGACTGCCGAGATCGATATCCGGCAATGAGACTAAACCACCTAGGCTTCTACTTTCAACGCTTATATATAGGGTGTACCATTGGCGTACCCACCACGCTTACGGTATGTTGTCAATAGTTTTGTCGCCATTGTGATAACACCATTTCACGTAATTATAAGACATGACTGTACAGACCGAAGTCCGACAATGATATGCTGACTGTACAGACCGAAGTCTGACAAAGATAATATATGACTGTACAGACCGAAGTCTGACAAAGATAATATATGACTGTACAGACCGAAGTCTGACAAAGATAATATATGACTGTACAGACCGAAGTCTGACAAAGATAATATATGACTGTACAGACCGAAGTCTGACAAAGATAATATGCCTCGTACAGGATTTCCCGTCTACAGTGGGGTACGGACCAGAACCAAGACTGTCAGGTACGAAAGCTGACAAGACTACCATTAAAATCTCATAATGGTAAAACTACATAAGGGGGATCATTTTAGTTCGTCAAACACAGAACAGTTTAGTCTGCCGATCACATGGCAATTCAAGACATATAGACAAATTTTCATAAGACATGTATACACATTTTCAGACAGCCGTCCACATGGCAAGACATAAGACAAATGATTTAATTTACCAAATCTCATGGCATAGACAAAGACAAATCATTTATAAAGTAATCGTGTATACAGTACATGCTTTTCAGGCCCAAAGTAAAAGAAAAAGGGCGCCATAAACTCACCTTAGCAGTCTACGAGCTAAAGTAATGAGCAGTCTGAGAATAAGAGCAGTCTAGTCTCCACGTCTATCCAAAACCTAGGATATGAGCACGAATGTGAGGATCAAATCTCACGACGACAAGTATCCTACGTACAACTACTTAGCTATCAATCCTAGAATGCCACGACCAAGTGTGATTTAATCTTTCATTTTATTTAACTTTTGTTGGCAATATCAATGAAATTGTCATTATAAGGTAGTCTAAAGTACCATTCGATATTTACCAAGTCCAAACGTTCAAGTTGTCAAAAGCTAGAAATGTCAAATATTTCAGCAACATACCACTGCGCCGCAGTGGGAAAAGTTTCACCCCACTGCGCCGCAGTCAGCCAAAACAATATTTTTCCGAGGGTTTACACTGCGCCGCAGTGGCTTAAGTCGACACCAGACCAGAGTCTGGGCACTGCGCCGCAGTGGGCTAAGACAACGCCACTGCGCCGCAGTGGCCCCATTCTGCAGCCAAAAACCAGCAACTTCTTATGCAGAAAGCCAAACCAAAAATGTTTCTAAATCAATCCCTTTCATTTCAAAGACTATGTGTATGTTCATAAGACCTGGAAATATCCAAATTCGCCAACCATTCATCATTCCAACCCTTTTGATTTCAAAACCTAATTTCCAAGTCAAATGTCCATTTATCAATAAAACCCTAATTTCTTATCAAAATCAAAGGTTTCTAATTCCATTAACAAAACTGAATCAAACCCTTAATTGAATTTAAATCAATAAGAAAATTGAAGAAATAAGTTAACTTACCACTTTTGTGTTCTTGAAGTATTTGAAGAAGAAATATGAAGATGATGATGATAATGCCCAAAACCTTAATTATTATTGAAAGATAATTAATTTGCTTTGATTCCCCTTTGATTTCTCCTTGCCAAAATGATTTAGAGCATAAAAATGAATTTTGTGTGTGTTCTGTGTGTGTTTTGTCGACAGAACAAAGAAAAGGGGTGATGGGGGGGGCTTGTTGTTTCCCTCCCAGCCTTTCAAACCAATTTAAGCCCACGTGGCTTCTTTTTGACAATAATCTATACCCTTAATTCGGTAAAATGCTTACGATTAAAAATCGTTTGACCTAAAAGTCAAAATGTAAAGTAAAGGTATTTTCCCTCGTCTCATTTTTAGTCAAGACAAGCAAATAAAGTTTCGTCAAAGGGAACTTTATAATATTAAGTCTAGACAGTCTAATTATCTTGTACAAGACATAACCTTTAAATATTAATTTAAAGTTATTTTTAAAGACTCGGCATTCGTCTAGATAGCTAATAGTCTACGTCATCAAGATACGTCTAATTTGACTAAGTCAAAAGTCCAAAAGTCTAATAAGTTCCACGTCAAATGACAGTCTAAATTCGACGAGATTATGATAATGACTAATCTTAAACAAGATTAAGACTAACTCGTTAATTAATTACGAGTTGTCACAGCTTTGGTTTGGATGAGCTTCGAGCGAACTACACCAATATCAAGATTGTATCCCCGTTTATCGTTATCGCCTCGTTGTTCATAGCCGCAAGGGCGATAGATATTCGCCCGAATTGCCATGGCAGCAAGTGCTACCAGCAGGCGTTCGGTGTATTTGCTGCCTTCTGTGGGCTTGGCCTCTTCTTTTCTTTAGTTTCCACCTACCTCAAATCTAAACAGCAAACTGACGGAGCGGGCACACAACCACAACAACAGGAGGCTACCTAGCCCGTAGCACAAGTACTTATTGTTTCATGATGGATGGATCTTGATGTGACCAATTTATACCCATCGCCCACATCATTATTGGCCTTGTTATTAAGTGTTTTTAGTCGATTTTGTTGGCATTTGGCGCGTTTATGTGTTTGTTAGTGTTGTCAGGCTCTAAACAGGATACGTGTCCATTTGGTGTAAGTTCGGATGATTTCATAGGCCAAGATGTTGATTTGTGAGTCTGAGAGTTGTTCAGGGTTGTGAAGATAGAAAAGTCCAGCATGATTGGACTGCGCCGCAGTGAGGAGTGCATATGCCACTGCGCCGCAGTCATCTAGTGGAAAGGCGTATTGAGACCAGTTATATAGCACTGCGCCGCAGTGGTGGTGACCTAAACCCACTGCGCCGCAGTCATCAAGTGCCAAAAGGAGGATAAATTCCAGTGATAATGCACTGCGACGCAGTGAAGGCAACATATATCACTGCGCCGCAGTCAGGCGAAGTCAAAGTCAAAAGAGAGCCACTGCGCCGCAGTGGAGTCCTCATTTTCCCACTGCGCCGCAGTGGCTCGACGGGCCTGTAGGATTTTGGCAGCCTCGTTGCCTCAAATTCCATGGGGTATAAATAGATAACAAAAACCTAATTCCCAGATCATCAAATTATCTTTCTAGGAGCTGCACTATAAGGGATTTCTTCAAGGTTCAAAGGCTAGTTTTCTTCCTAAAAATCATTGGAGATCTACGTGCACCCATCTAGATCGTATCTACTTTTCTTGTCTTACAATTTACTTTCATCAAACGATTGGTATAATCATGTTTACCTTTTCTTTTGATTATTATTTACCATTCATCATGAGTGGCTAGATCTATTATCATCCACCTTGATGAAACTAGACGGATAATGTGATTGCTATGTTTTAATTCAAGAGTTGATTCTATTATCGTTATATTGAGATCTTTATTGATTAATTCCTTATTCTTTATTCTTTGTGATATTAATAATTTATTTGTTCATCGTTAGTGGTACTAGGTGAATAGGTATTTTATTTCAATTAATTGTCTATGATTGATTGTCTCCGGTTGGTGGTACCACGGTGAATGTCATTAGAATAATAGGTATTAATTGGTAAACGTGTTTAGATACGGTTGGTGGTACCACGTATTTATTCACATAGATATGATTGATAATTGTTAATCAAACAAACTAATTACTAGGGATATTTTCTTAAGCATTGGTGGTACCGGCTTGGGTAATTGAAATAGCAAATTAGGTGTTTGGGTAATTTGCAAGCGGTTGGTGGTACCACGTAAGCATCTTTATCCTTACACGATTATCTATTCAACTTAATGAATTTGATCTTAATTTAAAGCAATCACATTTGAAGTCGAGGGAAGTCAAGGTGGATGAATTTTAATATTATTGTCTGAAGTTTCATTTCATTTTATGTTTTTAATTTTCTGTTAAAAAGAGATTGAAGTAACACCCTTTTTCCAAACCATTTTATGAAACAACTAGTTCAACCAATCCCTGCGAACGAACACGGTCTTACCTGTTAACTATATTACAAACGATCGGGTCCACTGCCCGTGAGTGCGTAGTAGTGAGTTTTTAGGTGATTCTAGTTTTAAAAATATAAAACTCGATTTAGCACATCAAGTTTTTGGCGCCGCTGCCGGGGATTGTGTTGTTTTAGTTGTTAATTTAGTGGTTTGATCCTTCCTCACGCGTGAGGAAGTTATTTGCTTATTTAGTGTAGTTTATTTTTGTTTATCACAGGTGCATTTTACGTGTGTGTTAGTTGTGTTTGCAGGCTTATTCTTAGTTAATGATCTTGCGATCTTCGGGTAAACCTCTGTTCAGTCCTTGGAGAACTCCACCGAGACGCAGGATTAACTATACAGCACCAACACCGCTATCACTTGCAACTCCACCCACTCAGGATTCAGACGAAGAAGGATTTGATTTAGAAGAACTATTTTCAGAAGTTGAGAAAGAGGAGATGGGTGACGAACAACCAAGGGATCCAAATGACATTCCATATGGTGATAGGGTCCGAATTATTCCCACGGCTCGAGGTTCAGCCATTAGACCTCCGGGAATTGATCATACATTTAATTTGAAGGCAAATCATCTTAAGAGCATTGAAGAGCAGAAATTTGATGGAAAAAGAAAATGGGATCCTTACCAACACTTGGACAGGTTTGAAAAGTTGGCTCGGCTTTACCAATATGGACAAAACCAAATGAATGCCGTGAAGCTTGAAACATTTCCCATTTCGATCACCGGAGATGCCGAAGATTGGTTCAATGACCTTCCCGAGAATTCTATCACTACTTGGGACCAAATGAAACAAGCTTTTATTGATGAGTTTTATTCTCTTAGAACTCAAAGGAGGCTAGAGAACTTGATTAGGTCATTCGAGCAAGATGAGAAGGAGGATGTGGTAGATGCATGGATCCGTTTCAAGGATATGCTAAGAAATTGTCCGGGTCATGAATTGTCCAAGGAAAATTATGTTGAGTTGTTCTTTGATGGGTTGAATAAGAGGTCCAAAAGAGAATTGGGATATGCATTCGGGGGAAGTTTCAACAAGATTACACCAAATCAGGGGTATGACATTTTGGAACAAATGGTGAAGGATTATGCAACTATGGATGACGAAAGGTTCTTGAAAAATGAGAAGAGAATGAACAAAGGAACTAAGGAGGGGAGAGTTGCAAGAGTTGAAACTGGAAGGGATTCTGAGATTGTTGGAGAGATTCAAGCTTTGTCTTCACGTATGGAAAAAGGTTTTGCATCTCAAGAGGCTAGGTTTGGAGCTCTTGAAAAGGATGTGAAGACTATTGCTGACGGTTGTGACTATTGTGGAGATATGCATTATTCTGAGGATTGTCCCAATCGGGGACGTGAAGATGTCAACTACATTCAGAACCAGCAACAAGGGGGTTTCCAGCGCAACACCGGTTTCCAAAACCGGCCCTCAGGTAATACTTCTTACAACTCTTCCTTTCCTACTAATAATGCTCGTTTTTCAGGTAACAGGTGGCAAGAAGATCATTATCAGAATCAGCCTCAGCAGCAGATACACCAAGGCCAAGAATCTGGATCTTCTAACACCGATCCAAATGACGAGTTGAGGGAGATGATGAAGCAAATGATGAGCAATCAGATTGAAACAAATACAAGTATTCAGAATATCAGGGAGGATACCAAGGAGCTGAATGAGAGGCTAGAAAGACTAAGTGGTAAAGTTGAGATGAATGCCAAGAATGCAGGGTTGAACTTTAAGGATCTCGAGAGTAGGATGGCAGCTTTAGCTAGGCCTACGGGGACTCTACCGAGCAATACCCAACAGAATCCAAAGCCTCAGTCGAGTAATCAAGGATCATGGAGAAAGGATGCCCAGCCCAATGTCAGAAATGAGCACGTGAATGCTATCACCACGAGGGCAGGTAACACTTATGATTCAGCTAAATCTTCACCTAATAATTTGTTTCAATCCGTGCAGGTTGATGAAGATGAGGAGCGAGTTGACGATGAGATTGAAATGGAACCGGAACCAGCCGTGCCGATACCGGCCGTTCCATCCGAACCCGTTGCTAAACCTGTTGAGAAGCCCGCTGAGGAACCAACTGTTAAGCCATATAAACCGAAGGCTCCATTTCCCCAGCGATTGGCGAAAAATAAGCTGAAGGAACAAATGGACAAATTTGTAAGTCACCTCCGTAAATTGCATATTAATATTCCATTTTTAGATGCAATTGTGCAGATGCCCGGATATGCAAAGTGCTTGAAGCAGATTTTGATGAATAAGAAGCATCTGGAAGAAGTGACTACTGCAGTTTTAGAGGATGTTTGCTCAGCAGCTGTAACAGGTAAGTTGCCCGAAAAACGAGGAGATCCAGGTAGTTTTACTATTCCTTGTAAGATAGGTAACTTAACGGTAAAAAAAGGCTTTAAATGATTCGGGTGCAAGTATTAACCTTATGCCTTCTTCTCTTTACTCCAAGCTGAACTTAGGAACACCTAAACCTATTAACATGAAAATCAATTTGGCCGATAAGTCTGAAATAAGACCTATTGGAATTTTAGAAGATGTGTTAATTCAGGTGGGAGGTTTGATTTTTCCTGTAGATTTTGTGATTATTGAAGCTGAAGAGGCATTAAATGTGCCTCTTATCTTAGGGAGACCATTCCTTGCCACGGCCGATGCCAAACTTGAAGTTGGTCGTGGTAAGTTGACATTGAGAGCCGGGGATGAATCTGTAACATTTTCAAACACATGTTCTGTTTCTTTGCCTAATGCTGCTAATTATGTTGAAACTGCCTGTGTTAGTTCTTTGGATTCACAGATTGATAAATGGTTGGATGATAAGCTAGAGGAAAGAGAGCGAGAATTGAAGTCAACAGCGGTACATGTTCCTAAACCAACGGATGGCCCTTGTGCTAAAATCCGTAAGCTTTATAGTCGTGTGAGGTCCGCTATTTCTCATGGGAATATTAAGTTATCCGAAGAACTGTGCTCTAATTTATCAACAAATGAGAAAGCTGAGTTAATGATGGTTGTTGATATTTCTGACGAAGCAAATGATTGGATATGTAACAAGGTTAAGGGTAACTGTTTCTCTCCTTTTAAAAGAAGACCGCCCAACACTTCAAGTGTGGGGGCGTCGGGGTCCTAATGTTGGTGATTATCTTTTAAAAGTAGACCGCCCAACACTTCAAGTGTGGGGGCGTCGGGGTCCCAATGTTGGTGATTATGAGAGGTTCGAGTCTAGCTAAAGACTCGTAAATAAATTAAGCGCTTCTCGGGAGGCAACCCGTGTTATTTTCTTGCATTTTATTTTCATTTTTGTAGTTAGATTTGATGTTTTATTGTCAAGAAAGTGCAGGTGAAATTTTGGTGTGAATGGGATTGAGGTAAGTGTTCAAAAATTTCATTGTCAAAATTTTTCTAAGGAAAAATGAAGGGGTTGTGAACAGTGAATCCCCACTGCGCCGCAGTGGGGGAGTGGCTTATTGACTGCGCCGCAGTCCTTTTATACTGTCCTTCGGGTGAAAATTGTCCTACTGCGCCGCAGTGGGAGAGGTCGATAGCCACTGCGCCGCAGTGGGATCTTTGACCAGTCAACTGGGGGTCGGTTATAATTGAGTTAATGTTTCAAACTTACTTTTCACCACAAAAAGCTTTCTTTCTTTCTTTATTTTATTTTATCGTATTTTATTTTCTTTTTATCAGTAGATGCTTTGATATGCTTGGGAATTTGTGGTTTGTTTTGTGATGCGATTTAAGCAGGATTGTTGATGGCTTTAGTGAAGCTCAAGTGTGGGGGGAACCCACTGGATTCTCTCCTAATCTCTATTCTATGGAATCAATTGATTAATTGTGTGATGTCATGTGCATATGTTGGCAGTAAGTTCAGTGCATTATTTTTGATTGGCATCTTTCTTGATACTGTTTCACACACATCCGGTATGTGCTCTAATTCTTTTTGTCTATTGTCGCTTACCCCTATTTACCTTAGTTTTGACCGATATGGACATTGAGGGCATTGTCCATCTTAAGTGTGGGGGAGGCGAGTGAGTGGCTTATTGACTGCGCCGCAGTCCTTTTATACTGTCCTTCGGGTGAAAATTGTCCTACTGCGCCGCAGTGGGAGAGGTCGATAGCCACTGCGCCGCAGTGGGATCTTTGACCAGTCAACTGGGGGTCGGTTATAATTGAGTTAATGTTTCAAACTTACTTTTCACCACAAAAAGCTTTCTTTCTTTCTTTATTTTATTTTATCGTATTTTATTTTCTTTTTATCAGTAGATGCTTTGATATGCTTGGGAATTTGTGGTTTGTTTTGTGATGCGATTTAAGCAGGATTGTTGATGGCTTTAGTGAAGCTCAAGTGTGGGGGGAACCCACTGGATTCTCTCCTAATCTCTATTCTATGGAATCAATTGATTAATTGTGTGATGTCATGTGCATATGTTGGCAGTAAGTTCAGTGCATTATTTTTGATTGGCATCTTTCTTGATACTGTTTCACACACATCCGGTATGTGCTCTAATTCTTTTTGTCTATTGTCGCTTACCCCTATTTACCTTAGTTTTGACCGATATGGACATTGAGGGCATTGTCCATCTTAAGTGTGGGGGGAGGCAAATAGAAAAAGCCGGGTTGGTTAAAAAGTGAGAAAGTTTGAAGTTTCCTCCTTTACTAGCATTTTGGTTAAATTTTTAAATTTTTGAGGCTATAGGTTTTGTGCAAAGACGAGAAATGAAGTGAACCCAAAATTTTGCTAATCTAGGATAGAACTTGAGATTGGTTACCTTTAGCTTTCCTTTCCTAGTGCTTGTGGCATTTCATCGTTCCAAGGGGTCATAAGCTTGTTCCGAACTTCAAATAATCTAGGTTGCTTGCGAATTGTACCTTAATGATGAACCTAATGTGAATAATAGCTTCACTAGATGATGTATTGGTAGGCACCGCTTGAGGTTTTCCATTTGAATTTTGCAACTTGTGTGCATAAAGTGCTTGAAATGTGTTTAACATGCTTGTGGTAATTTGACTTAACATATGGTTTGCACACCGGATGTCCGGTCCTTAATTCTTATGTTATAGGTTGTGGCTCTAGTCATTATGTTTGGTCTTTATATCGGGGTGTCTGGGGTGTTTCGGCATCAAACGGGTGGCACATGCGGGAACACGCGCAAAACTTCTTTTTAATAGTCTAATGCTAATGTGGGCTTTGAGATTCGGACAAGTAAGTCCTTGGGGTGACCTCGTTTTACCTAGTCTACCTAAAGCTTCCAACTTGGGATAGATTGACTGAAAGTTCGTTACATGGGTCTCATAGAAACTCACGGGTATTAAATTATAAAACCTTTTGTTCTCGTATGTGTTAGTGTTTAGAGCATGGTCTCTGGATATGCAGCCCAACCTTGAGTCTAAGTGATACGTCTCTTAACGATACTTGCGTATCTGTAGCGAACCTCTGGCTAGGCGCTTAAAGTACACTTTCGTATAAATCACCCGATGTATGGATAGAGTTGCAATTCTAGACCGTAGGAGTATGTTTTGTCAAGGGACTCATAAGTATAACGTAATGAAAACCTTATGGAAAACCAATGGCGTGAGTGTTTAGGTGGACAAATATACCAATAATCATTGTGGAATATTGCTTATGTTGCTAATAATAATTGTGAAGCTTGCTAGTAGATTATAGCTTAGTAAGAACGAGCTTAAGGTCAATTAGAATGATAGAAATGTTAAAGAGGTGAACACAAGCATAGGGAGGATTCTAATTGTAACTGAAAGATGGTTTTGTTATAGATTAGTAGAATTTTCTGATTTCGTCTAAAACTTTGCTCATTAGTTTTTAAATGCATTTGCTTTTGGTATTCAACACCGCTTGGTTGGAATCTTCCCATATAACCATGTATCGTTTTGTGACATTTTGAATTGGGTTATTAAGATTGATAAAGTTTGATTTGCTTGAGGACAAGCAAAGTTCAAGTGTGGGGGGATTTGATGTGACCAATTTATACCCATCGCCCACATCATTATTGGCCTTGTTATTAAGTGTTTTTAGTCGATTTTGTTGGCATTTGGCGCGTTTATGTGTTTGTTAGTGTTGTCAGGCTCTAAACAGGATACGTGTCCATTTGGTGTAAGTTCGGATGATTTCATAGGCCAAGATGTTGATTTGTGAGTCTGAGAGTTGTTCAGGGTTGTGAAGATAGAAAAGTCCAGCATGATTGGACTGCGCCGCAGTGAGGAGTGCATATGCCACTGCGCCGCAGTCATCTAGTGGAAAGGCGTATTGAGACCAGTTATATAGCACTGCGCCGCAGTGGTGGTGACCTAAACCCACTGCGCCGCAGTCATCAAGTGCCAAAAGGAGGATAAATTCCAGTGATAATGCACTGCGACGCAGTGAAGGCAACATATATCACTGCGCCGCAGTCAGGCGAAGTCAAAGTCAAAAGAGATCCACTGCGCCGCAGTGGAGTCCTCATTTTCCCACTGCGCCGCAGTGGCTCGACGGGCCTGTAGGATTTTGGCAGCCTCGTTGCCTCAAATTCCATGGGGTATAAATAGATAACAAAAACCTAATTCCCAGATCATCAAATTATCTTTCTAGGAGCTGCACTATAAGGGATTTCTTCAAGGTTCAAAGGCTAGTTTTCTTCCTCAAAATCATTGGAGATCTACGTGCACCCATCTAGATCGTATCTACTTTTCTTGTCTTACAATTTACTTTCATCAAACGATTGGTACAATCATGTTTACCTTTTCTTTTGATTATTATTTACCATTCATCATGAGTGGCTAGATCTATTATCATCCACCTTGATGAAACTAGACGGATAATGTGATTGCTATGTTTTAATTCAAGAGTTGATTCTATTATCGTTATATTGAGATCTTTATTGATTAATTCCTTATTCTTTATTCTTTGTGATATTAATAATTTATTTGTTCATCGTTAGTGGTACTAGGTGAATAGGTATTTTACTTCAATTAATTGTCTATGATTGATTGTCTCCGGTTGGTGGTACCACGGTGAATGTCATTAGAATAATAGGTATTAATTGGTAAACGTGTTTAGATACGGTTGGTGGTACCACGTATTTATTCACATAGATATGATTGATAATTGTTAATCAAACAAACTAATTACTAGGGATATTTTCTTAAGCATTGGTGGTACCGGCTTGGTAATTGAAATAGCAAATTAGGTGTTGGGTAATTTGCAAGCGGTTGGTGGTACCACGTAAGCATCTTTATCCTTACACGATTATCTATTCAACTTAATGAATTTGATCTTAATTTAAAGCAATCACATTTGAAGTCGAGGGAAGTCAAGGTGGATGAATTTTAATATTATTGTCTGAAGTTTCATTTCATTTTATGTTTTTAATTTTCTGTTAAAAAGAGATTGAAGTAACACCCTTTTTCCAAAACATTTTATGAAACAACTAGTTCAACCAATCCCTGCGAACGAACACGGTCTTACCTGTTAACTATATTACAAACGATCGGGTCCACTGCCCGTGAGTGCGTAGTAGTGAGTTTTTAGGTGATTCTAGTTTTAAAAATATAAAACTCGATTTAGCACATGGATCTATTTAGCTCATCTTACTTTTTTTAAAAACTAGTTGTCGTTGAGTTCTTTTTCAATTCATGGTTACTTTGTCATTTTAAAAAGTATGTGTCGGATTGGGATCACCTATTGTTTATTTGTTGGATTACTGTATTTGGGGCCTATGCATGGTTGTATTAGTTTACTGAATTAATTGAAGTTCTTTTGTTAGTGATGCGTGCATTTAAGTTAGTTATGATCTAATTAAAATGAAAACTTTGCATGAAATGTATAGATTTAATGAGTATGTGGTTGTATTAGTTTACTGAATTAATTGAAGTTCTTTTGTTAGTGATGCGTGCATTTAAGTTAGTTATGATCTAATTAAAATGAAAACTTTGCATGAAACGTATAGATTTAAGAGGTTTGTAAAACAGGTATTTTCTTCGTTCAAGTTTGTGCATCCGGTGTTAAGAACGCCGGGTTTCACCATATCATCAACGCCGCGAGGTGCCAACACCTACGTCGTAAGTGGCTGTGTTTTTTGCGTATGTGATCGAAGAACTAGCGTTGTAAAACATTCGGTCTTTGACTTACCTTTTTGACCATCACGTATTGAACTCCATGGAAGCTGTATATATAACGAGCACACTTGGTTCCATCCCGATATCGAGATGAAACACTATACTATATGTAATTGAAATTTAGTAAGTGTAGTAATTAGAAGGTCAAATAATGATATAGGATTAATTATATTATTATCTATATACTAAAAACCAATGTACTTTTTACAAGAACTTTTGCTTAATGTACAACTTACAAGAATTTTTGCGTAATGTACAACATGATCAACTTTTTCACATCTTGATACAATATTAACTAATAGTCGATAAAGTATCTAGAAAATGATGTCCCTCTTGGCTTATTTGCTCCCTTCCATTTGTTTCTAACAGGTAATAGTAAAAAACTAATGTAATTTGACGAAACTTGAAGTTAATTTCTTTGTCATTATTAATTTATTAGATACACATTTATTTCTTTGTTCTTAAACTTACACACTGACTTCATGTATTTGGATTTTTTGAAGTTCTACTTTTTAATACAATTGATGTCACCCTTCTAGCTCAAAAGTTATTCTTAGGTAATCTTCTAATTCTTCTCTCATTCCATACTTTTCGATCTCTGTATGTACATAATCCGTAAGTACATAAATATGATTAAGTTTTGTTCATAGTTAAATACTCGTAATAAATTTGGTTGATGATATTGGAAGCTCGATTAGCACACCATATGTTTGATGAAATGTTTAAATGAAAGGAAAATCAAAACATGTTAAAAATGTCTGTCCTTTTTCTCCAGTTTGTGGGTTTTATATAGTTTCTTATGTGTTACAGAAATTGTTACTTCGGTTCACGCACTACAAGAAATACCACTTTTGGCGACCAAAACGATTAGCGACGCCACAATTTTCGTCGCCAAAGGCCACAAAACGACAAAACAATCGGCCGGAAGACTTTGAAAGTCAAACTTCAAGGTGTCGTCGCTAACGGCGTCGCCAATCAATTTTTGATTTTAATTTCGAATTAAATTGTTCATCGGTCAAAGAAAAAATAAAAGCGTCGCTAACGGCGTCGCTAAAGTCGTCGCTAACTAATTTTAATTAATTTTTTCCTTTTTTCGTTTTCCCTCCAACAAAAAAATTTCCCGCCACTTTGTTTGCAACGACAAAGGCGTCACAAATTTCTTTTTCAATTTTAATAATTTTAGGTAAATTATCAAATCTTTTTACTTAAAAAAATAGAAAAAACGTCGCTAAAGTCGTCGCTAAAAGCGTCGCAAAAATAATTTTTATTATTTTTTTGTTTTTCGTTTTTTCCCTCCACCCAAAAAATTTCCCGCTTCTTTTTGCGACGCCATTGGCGACGACATAGTCGTCACAAAAGTTTTTTTATACTTTAATTTACTTTAATACTAATTTATTAAATACTAATTTAAAGTTAACTTTAAATATATTAATTTTAAAAATGAAAGAAACATATTAGTCCCGATTCAATTCGAAAGAAAGATATTAAGTTTGAATAAATGAGTAAGAAACATATTAGTCTTGAATGATGAAAGGATCGTATTGGGCCCACCTGGCCCAAATATATATGAACGAAACATATTAGTCTTGATTCAATATGAAAGGATCGTATTGGGCCCACCTGGCCCAAATATATATGAACGAAACATATTAGTCCTGATTCAATTCGAAAGGATCGTATTGGGCCCACCTGGCCCAAATGGATACGAAAGAAACATATTAGTCCCGATTCAATTCGAAAGAAAGATATTAAGTTTGAATAAATGAGTAAGAAACATATTAGTCTTGAATGATGAGAAATGGATCGTATTGGTCCTGATTCAATTCGAAAGAAAGATATTAAGTTTGAATAAATGAGAAAGAAACATATTAGTCCCGATTCAATTCGAAAGAAAGATATTAAGTTTGAATAAATGAGTAAGAAACATATTAGTCTTGAATGATGAGAAAGGATCGTATTGGTCCTGATTCAATTCGAAAGAAAGATATTAAGTTTGAATAAATGAGTAAGAAACATATTAGTCCCGATTCAATTCGAAAGAAAGATATTAAGTTTGAATAAATGAGTAAGAAACATATTAGTCCCGATTCAATTCGAAAGAAAGATATTAAGTTTGAATAAATGAGTAAGAAACATATTAGTCCCGATTCAATTCGAAAGAAAGATATTAAGTTTGAATAAATGAGTAAGAAACATATTAGTCCCGATTCAATTCGAAAGAAAGATATTAAGTTTGAATAAATGAGTAAGAAACATATTAGTCCCGATTCAATTCGAAAGAAAGATATTAAGTTTGAATAAATGAGTAAGAAACATATTAGTCCCGATTCAATTCGAAAGAAAGATATTAAGTTTGAATAAATGAGTAAGAAACATATTAGTCCCGATTCAATTCGAAAGAAAGATATTAAGTTTGAATAAATGAGTAAGAAACATATTAGTCCCGATTCAATTCGAAAGAAAGATATTAAGTTTGAATAAATGAGTAAGAAACATATTAGTCTTGAATGATGAGAAAGGATCGTATTAGTCCTGATTCAATTCGAAAGAAAGATATTAAGTTTGAATAAATGAGAAAGAAACGTAATGGGCTTAATGAAATCGTATTAGTCCTGATTCAATTCGAAAGGATCGTATTGGGCCCACCTGGCCCAAATATATATGAACGAAACATATTAGTCTTGATTCAATACGAAAGGATCGTATCGAGCCATTATGCACAAACTAATGAGAAAAGAATCATATTGGGCCCATCAGGCCCAAATGATACGAAAGAAACATATTAGTCCCGATTCAATTCGAAAGAAAGATATTAAGTTTGAATAAATGAGTAAGAAACATATTAGTCTTGAATGATGAGAAAGGATCGTATTGGGCCCACCTGGCCCAAATATATATGAACGAAACATATTAGTCTTGAATGATGAGAAATGGATCGTATTAGTCCTGATTCAATTCGAAAGGATCGTATCGAGCCATTATGCACAAACTAATGAGAAAAGAATCATATTGGGCCCATCAGGCCCAAATGATACGAAAGAAACATATTAGTCCCGATTCAATTCGAAAGAAAGATATTAAGTTTGAATAAAAGAGTAAGAAACATATTAGTCCCGATTCAATTCGAAAGAAAGATATTAAGTTTGAATAAATGAGTAAGAAACATATTAGTCTTGAATGATGAGAAAGGATCGTATCGGGCCCATTAAGCACAAACAGATGAGAAAAGAATCATATTGGGCCACCTGGCCCAAATGAATACGAAAGAAACATACTAGTCTTGATTCAATATGAATGGATCGTATCGGGCCATTATGCACAAACTAATGAGAAAAGAATCATATTGGGCCACCTGGCCCAAATGAATACGAAAGAAACATACTAGTCTTGATTCAATATGAATGGATCGTATCGAGCCATTATGCACAAACTAATGAGAAAAGAATCATATTGGGCCACCTGGCCCAAATGAATACGAAAGAAACATACTAGTCTTGATTCAATATGAATGGATCGTATCGGGCCCATTAAGCACAAACAGATGAGAAAAGAATCATATTGGGCCACCTGGCCCAAATGAATACGAAAGAAACATACTAGTCTTGATTCAATATGAATGGATCGTATTAGTCTTGATTCAATGAAAGGATCGTATCGGGCCCATTAAGCACAAACAGATGAGAAAAGAATCATATTGGGCCACCTGGCCCAAATGAATACGAAAGAAACATACTAGTCTTGATTCAATATGAATGGATCGTATCGGGCCCATTAAGCACAAACAGATGAGAAAAGAATCATATTGGGCCACCTGGCCCAAATAGATACGAAAGAAACATATTAGTCCTGATTCAATATGAAAGGATCGTATCGAGCCATTATGCACAAACTAATGAGAAAAGAATCATATTGGGCCACCTGGCCCAAATGAATACGAAAGAAACATACTAGTCTTGATTTAATATGAATGGATCGTATCAGTCCTGATTCAATATGAATGGATCGTATCGGCCATTAAGCACAAACTATATGAGAAAAGAATCGTATCGGGCCCATTAAGCACAAACAGATGAAAAACGAATCATATTGGGCCACCTGGCCCAAATGAATACGAAAGAAACATACTAGTCTTGATTCAATATGAATGGATCGTATCGGGCCCATTAAGCACAAACAGATGAAAACGAATCATATTGGGCCACCTGGCCCAAATGAATACGAAAGAAACATACTAGTCTTGATTCAATATGAATGGATCGTATCGGGCCCATTAAGCACAAACAGATGAAAAACGAATCATATTGGGCCACCTGGCCCAAATGAATACGAAAGAAACATACTAGTCTTGATTCAATATGAATGGATCGTATCGGGCCCATTAAGCACAAACAGATGAGAAAAGAATCATATTGGGCCACCTGGCACAAATGAATACAAAAGAAACATATTAGTCTCGAATGATGAGAAAGAAACATACTAGTCTTGATTCAATATGAATGGATCGTATCGGGCCCATTAAGCACAAACAGATGAGAAAAGAATCATATTGGGCCACCTGGCACAAATGAATACAAAAGAAACATATTAGTCTCGAATGATGAGAAAGAATCATATTGGGCCCATCAAGCCCAAATTGATTCGAAAGAAACATATTAGTCCCGATTGAATCCAAAAGAAACGTATTGGGCCCATTAAGCTCTAACAGGTGAGAAAGAAACATATTGCCGAGATGAGAAAAGAATCATATTGGGCCACCTGGCACAAATGAATACAAAAGAAACATACTAGTCTTGATTCAATATGAATGGATCGTATCGGGCCCATTAAGCACAAACAGATGAAAAACGAATCATATTGGGCCACCTGGCCCAAATGAATACGAAAGAAACATACTAGTCTTGATTCAATATGAATGGATCGTATCGGGCCCATTAAGCACAAACAGATGAGAAAAGAATCATATTGGGCCACCTGGCACAAATGAATACAAAAGAAACATACTAGTCTTGATTCAATATGAATGGATCGTATTAGTCTTGATTCAATATGAATGGATCGTATCGGGCCCATTAAGCACAAACAGATGAGAAAAGAATCATATTGGGCCACCTGGCACAAATGAATACAAAAGAAACATATTAGTCTCGAATGATGAGAAAGAATCATATTGGGCCCATCAAGCCCAAATTGATTCGAAAGAAACATATTAGTCCCGATTGAATCCAAAAGAAACGTATTGGGCCCATTAAGCTCTAACAAGTAAGAAAAGAATCATATTGGCCCACCTGGCCCATATATATATGAACGAAACATATTAGTCTTGAATGATGAGAAATGGATCGTATTAGTCCTGATTCAATTCGAAAGGATCGTATTAGTCCTGATTTAGTTCGAAAAAAAGATATTAAGTTTAAAGAAATAAGTAAGAAACATATTATTGATAATAATATAGATTAACCGGTTATAGGTTAATATTATTTAAAAATAACCGATTATTGGACCTACAAATCAAATAATTTTCGCAATTTCAACTTTTCCATACTATATGAAATTTATTTTTATTTATAAAAAAACTTATAATACTTTTATGTCATGCATATTTTTTTTTTTTTTTTTTTTTTTTTTTTTTTTTTTTTTTTTTTTTTTTTTTTTTTTTTTTTTTTTTTTTTTTTTTTTTTTTTTTTTTTTTTTTTTTTTTTTTTTTTTTTTTTTTTTTTTTTTTTTTTTTTTTTTTTTTTTTTTTTTTTTTTTTTTTTTTTTTTTTTTTTTTTTTTTTTTTTTTTTTTTTTTTTTTTTTTTTTTTTTTTTTTTTTTTTTTTTTTTTTTTTTTTTTTTTTTTTTTTTTTTTTTTTTTTTTTTTTTTTTTTTTTTTTTTTTTTTTTTTTTTTTTTTTTTTTTTTTTTTTTTTTTTTTTTTTTTTTTTTTTTTTTTTTTTTTTTTTTTTTTTTTTTTTTTTTTTTTTTTTTTTTTTTTTTTTTTTTTTTTTTTTTTTTTTTTTTTTTTTTTTTTTTTTTTTTTTTTTTTTTTTTTTTTTTTTTTTTTTTTTTTTTTTTTTTTTTTTTTTTTTTTTTTTTTTTTTTTTTTTTTTTTTTTTTTTTTTTTTTTTTTTTTTTTTTTTTTTTTTTTTTTTTTTTTTTTTTTTTTTTTTTTTTTTTTTTTTTTTTTTTTTTTTTTTTTTTTTTTTTTTTTTTTTTTTTTTCTTTCTTCTTCTTTTGTTTTTTTTTTTTTTTTTTTTTTTTTTTTTTTTTTCTTTGTTCTTTTCCCCTTTTTCTTCTTCCCTTTTTTCGTCCGCCGGAAAACCCCAAACTCCACCTACATCACCCGCCGGCCTCCATCATCAACACCACCGTCGCCACTGTCGGCCACCACATCCACCACCACCTTAAATTGTTATCAATGTAAGTTTCTTTTTCTTTGAAATGGTTTCTTATATAATGATATAAATATGTAATTTTAGTTAGTTTTGTTACTAAATCTATATTCTTTGTTATATTTGTAGTAACAACAGCCAAACACCACCACGTCCAACAGGCCGCCGCCGCTGCTTACCCGCCACCACCAATGAGTTTTAGATTTTCAAGGTTTCTTTTTTTTTGTTTATTTTTTGTTTTTATTTTTTGTTTTTTTTTTTTTTTTTTTTTTTTTTTTTTTTTTTTTTTTTTTTTTTTTTTTTTTTTTTTTTTTTTTTTTTTTTTTTTTTTTTTTTTTTTTTTTTTTTTTTTTTTTTGTTGCTTATAAATTTGTATAGTTTTTATTGTTTTGTTAATGAAATTTTATTAATATGTATAATGTTTGTGTGTGATTTAGTTTCATTGTAATTTGAAGTATTTTTTTAATTTTATTTATTGAATTCTAAATTATGTATTGTTTGTATGATTTTATATTTGGGTATGAAGATTTATATTTTTTTTCCCTGTATTTTTTTTATAAAAATATTATTTTTGGCGACGACAATGTGGTCGCTAAAGTCGTCGCACAATATTTTTTAATTATTTTTTTATATTTATTAAAGTATTTTTAATAAAATTAAAAAAAAATGTTAGCGACGACAAAAGCGTCGCTAGCTGAAAAATTCATTTTCTTTTCTCTTTATTTTTTTTCGGTCGGGTCCCACTTTCTGGCGTCGCAAAATTGGTCGCTAAAAGTCATAGGAGACGAAGTTTCAGCGACGCTGCGTTGTCGTCGCAAAGGGCGTCGCTAATGGATTTTGCGACGACAATTGTGACTATTGGCGACGACATTGGGCGTCGCTAAAAGCAGGATTTCTTGTAGTGATGTTGTCTATGGTATTTCATATTTGTTGCCTTTATATGGCATTTCCATTTTTTACTTGGTAAACGCCTAACACAAAAAGGATTTTTTATGAACCTTTATTATTTGTTGAGTTAAGGAAGGACAATCAAGAAACTTAAACAATAGGAACTCACAGACCACAAAGCTTTTGGACGACAACTTATTGTAATATAACTTTAACAATATTCTGATCAATGTCTTGCATTACCAATGTCATGCATTGTAAATATACTAACAACATATATGTTGGGTATCCAACATATAACAAATGAATGTTCCAACGTAAAACTTACCATCCACTAATGAAATATCTTTTTAAGTTGATCATGCACATATATATACTCTGCAACTTTAAGTTTGTGTGAAATGGACCTACTCCTGTAACTGACTTTAAGGCATCTGATTCTTACATTTTGTCAATGAATTTAAAACCCCGATGTAACGCGCGGGTAATTTTTCGAGTATCTTCTAAAAACCAATATGCTATTTACCAACATTTATGCATATGGTACAAGTTGAATTGCTTTTTCAGTTGTACACTTTTTGTTGCATGTTTTACAAGTCTCCATCACTACCAAATACCAATAATCCAATATACATTCTCTGTTTTCTTTTTGAACATTTTTTTTACTATTATCTCATTTTTTCCATTATTTAATCAAGTTTATATTCCAAACAAAATGAAATTCATTTTTTTATATTTATTAAAGTATTTTTAATAAAATTAAAAAAAAATGTTAGCGACGACAAAAGCGTCGCTAGCTGAAAAATTCATTTTCTTTTCTCTTTATTTTTTTTCGGTCGGGTCCCACTTTCTGGCGTCGCAAAATTGGTCGCTAAAAGTCATAGGAGACGAAGTTTCAGCGACGCTGCGTTGTCGTCGCAAAGGGCGTCGCTAATGGATTTTGCGACGACAATTGTGACTATTGGCGACGACATTGGGCGTCGCTAAAAGCAGGATTTCTTGTAGTGATGTTGTCTATGGTATTTCATATTTGTTGCCTTTATATGGCATTTCCATTTTTTACTTGGTAAACGCCTAACACAAAAAGGATTTTTTATGAACCTTTATTATTTGTTGAGTTAAGGAAGGACAATCAAGAAACTTAAACAATAGGAACTCACAGACCACAAAGCTTTTGGACGACAACTTATTGTAATATAACTTTAACAATATTCTGATCAATGTCTTGCATTACCAATGTCATGCATTGTAAATATACTAACAACATATATGTTGGGTATCCAACATATAACAAATGAATGTTCCAACGTAAAACTTACCATCCACTAATGAAATATCTTTTTAAGTTGATCATGCACATATATATACTCTGCAACTTTAAGTTTGTGTGAAATGGACCTACTCCTGTAACTGACTTTAAGGCATCTGATTCTTACATTTTGTCAATGAATTTAAAACCCCGATGTAACGCGCGGGTAATTTTTCGAGTATCTTCTAAAAACCAATATGCTATTTACCAACATTTATGCATATGGTACAAGTTGAATTGCTTTTTCAGTTGTACACTTTTTGTTGCATGTTTTACAAGTCTCCATCACTACCAAATACCAATAATCCAATATACATTCTCTGTTTTCTTTTTGAACATTTTTTTTACTATTATCTCATTTTTTCCATTATTTAATCAAGTTTATATTCCAAACAAAATGAAATTCATTTTTTGTTAATTAATGACCTTTTTCTTAAGGCTTTGTTCTAGATTTGTAGTTTCTCATTGTTGATAATACTAACAACTATATTTTATATATATCTATACTATATTATAAAGCAAATAGCCATGTCTAAAATTTTAAGTTTCAACATTTACGTTTTCAAAATGTCCTTTCTATCTATTCTATATTTAACTAAAATAACTATAATACCATTTCCTTCTACTCAAATTTCCACCACTCATTATTTTCTCTCTCCTCTATAAATCATTTTATTCCTCTAATTCATTCAAAATCTTTTATCTCAAAAACCATACATCGATAAATTATAAAAACTATACGGGTGTTCATAAAATTCCATGTTCTTTCATTAGAGTGGTCATTCGATATACTTTCAACGAATTTTTAAAAATCCGAGGGCGGAGCCCATCAGGTAGATCACCTCATCACCGTCACCGTCGCCACCACCATTACATCACCACCCTGCCATCACCTTTATCACCGCCGCAACGCACGGGTACCTTTCTCTCGTTATTCTTTAAAACGTTTGGACCTTTGAGATTAAAACTACATGCATGATTTTTATTTTGAAACCCACTTGCATTACTGGTCCTTTGCGACTATTATCTATCAATCAAAAATGTATTTGTAATTTTGTAGTGTTATGCATTGTAAAGTCATATAATAGATAACAATAACATCGTTTTTTACTCGCACCTTCAAAGTACTATCAAGGTGTGCGTTATATATGCGAACACAACTGTTTTGTTATAAATACAAAAACTACGCACGAGGCTTATTACTAGTTAAATACTACTTGTTTCTACTGTTTGTTGCATTTAATTACACGCAACATCTGAAACAGATTAGACTAGAATTATAGAGGAAAGAAAAGTGGGCCGGCATGATGGCAGTACATCTAGCTGTTGTTCATTTCTTTTCTATCTACCTAGTTTTTGTTGTAGACAACATAAATAAATACTTGTAAACAAATCACATCTTATAAATAAGTTTCAAGTTTGTAATGGATATCCATATCTTTGTAATGGTAATTAAATGTATTTGTATCTTATTAACAGATTTATTTCTCGGAGACTAACTATATAAAACACAATGGTGAGATCATTAGTGAAAGAAAGACCAACTACGATCCCATGCCGGATTCGTCATCCCCCTCGAGGGATGAGGCCATAAACACCGGGGCACCCAACCCCCCGTCGAGGAGGCCCCCCACGGCCCCCCACCTTATGATCTTAACACCGATCCTCTAAAATAAGAATCAAATCTTATAAATAAGAATGTCTTTTAATATTTACTGTTTTACTGTTTTATTGATTCATGGTCTTTACTTACTTAACATATAAGCTGAGTCTTTAAAACGTTTTAACAAAAGTTTGTAAAGATTGAATTAAGTTGTATTCACCCCTCTCTACAACTGTTCTGTGTACAATATACTTTGGTATATTGATACACCTTGGGATGTTTCAATATCTATATAATTAATTACATAAAAAATAAAGCTATTACCTGATCAAAATAATATATATATATATATATATATATATATATATATATATATATATATATATATATATATATATATATATATATATATATATATATATATATATATATATATATATATATATATATATATATATATATATATATATATATATATATATATATATATATATATATATATATATATATATATATATATATATATATATATATATATATATATATATATATATATATATATATATATATATATATATATATATATATATATATATATATATATATATATATATATATATATATATATATATATATATATATATATATATATATATATATATATATATATATATATATATATATATATATATATATATATATATATATATATATATATATATATATATATATATATATATATATATATATATATATATATATATATATATATATATATATATATATATATATATATATATATATATATATATATATATATATATATATATATATATATATATATATATATATATATATATATATATATATATATATATATATATATATATATATATATATATATATATATATATATATATATATATATATATATATATATATATATATATATATATATATATATATATATATATATATATATATATATATATATATATATATATATATATATATATATATATATATATATATATATATATATATATATATATATATATATATATATATATATATATATATATATATATATATATATATATATATATATATATATATATATATATATATATATATATATATATATATATATATATATATATATATATATATATATATATATATATATATATATATATATATATATATATATATATATATATATATATATATATATATATATATATATATATATATATATATATATATATATATATATATATATATATATATATATATATATATATATATATATATATATATATATATATATATATATATATAGTTTTAAAAACACAAAAATATACATATATACATACACATTTACGGATATATATATATATATATATATATATATATATATATATATATAAACAACAAAAACAAATCTTATAAATAAGAATGTCTTTTAATATTTACTGTTTTACTGTTTTATTGATTCATGGTCTTTACTTACTTAACATATAAGCTGAGTCTTTAAAACGTTTTAACAAAAGTTTGTAAAGATTGAATTAAGTTGTATTCACCCCTCTCTACAACTGTTCTGTGTACAATATACTTTGGTATATTGATACACCTTGGGATGTTTCAATATCTTTTTCAAAAATGATTTTAGGAAGTCGTTTTATATTTATTGGAAGATAGTGACATAATATTTTCTGGCATTAATATATATACACTACTTACACAATTTTTAAGTGCAACTAATACATCCATTCTTTAATAACACAATTTTTAAGTGCCACTAATACATCCATTCTTTAGTAACACAATTTTTAAGTGCCACTAATACATCCATTATTCAGTAATACAAAATTTAAATGTCACTAATACATCCATTCTTTAGTAACACAATTTTTAAGTGCCACTAATACATCCATTCTTTAGTAACACAATTTTTAAGTGCCACTAATACATCCATTATTTAGTAACACAATTTTTAAGTGCCAGTAATACATCCATTATTCAGTAATACAAAATTTAAATGTCACTAATACATCCATTCTTTAGTAACACAATTTTTAAGTGCCACTAATACATCCATTCTTTAGTAACACAATTTTTAAGTGCCACTAATACATCCATTCTTTAGTAACACAATTTTTAAGTGCCACTAATACATCCATTATTTAGTAATACAATTTTTAAATGTCACTAATACATCCATTCTTTAGTAACACAATTTTTAAGTGCCAGTAATACATCCATTATTCAGTAATACAAAATTTAAATGTCACTAATACATCCATTCTTTAGTAACACAATTTTTAAGTGCCACTAATACATCCATTCTTTAGTAATACAAAATTTAAATGTCACTAATACATCCATTATTCAGTAACAAAATTTAAATGTCACTAATACATCCATTTTAGTAACAAATCTAAGTGCCAGTAATACATCCATTATTCAGTAATACAAAATTTAAATGTCACTAATACATCCATTCTTTAGTAACACAATTTTTAAGTGCCACTAATACATCCATTATTCAGTAATACAAAATTTAAATGTCACTAATACATCCATTCTTTAGTAACACAATTTTTAAGTGCCACTAATACATCCATTCTTTAGTAACACAATTTTTAAGTGCCAGTAATACATCCATTATTCAGTAATACAAAATTTAAATGTCACTAATACATCCATTCTTTAGTAACACAATTTTTAAGTGCCACTAATACATCCATTCTTTAGTAACACAATTTTTAAGTGCCACTAATACATCCATTATTTAGTAACACAATTTTTAAGTGTCAGTAATACATCCATTATTCAGTAATACAAAATTTAAATGTCACTAATACATCCATTCTTTAGTAACACAATTTTTAAGTGCCACTAATACATCCATTCTTTAGTAATACAAAATTTAAATGTCACTAATACATCCATTATTCAGTAACAAATTTAAGTCACTAATACATCCATTCTTTAGTAACAATTTTAAGTCAGTAATACATCCATTATTCAGTAATACAAAATTTAAATGTCACTAATACATCCATTCTTTAGTAACACAATTTTTAAGTGCCACTAATACATCCATTCTTTAGTAACAATAAACAATAACTCAAACACCAAATAATCAAACAAACAAGAATACAAATCATATAATGGAATAAAACAACACTATACCTATAACAAATAGAGTATGAATAATAAAATGTATTCAAGTGTAATTTTTGATGATGAAGTGATAACAAATTCAGCGTTTGATTCCAGTTGATGCTCTTCATCATATATAACTTTTAGATATATTCATGGACATATACGAGGGATGATATGACTACTATTCAATTGAAAGAATAAAAAGCAAAGTAACATTCATAGCAGATTTGAGGTTTAAATGTTAATCAACAAACAAAAAGTTATACAGCAATACTCAACAGTATATGGAAGGTATATAATTGATAACCTTATAGTCTTATAATTAGCATTTTCTACTTCAAGAAATCAAATCAGTAACATCCATTTATAATGTTTGACTATTTCAACAGCATATAAATTTTCAAATGACATTACAATTAACAATAGCATATTGACTTTCAATTCGCACACTAAATATTTGATTTCAACATGCAAAACATAAAAATTAGTTAGACAAGGACACGTAAGCAATGGTAGTGATACATTGCATTATAATATCTTTAAAGATAATGGTTATGAACCATGACACCGCCACATGACACTTTTCTATTGGTTAATTTTAAACCATGCATCATTATTTGGATTTAACCTTATCAGATCTCATTTGAGTTTTTTTTAACGGTTTTTCATGGTTTTTTCCACATTTTTTTGTGAATAGTAACCCCCTGCGTGTCGAGTTGTTATTCGTTCATGTCACTCCCCGTGACACTATTTGAATTGTCCACATCGCATCTCTTTAAGAATTTCTACTATGAGTTACTTTTTGGTTTTTTTTTCACACGTTTTAACAAACATATTCATGACATAATGATTTTTAACTAAGCGGGTGAAAGTTCATATTATATCGGATCCCGTTTCAGCTTTTTCCCTTTTGGTTGTGTCTGGTGTTTTGCAAAGATTTTTGTAAATAGTAACTGATGGTCGACGTGACTAAGGGGTTCCTAGACATTTACCTTTTTTTTTGTCTATGTGACGAGTTGCTATTTCATTTATGTCACACCTAGTGCCGGATTTTTCACAAAGATTTTTTTCTTTGTAATTTTTTTAATCATGTGTGTGATTCACTTTGCGAGTAAATTAATTATACGAGTTGACTCGTTTTGCGAGCCCAGTGCCAGAGCATGTGAGTCTATGTGATCACTACGATATTTGTTTTTTAATGAACCAATAACTGAACATGCAATCTCTAAAGAATTTTATTGAAAAGTGTTTTTCATTTTTTTTTGAACGACATTCTATTCTACTCCTACTCTTAAATTACACGTATGCCTGGAACCAGGACTTTCGAAAACCCCTATTAATCCACCCTCATAAATTGAAATGTGAGACTCGAACCCAGGTGGATCATCTCAAGATCAAAGATCTTACCAATGGATATAATTAACTTAAAAGTATGTTATAAGTGGTTATTTTACTTATATGAGAAAAGTGAGTATGGGGCTGTTATGCACTCAACTTGGGTGAAAAACCCCTCACATACCAATATTTTAATATTTTGAATAAATGTTTGGCCCCCATGATTTTTATGGTTTAAAAAAAGGTATGTGAGGGGTCTTTCACCCAACTTAGGTGCCTAACAGCCTCATATTCTCTTCCCCTACTTATATATATGTGATTATATATATGCAGTTGCATTTTTACTTTCAATATTGGATATTATTACTTTGTTTTTTCTATAACAACACAATTAAATAAGTTTGGACTAACTTTCTGGTTCTTAAATGTATTCATATACATAAGTATATTATATAAAAAAATGTAATTCAATATTTGTGATCATCTAAAAACTAAAATTTTCATGAAAACTGGCCAAAACACACCGTGATCTGAATTTAACACAATGTGTTTTTAATTATTTTTAGAAACACATTGTGTTAAGTTCATATCACAGTGTGTTTGAACACTTTTCTATTTTCAAGCGCTATAAAAAACAAACTGTGATTTAAAGCTTAACACAATGTGTTTTTAGATTACACAATAAAATTTAAAAAACACAATTAAAACACATTGTGTTAAATTCATATCACAGTGTGTTTTAGTCAGTTTTCTAATTTTCACAAAAATTTTAGTTTTCATATGAACATTTCACTTTGATTTATATCTTCTAAGTTAACATAAACAAAATAAATACCTTAATAATCCCTTGTGTTAACACGGACCAAAATCTAGTCATTAAAAAACATAGAGCAATGATATGTTTTAATCTTAGTCCTTATAGGATTGAACTCTAATCAACTCTCAAATTTTAGTGTGCTATTGTATGTGTGTCATGGAGGAACTGAAGCAGAACAAATTACCTGCATTTAACTGCATTGCAACCACTGATGCGCTCAATGCAATGCCTACACACCGGACACCTTTGCCATTTATTCCGTTTCGAAACATGCTCAAAAGCGACGTCGTTTTCATCTTCAACCTCCACACAAGTAGAACCATCGTGCCATGGAACAATGCAACGGAAACAGTAAGGCTTTTTGCAATACGCACAAACACATCTCTTCAAATTTGTATCCCCGCACTCATTCAAAATTAACTCCCCGCACTTGATGTTTGGGCAGTAAACCCCATCAACCCTTAACACACTTGATTCACATAACACGTCGCACCATTTTTCAAACACTCGACGTGTGAGTTTGGGACGGCATGATAAGGGTTCGATAGAGTGTTGGCAAGTCATGGCAGGACATTTGATGTCAGACACTTTTTCCTCGAGTTTCACTTTTATATATTTGATGATACAATGGGTGCAAAAATGATGAGCGCAAAGATTGTTGTTGTTGAATTTGATGTTGGGGAGGCTGACGGGTTCAATGCAAATCTCGCAAGTGAACGTTTCATCTTCTTCTACTTGTGGGTTCTCTGCATCGTGATCTTGAGGGTTTTGTTGGGGTTTTTGAATTGTATTCCCCATTGAATTAAAATAATTAAATTGTGTTTGAAGAATTTGGGATGATAAAGAATAATTGAGTATTTATAGTCTTCAATTCGTATAATTATATTGACGGCCTATATTTTTGTTGTGACGAAGCTTTTACATATTATACTCGTATATTACGAGATTATTTTTCCACAATTTCAGATGTAGAATTATTTAAAAACTGCTTTTCTATTTCAATAGGATAAGTATATAATATAATGATAACAATAAACATAATGCTAACTTTTCATTAAAAAATCATGATAACAATTTAAAATAACATCTGGTTAACATTTCAACATGTTTAAAAAATTTTATTTTACTAGATTATATAACAAGGATAAATTCTAGCGTTCATCTAAATGTGAATAATTATCGGGACGAACAATTTCGGTTGTAACTGATATGGTTATTATGCCCGCTAATTATTACTGTATGAGTGATAATAAATAAATAAATAAATACCTTGAGTTTCCGCTTTCAATTGCAAAGAAACAAGTAAGGCAAGATCAGGGCCGGCCCAAAAATATATTTGGGCTACGCGATCACCTGAGGCACTTGAATTATAAGGCCCCAATGTTAATATATTTTGAGCCCATAATAAGTTATTGGGCTTTTTTACTGCTCTTTGATTTTGGGCTAGGGAATAAAAGGCGCGCACATCTCATATTCTCATATCCTAGAAATCTACAGCTGCTTCTCCAACTTTTATTCATCTTCTATTACATAAATAGCCTTGCGATTTCGGATCGTAAACTTAATTTTTTGAAGTCTTCATGTTATTAACTTATCATAAGTAATATATATATAAGTAATATATATTTAATATGAGTTGAAGAATTGAGAAAGAAAAAGAGACAATTTTATTAATTAGACAACGATCAATCAAGTAAGGTTATAATGTGTTTTGTATCTATAAGCTAAGAGTTAGAGTTCAATTCTAAGTCTAATAAGGAAATTGAATCTATATACAATAAAAAAAATTAATAAAATAAATAAATTAAAATGACACGTGTCGATCAAGGATTACGCCACGTGTAATTTCAAGAATATCTCAATCTTGGTTTAGTTTATTGGTAGATAATGGAGATATACTGTATAAGTATGTAGTATAATTTAATTTATAATCAGGTACATAAAAAATTGTAACGTATGATCAACAAAAGGCCAAAATTTATAATCAGCTGCTTCTCCAAAAAGTAACGCTACACGCATTTAACAGCACATATTAGAATCGACAGCACTAATTCTTGTTGCGACATTAAAGTTAACTTATTATAAAATGACTACTAGCTAACATATATAGGTAAGATGTCCATCTTAATTTCTTGTTAGTAATATAGATTGTAAATTGTATAAATTGTGCTCTCTTTATTCTACAACAGGGATAGTTCTCCTATTAGTTTGTTAACTATCTTTATATTAGTAATAATGTAATAGTTAGGTTCTAAACGATTTCCGATATAATTTGAACGGAATACTATGTACATATATATATGGTCGGTAATAATTTTGGCCTTTTGTTGACGTAGGTATAGGTACAGCAATAGAAAAGATGGTGTCTCCACTACTTTGCCTTTGTCTCCATCGCGCGTATCAATTTCTTTGAATCGTGCACTTACATGTCCTTGGATAGCTCCAAAACAACCATGCATAAAACTTACGTACAGATTGCCGTTTTCGGATAACTTCAAATCAACCATAAAACTTGCAGCCTAGACTGACTGCCTATATAGACAAATATATCTATAAAATATAGGCTTGTCTATCATGTGAAGGGTATGTCCACTTGAGAATTGAGATGAATATACTTATCCTCAATAAACATAATAATATCATATTTTTATGTAACATTATACTCGTATAAGTTATAATTAATATCATATTTTTATGTAACATTATATAAGTTATAAGTAAAGAAGAGATGTATAAAACATCACGTGTAAACAAGAATATAAGATTTAACCTTTTTGGTTATATATATAGGTAGATAAGATATGTAGTTTTTTTTTTTAACAAAAAATTATCCTACTTATACTACATATAGTTAATTAGCAGTTAAAAGTATTTGACCCATTTAGGTTTTCGGGTTATCTATTTAGGGTTTATACTGTTGGGTCCACCATCTGTGGTATCCAGGTGATGTTGATGTTGGTCTGTTAACTTTTGTTTGTTTACTATTCAGAGGATTATTGGGCGTTAATTGGTATTGCTTTCTACCACTTGTGCCTTGTTTTTGGTTGCTTGTTTCTGCTTTTGTGCAATTTTTTGCTTTGTGTGTTTGTTTTTGTTTTGACTTTTTTATAGCCTTTCGGAACAACTTTGACAATTGAATGCATATAACCTTTGGCTATTTTTTTTTTTGAACGGCACCTTTGGCTAATAACTTGGAGAATTTAGCTTGACCTAGGGATTTTTCCTCTATACTATTTGAGCATAAAATATGGTCATATACTAGTGTTTTGTTTTTACGAGTATTATGTAAGATAAGAATTTTTGATGTAAAAAAAGAATATATACATGAATGTTTAATTATTAGTGGATATGTGGTACTTTGTTGATATGAATGTTTAAATGCAATTAAGTTTATTAGTGGATATGTGATACTTTGTTGATATGAATGTTTAAATGCAATTAAGTTCATATTCAGTGTGAAGTATAAAAATGTCTAGTGAAATACTACTGTTAAATAATCGAGAGGAGAACAAAATTTGTAAAAAATTTTCTATGTGTATTATATATGTAAATGTGTATATATTATATTATATAGATATAGATATATGTGATTCTAAGAACAAGTTAATGCTAAATTTATAAATATACAATATTTTAGGTATTAAATATGTATATACGTATAAAGTTATGTGTGTAGTAATAAGTTATACCAATTTACTTTTATTAATAATTAAACATTTAAATGAAATATTCTATGGGTTGTGCGCTATCACTACTAAGACAATACGTGAGACATAAATACATATACCTATACAATACTAAATGTATGTACGTATGTAGTATATATTAAATCTACATACACTACATACTATTAAGGGGCAAGAGGCCAATTGGGTTTGACCTAAACCAAAACTTGTATGGGTCGGTAAGTCCACATGAGATAGTGAACGAGGTTTAGGAACCAATAAGCTGATTCGAGTGAAAAACGAACACATATGACCTATTGACACAATTGGTGAACGTATTGGGCCCAATAGGCCCAAATACACAAACCTATAAATGTAATAAATATAGGTATCTACCCCATTAGGCCCATTCAAATGAAAAAAGAACACATATGACCCGTTTGGCCCATTGATACAATTGATGAACGTATTGGGTCAATAGGCCCAAATACACAGGTTGAATACATACTTGAACCGTTAGGTCCAAAAGAACACAAATTGGCCCGATAGGCCCATTCAAGTGAAAGAAGAACACATATGACCCGTTTGGCCCATTGATACAATTGATGAACATATTGGGTCAATAGGCCCAAATACACAGGTTATATACATACTTGAACCGTTAGGTCCAAAAGAACACAAATTGGCCCGATAGGCCCATTCAAGTGAAAGAAGAACACATATGACCCGTTTGGCCCATTGATATCGTATTGGGCCAATAGGCCTAAATACACAAGTTATATACATACTTGATCCGTTAGGTCCAAAAGAACACAAATTGGCCCGATAGGCCCATTCAAGTGAAAGAAGAACACATATGACCCGTTTGGCCCATTGATACAATTGATGAACATATTGGGTCAATAGGCCTAAATACACAAGTTATATACATACTTGAATCGTTAGGTCTAAACAACATACATATATATACATACATTCATACTTATTGATGAATCATGTTGTGCTGACATATTTATCGATGAATCATGTTGTGCATACATATTTGACCCGTTAAACCAAACATATGATTGAGAAACATATTGTAGATGCACATGCGTAGACTTTAATTCTTTTTTTTTCAAATCAATATTATAATTAACAATAACACTATTAAATAGTAGAAGAAGAAGCCATAAACAACCTACATTGATAACAAAATAAATTAAAAGAAAAAAAGAAAATAACAATAACATAACAATTCAATATCAAATATAACAAACACGAACAAAATACCAAAATAATATTAAAACAAAACGTATGTTTTTTTTTGTTGAGGAGATATATGACCGTGATTTTTTTTCTAAAGATAGGAAGGAGCACTACTTAAAAACTGGGTATCACCGACGACAAAATTCGTAGGAAATTCGTAGGAAAAACGTTTTACCGAGAAATTTCCGACGAAAATTGGTTGTCGGAAAAACCCACCTCGGAAACAATTACTGACGAAATTTTCCAACGAAAATTTTATTTTCCGACGGATTATTTCCTCGGAAATCCCTCACTGTATACATTGAAAATAACTTACAAAATGTTCAAATATTTGCTGTTTAACGAGTTTCTCCGACGAAATTGATGTCGGTAGTTCATCGGAAAATATAGTTGACGTTTCCGACGAATTTCTATCAAAACAATTATGTCGAAAATTCCTCAGTAATATTTTTTAACTTCCAATGAATTTCCTACGAAATTAATTAGTTCTATTTTTTTAATTATATATAAAAATTAATAATTGTGAGAGAATTTGTCGGAAACTACAAAAGATTTATTATGGTGAATTCTTGTAATAATAATTAGAGTAAATTACAAATTTGGTCCCTGTCGTGGGTCAAAAATTACCGTTTTCGTCCCTACCTTTCATATATTACCGTTTTGGTCCAAAAAACTTTGGTCCGTCAACACTTTTGGTCCAATTCTCTAAACGGACGTTAAACACCCATCACGTGATCTACACGTGATGGGTATTTTAGTCTTTTCATTACCACAGGGACGAAAACGGTAATTTTTGACCCACGACAGGGACCAAAATTGTAATTTACTCTTTATTTTATTTTTTGTAATTAGCACATACAAGGTTATTTCAGTATTTTTTCACCCTGCCTTCCCCTCCAATCACTTTTCCTCCTCCTTTACCCAGATTCATACATACATATATATACAGATGCTAATTTCAATACATAAACATTTTCATATTCAGTTCATAAAATTAATGAGGAATCAAAAACCATTATGAAGGAAAATAGAAACAACAATATACATACCGACACATACAAATCCAAACAAATACAAATCAATATCTATATCAACCTCTATATCCATACAAGTACAAATACATACAAATCCAAACAGATCATTTGCTTAATAATATAGATTTTACCAACCTGCAAAACAATTTCATTTGCATTAAACTTGTTGACTTTTTTCCTTCACCTTTTGTGTACATATTAGGACGAGTAAAACAGTTGTATCCATGAACAAGCTTTGTCCATGCCAATTTTGTTCCCAAATCAAGGAAACATCAACGTTGATTCTAAAGACCATCAGAATCTGCAAGAAACTAGACCCACCACCAAACACCTTGTTATTTCTTATTTGCTTACCTACTGGAGTAGAAAAAAAAATGATCAACTTCACTTTCAAAGGTAAAGTAGATCCGCCACCAAACATCAAGATCTTCATTTTGTTTAATTTGACGAGCCTCATTGCCATCCATCGGTACCGTCGTCGTCCATCGGAAAATAATCCACCCACTCCTTTTGCTACAATCCGCCGCCGCCGACCACTGGGAAAAACCCACCATCGTCTATGTAATGATGACGGTAAGTGTGTTTGTGGTGGTAGATCTATATATACATATAGATCTATACATATACAACGAAGTAATTTTGGTGAGAGAGAGACTAGTTACAGGGCTGCTGGCTGTGTGGTGGTGGCAATAGCAGGCGGTGTGGTGGTGGAGCTGGCCGCCGGCGTAATAGTGGTTGTATGTGTGTTTATGTTATTAGATACAAATATATGTATGAAATGTAAGTAACTTGTGTTTGAGAAATGATATAATGGAAAGCAGAGTAAACTCACGATCTTAGATGGAAAAGTCAATCAGGATTTTGTCCCTGTGCTAATTACAATTTTGTCCCTGTGCTAATTACAAAAAATAAAATAAAGAGTAAATTACAATTTTGGTCCCTGTCGTGGGTCAAAAATTACCGTTTTCGTCCCTGTGGTAATGAAAAGACTAAAATACCCATCACGTGCAGATCACGTGATGGGTGTTTAACGTCCGTTTAGAGAATTGGACCAAAAGCGTTGACGGACCAAAGTTTTTTGGACCAAAACGGTAATATATGAAAGGTAGAGACGAAAACGGTAATTTTTGACCCACGACAGGGACCAAATTTGTAATTTACTCTAATAATTAATATAAATTATACAAAGCAGGAATAATATAAAACTTTTAGAAAAATAAAACAAATATACTTTATTTGGCCAATATATATATTTACAATACAAAGATGTAAGATTTAATCCTAATTATCCACACCTTTTAAAAAAAAAAAACTAATACAAATTCAATGTTGATCATGCTATCAATAGAAAAAATATACAAGCGCTAGCCTATATCGTCTTTCATTCACCCTTGGATACAATTCGCAGCCTTTCTTGTTTTCTTCATCCATTCACTATTGTTCAAGATCTAAAATAGAATAAACAATATGAAACAATATAATTATTATAAACGTAATTGAAGACAAAATGTTCAGCTATATATGAATCGAAGATCTAAAACAAGAAAGAAACAAAATCAGTAGTAGTTTTATATACCACGTGACTATACCTTTAGATCTAACAAAAGAAGGCGAAAATCGTTGAATCTACCTCAAAATATTCAATGGTTCGGGAATCGAACTCAAAATAATTAGGCGAAAACAGATAAAACCATTGATTGGTGTTCTCGTGGGTGATTTAGGTTCTTGATTCAGAGAAGGGAAAAGATAATGGCTTGGGAGAGTGGTGGTTGAGGAAGTGTGTTTGAGGTGTATATAAATTGTGTGTAATAGATAAGGGACTAACTGGAAAGGTTATACTTTGATTTTAGGAGAAAACACAAAATGAGAGTGAAACTTAAAACGTGATATGGAGCGTTGGATGGCATGAGGTGGCAATCCGAGTGAATTTTCATTTACTTTGAACGGCATCTGATTTTTTTTAGAACAGTCAATATATTATTATAAAGAAAACTAGCAAGATGCTAGTGAATATACAAGGTTCATGTAAACAGGAAATAAACGGAAAAAGATACAGAAGTTAAAAACTAAAACTACACCATTGGTTCCATTCAATACGGGGACGGTTTAATCTGTTGGATATCCAAAGGAAGCTAGTCGACTTAAGTTCCTTTTTTGCATATCTGGTCGAAGGAGCCTTTCCAGAGAAGATACAATCGTTACGGGTCTTCCAAATTGTCCAAACAAAAGCGAGGATGACAATATTGATGTATTTGGCTGTCTTGGAGGTGATTAAGGTATGTTTATGAAGCTCAAACAGGTCTCGGATATGGGTAGGGTTTAGTAACGGGAGCTTGCACCATATTAGTATGTAGGACCAGAGATTTTTTGCGAAAGGACATCTAATAAACAAGTGATCTGCAGATTCATCTATGGTTACAAAGTTGGCAAACAGGCGAGTTTATTGCCAATTTTCTTCGAAGAAGTAGGTCTTTAGTGGGCAGTCGGTTCAACTCTAGCTTCCAGGCAAGTACATTGACCTTTAAGGGTGCTGTTTTGTTCCAAGGAAAGCTCCAGTTCTTTGGTCCAAACGTGGCCTGCTGTATGCATCTTCGCATTGATTTAACAGAGAAAGGGAGTGTCGAATTGCAGGTCCATGACCATTTGTCGTTCCCATCTAAGAGGTTTATATCGTGCAGTCTGTTGAGGAGGGCGAGAAGTTCATGGATTTCTTCGGTTGTAGATGGTGATTTAGTCCAGTTCCATTCCCATTGTGAGAAGAAACTGTTTCCGGTGCACCTATCCTTGACCAAACATCCTTTGATCTTCTCAAGCTTGAAGAGGGTAGGGAAAGTGAAGCATAATGGATCATTGTCAAGCCACGTGTCGATCCAGAATCGAATGGATGAGCCATCACCAATGGTTCCTGTAATCATACTATGCAAAGAAATATTGAAAGAATCGAGTTCAGTGTGTAACTTTGCAATGTTTTGCCAAGTACCCACCAAACCTGATTTTAAAGGAACAAAAGGACAATTTCATTTTGAGAAGTGAATGGAAGAGATAACACGGTTCCAGAGGGCAGATGGCTCAGTACGCAGGCGCCACCACCACTTTGAGAGTAATGAAATGTTTTTAGTGTAAAGACGACCCAGCCCAAGCCCACCCGCATCTACAGGAGAAACAACTGTATCCCAAGAAACCCAGTGGGTTTTCTTTGCATTTAAAGTACCTCCCCAAAAAAAATTACTACGAATGCTTTCAAGTTTATTAAGAACACTAACCGGAGCTTTGTACAGCGAGAAGTAGTAGGAGGGCAGACTGTCAAGCACAGAACGGATTAGGGTGATTCTACCGCCAATCGATAGGGTAGAGGCTTTCCAGTTCGATAATCTTTTTTCAAAAATTTGTATGACAGGGGCCCAATTATTGATGCGGTTCATGTTTATGCCCACCGGGAAACCTAGATAGGTAAGTGGGAATTGCCCTTGTTTGCAATTGAGAATTGATCTAGATTTTAGGCCCACTACTCATATTTTTTCAAATGTTTTTTTTTTTTAATCGCTCAGAACCACATGGGAAAAAGAAACTATTTGTTCTTTTTTTGTTATGTGTTTTTGTGGCTGGGATTTAGTCTCACAACACAAACACCAACTATATCTTTATTTTTCCCTTTGTTTTAATTTTGGTATATGGTTGTGAGAATATTTAGTTTAATAAAAATAAATTTTTACCAATATTAAGATTTAAAAAGTCAATAACATTTTCTTTTTTTAGCTATTTATTTTAACCTTCATAATAGCTTATCACTCTTAAATAATAAATACGTACAAAAACTATGCTTTTTTATATTTTGTCAAAGAATAAAGTTGATCATTATGAATATATTTAAATCTAGTCTAGTTACATTAATTAAGTTCAACGTACAAAAACCTCCTTTTTTCTAGATTCTTTTTATATTTTATTTACTTATTAAAACTCTATCATAAATATTTTTCAATCAAAACGAGAAGTTAAATTGGTGTTGAGTCCCAATGATATATGTAAATTTAATGATGACAAATCTGACCTATAAACACTTAGTAATCTTTTGGTTCTTGTAATCTGATCTGGGTCAGACTAAGCTGACATAGCTTGCGATTGTAACTGACCCAGATCAGGCTTCATACTTTGTAATGTTATATCTTATGGAAGCAAGTGTTATTCAAGCTGCATCAACATTGTTAAAGCATTCAATCCAAGTCGAAGAGGAGGATTGGAGATAGAGGACCAAACTGGTAGTGGAAGGCAGCTTGGGACTAGCAGTCAGCTTGGAACACTTAGGCAGATTGGTGCCTTGACAAACCGCCCAATCTGTGTCTGACAATCAAGTGAAGATAACAACCTGGATTGAAGATAAGGACTATGACGTGACTAGGAAGATTCCTAGTATCCAGGTTGGTGGTTAGATATACATATGCGTGTCCATACTCTTATTGGACGATGAAGAATGTGCAACTGTACGTGGGGGACCACAAGTACAATGAAGGCACGATTGATTATTCCTTTGATCGTCCAGTGAAAGAAGACTACGTGGAAGAATTGGATACCAAGAGAAAGAGGGCTTTCGCCTATAAAAGCCTCATTCATTGATTGCATATGTGTGGCATTTCCTGAGAATCATTCTTCCCACAAGTTTCTCTGCTCTTACACACAGCTTAGTCTGTACGAGATCAGCTTGGGCTGATTCTCTTGAGCAAGAACTTATTGATTGTAGTTTGTCATTTCATAGGGTTGTTTAGATATCTGTAGGCTATCTTTATTCCGCAACAACCCTGTAATTCTTTGTATAGATTATTTCTTAATAAAGAGTTACATTTGAAAAACGCAATCTGTGTTCAAGAATGTTTATTTTCTGCTTTACTGTTTTATTGATTCCTGTTCTTTACTTACTTTGTATTTGAGTCTGAGTCTTTAAAACGTTATATTTAAAAGTTTGTAAAGTTTGAGGAAAGTTGTATTCACCCCCCTCTACAACTGTTATGTGTTCAATATACTTTGGTATATTGATACACCTTGGGACGTATCAATTGGGATTGTAAAAAAATTGAGAAATTTGTAGTGATATCTTTTTTTATATTTATTGAAAAGCTAGTGGAAATCTCGTATAATCATAATATTGATCACAATCAATATATTTAGTATACTTTATATTTTTATTTTTATTTTATAGTATTTACATATTACTAAATACTCGAAACTCAGGTTCAAGTCTTAGTAAATTTTTCACCTATTATATTGTCGGGCCTTTGGACGGACTATTTGGAAGTTTTTCCTCCTTACTAAATATTAGGTGGGGAGCTCTTTAGCGTGAAATCGGTTAAGACAACATAGTCTAAACCCTCCATTGTGCTATTCGATCCGCATTTGTCACAAAAGAAATGTATTTATAAATTTTGTTCGACTAGTTTTTAATAAACTACATGATTTAAGATATATAGAGTATATTGGTCGAAAATTCGTAGGAAATAATATCTATTTCCGACGATTTTCTAAGGACATGCTTTTATATTTTGCGAAATTTAAATTTTTATCGGAAATTCATAGGAAATAATTATTAATTTCCCACGAATTTCCAACGAAATATATATAAAAAAAGAAATTTTTCTTGTTTTAAACGCTTTTACATACATAAATGGAACCATGCATACATATATCATCGCAATAATGATTAAATATATATAAACACCACTATACATATAAAAATAGTTACATTTACATATATTAAATTTATCTACACATATACCATGAACTATAACAATCATACAGACTAAGGCTGGCATAACAGGTCACACGACACCTGTTAAGACACGAACCTGTTAAGGGTATACACGAACACGACCTGTTTAGAATTCGTGTCATTTTTCCTGGACACGAACACGACACGAAACTTAACAGGTGCACCTGTTAAGGACCTGTTATCACTAATTCTGTATAATTCACTAAAAAAGGGGTAAAACTTGCAACATCAAAAGTCCACAAGGCTGGATACTTAAACAGAGTCAACAATAATACAAAAGTTCATAAAAGTCTTAATTAATACATAACCATAATAATCCAAAATGACACAAAAGTTCATAAATAAGCATAAGCCCAATTCCGACGACCTTGTATGCTTGCTCATATATCTTCAAATTTAAACAAATCAAACCTGAAAAGTCAAAAAAGTAAATATTAGAATAGGTGAGCAAAATGTTCAAGCAAAGTTAATAGCTATATCCAAATAGGACCAGCAACTATAACATGATGCAAACAAACAGTGAAACAGGTTTCATTCCAATTTCTGGAATTCACAGCAGCAAACAAACAACACAATTCTCACAACATGATGCAAACAAACAGCAAACGTGTGTGCTAACTGAACTGACAGGAGCAGACAAACATCAAGCAAATAAGCGAACAAACGACAAGCACACGCATCTTAGTTACGGACAGCAGCAAACAAACAGTTTGTAAGACATACAGTTATCACTGATAACGGACAACAGCAAGCAAACAAACGACATGATCAAAGAGATAAGATATAACGGGGCTTAATTATGTAATCTTGGGGGCTGTACAGAAAGAGATAAAATAGCACCTGATTCAGGAATTGTTGACTGAGTTTGAAGCACCACAAATCTGAAGTTAAACATAACATTCCCGGTGATTCCATAAGTATACTTTTAAGTTTTTCCTTTTCTACCTTATACATGTCAATTAAATCAGCTTTTAAAGTATTCCTAGTCATAGAATCAGCTTCAGGTTCCAAGTATTCAATCACATCTCTAACACCCTTATATTCAACAAATGACAAAGGTAATTCATGCCTAACGGTACAAGCTACAAGCAACTCACGCAAAGTCTTTTGATTAAATTTACGTGACCGTAAAGCCATGTCACTATTAAATAGCATTTGACCAACATCACGATAATTTTTACCATAACATCTATCTTTGTGCCGAAGAAGATTACCCGTACCTTGAATACTATCATATACGAAAACAGTATTACACTTTTTGCACGTACATTTCAGTTTGGTGCTACCTTTTACTATACTATTCTGATCTTTTTCAAAGTAAGTCCATACAACTGACCGTTCCTTACGTTTTCTCTTGCCTCCTCCTACTTCCGTATCCACGGACTCAACCTCTTCAACTTGTATATCCTCATTATTTTGAGAGTCAAGTTCAGAATCCATCTACAATATGTTAAGAACAATTTCGTGTTACTTAATACAGTCATACAGATTTGATAAAATAAAATAAAAAGATACTTAATTCGTGTTAGTTAATATAAATTACGTGAAATAAAAGATATATTAAAATCTCTTGTTGGCTGTGCAAATAAAAGAGATACAGCATAAGATAATTGTTGAATTATTTACGAATAAATTTATATAATTGTTGAATGAGTACAATAATATAATAACTTAGCAAAGGATTTCAAATAGATTTAAATTTCGGCTGTAAAAGAAATTCTTAGTAAAAAGTAATCGAATTACACATACTGATAGAATTATTTACGAAGTAAACTAAGTAAAAAGTAAAGAAGTTACCGAGTGGAATTCTTGAGGATGATGAATCGATTGGTTTTAATAATAGGCACATATCAAGGTTTTAATTGATCTTTGTTATATTAACAATGAAAGAATCGATTGGTAATTCTTGAGGATGATGAATCGATTGGTAATTGTTGTGGATCGATTGATGATTAATAGAAAGGGAGATCTTGGAAGAAAGGGGGATAAATGTTTGGTCTGTGAAAGAAACCCTAAGAGAGAGAGACTGACTGAGGGAGGCGTATTAGGAAATAAAAAGTATTTAGGGTTTCATAATTTTAGCATGGTATATATATGTATGACTTAACAGGTATTTAACAGGTCTAACAGGTCCGGACCTGTTAAGACACGAAAATATTTGTGTCTTAACAGATCCGGATCTGTTAAGACACGAAACCTGTTAAGAACAGGTCGTGTCGTGTCGTGTTAACAGGTTTCGTGTCAAAATTGACAGCCTTAATACAGACCTATATATAACATTCATGAATACATTAATAATCACATATATCTCTATCTATATAATATATAATAATAATTTTAACATTTGCCCATATTCATATAATGGACATAAAATATTGCAAAATAACATACGTATGACATACACCTAAACATACTCAAGTTATACACATGTAAATCAACGTACGTGTATAATAACACCAATACGTACACACATATGATTGTGTATATTACTATTTTAATAACTAGTAAAACATATAGTAATTTATTTGATTAAAACTATTTAAGATACCTTAAATTTAAACAATTTTTATAATTGTTGTAGGAAATTCGTAGGAAACTGTTAAGGTTTCCGACGAATTACCTAGGAAATATCTTATCTTTTTATAAACATAAATTTTTCGTCGGAAATTAGTTGGAAATATTTATATTTTCCTACGAATTTCCAAGGACATGCTTTTATTTTTTGCGAAATATAGATTTTCGTCGGAAATTCATAGAAAACAATTATATTTTCCCACGAATTTCCAACGAAATATATATATAAAAAAGAAATTTTTCTTGTTTTAAACGCTTTTACATACATAAATGGAACCATGCATACATATATCATTGCAATAATGATTAAATATATATAAACACCACTATACATATAAAAATAGTTACATTTACATATATTAAGTTTATCTACACATATACATTGAACTATAACAATCATAAAAACCTATATATAACATTCATGAATACATTAATAATCACATATATCTCTCTATCTATATAATATATAATAATAATATTTAACATTTGCCCATATTCATATAATGGACATAAAATATTGCAAAAATAACATACGTATGACATACACCTAAACATACTCAAGTTATACACATGTAAATCAACGTACGTGTATAATAACACCAATACGTACACACATATGATTGTGTATATTACTATTTTAATAACTAGTAAAACATATAGTAATGTATTTGCTTAAAACTATTTGAGATACCTTAAATTTAAATAATTTTTATAACTTTGTAGGAAATTCGTAGGAAACTGTCTATGTTACCGACGAATTACCTAGAAACAATCTTATCTTTTTATAAACATAAATTTTTCGTCGGAAATTAGTTGGAAATATTTATATTTTCCTACGAATTTCCAATAAAAATTATAAAACATGTTAGATTTTAATTGTAAATAAAGAAAAAAGAATTCGTTGGAAATCCGTTAACACATAAATTTCGGTTTCGACATATTTCCGACGAATCTTTTTCTTTCCTTTTTTACTTTTTGAAAATACATATATTTCGTCGTAAATTCCTTAGAAAGTTAATTTTTTCCTACAAATTTTCTAGGAAATGTTTTATTTGAAATTAATTTATATTTAAACTAAACGTTTCTAAGGTATTTCCGATGAAATATATTTTTGACATTAATTCCTCGGTATTTTGTCGCTAATGTGTGTATTTAGTGTCGAATTTCCGACGAAAATTAGTTTGTGGTAAATTCGTAGGAAATTTGTCACAAATGAGACAGTTTTCTATTCATGTTTTGTTTGTTTGAAATTCGTCGGTAAATCCTCGAAAATTTCCGACCAAAAAAATTCGTCGGAAATTTCGTCGGTGATACCCAGTTTTCTAGTAGTGGAGGGAATGATATGAATGATAATGATTAATAAAAATTTAGGTTGTATACTTAATAACTTCTTGAAAGAGTTTTAAGGAATATATCTTTAAAATTTAAAAAGATTTGTTTTGATGGAAAAATATTTATTATAGAGTTTTAAATATAATTATATATTTAATTAGAAAAAAATTTGTATAAAAATGAAGAAATCAGCTAGAGTAGTTAGCATGGAGTTTTAGGTCTAAAAGAACTTTTAGTAGTGTCAAGTGTATAGCTAGGAGAGATTAAGAATTGCCATTAGGGTAATAGCCTAGTGGTTAGGGAGTTTTCCAGTGTGTGGTTTCTTCTTAGAGGGTCATGAGTTCAAATCTTGGCACATGCAAATGTGGTGAGGGTGCCTTATCAATGCTATACCCATCAACACATGGGAGAGCAAACCCTTTAGAGCATTGCCAAGATTCGAACCCAGCGTGCGCGCATCAAGGTTGGGGGTATTAGCCATTTATCCGTTCTGCCTTTTAAAAAAAAGGATAGATTAAGAATTTTAATTTGTTAATAATAAATTAAGCCACGATAATACTCAATCTTGTTTTAGTATTGACATCAAATTAAAACTCTCTTTTAGTTAATTTATTTAGATTGGTAGATTAGTTTCATCGAGATCACGATGAAGTAAAAGAAAAAGATAACTTTCATTTTAAAGAAAACAACACATGTCGTTTAAATTGGTAGAGATATGCAAGGGCCATCAAATGTTCACTTGAACCAACATTTATTTATATTCTTTTGACGAATTGAAAACTATAAATACTAACTTTATCATCCTAAAATTCTTCCAACACAAATTAATGATTGATGAACGCCTAATTTGCATAATCTTAATGGATAAAAATGACACTTGTTGTGCTTGTTAATAGAAGATTAGGGCATTTTTATGTTTGTTGAGTGATTTCGGGTCATAAGTAGCAAAATGGAGCTAATTGGATGAAGAAACGAGTCAAGGAAAGTCAAGGACAAAAATTTGGAAAATTGCCATTTCTGGGGCACAGTCTGGGACGCCCAGGTGACAGTCTGGGACGGCCCTATCTGCACCAAAATTCCGAATTTAAGGGGTTTTATTAATTTTCAGTTTATATAACTTTCACTCACGACTTGGGAAGTTATCCAACACATATTTCACATACTTGGAGCAGTTTTTCATTCCTCTCAACACCCCAATATCACTATCATATCATATTTTCATGGAGATCATAGCCAACATTGAAGAATCAATGATGAAGATGATAGGCTAGGTTTTCTATTGATCATTCTCATGTGAACAATTATGTAAGACATTTATGTTCAACCTTTCTCATATTCATGTTGAATTAGATGTTTAATTCTTAATTATGTTTTGCATCTAATGTTGTTTGGATTTGAATGAATGATTACTTGTTTATGATTTTGAATGAAATTCATCTATCACTTGGTTTTAATTTGTTAAGTAATCATTGATTATTGAATGAATCTCTCATGAACTTGTAATTTTACTTTAATGAATTGAAAATCTAGTTGTGTCAATTCCCCGGTTTTTCGTTATCGTGAATCATCACAACCGATTACTTTGGTTCTTAAGTTCATTCAATTCAAACGTTATAACGAATCATGTCTATGTGATTTCCAACGAATATAAGTTAGGTTACATATTTGAAAACATAATTTGAAGCATGAGAATGATCCCTTTTAATTAATTGAATTATATTGTTAATTTCACAATCAATTTTAGTTGTTAATCAATCAATCAATCAATCAATCAATCAATCGGTTTTAAGTTTATGCCTAGTTTAATTAACTTTATAAAATTGTTTAACACTTTCCCTTGATTCCCTGTGGATACGATACTCGACTTACCCTAGCTAATTAGTGGTAATTAGTTTTATTTTTGATCGGTCCAACGATAACGATCAAATTTTGGCGCCGCTGCCGGGGAATCAGTGTGCAAAGTGTTAAAGTTGTTTTTAAATTAGTTTACTTAAAATTTTCAGAAAAATCCAAAAAGAATTAGTTTAGTTTTAGTTAGTAGTTTGTTTGTTTCTTTTTCATTCTTGTATTTCAGAATTACGCTAGGTGTGTTGATTGTGTGCAGGTTATAGGTCGTGTATGCATACGAGGTATTCAAAGAAGAAGTCACCTTTGTTGTTTGATCCAGAAATTGAGAAAACAGCTAGGAGGAACCGAGTACTTTACCGTGCAAACATGAGTAATCCCGAAAATAGACCACCAATCATCCAACCCGCCGGAATTCAACAAGAAACCAACCCTGACCCAAACAACCAACTTCAAAACCCACCTCAACAACAAACTCCACCTCGATCCGTGAGGAGTGGTGTGAGTCCCTCGATAGCTGCAGATCGCTCTCGAGATCGTCTATTGTTATGTCGTGAGTGCGGAATCCTCACGAGATAACTAGTTTGATTAGTTATCAAATATATTGCTAATTATATCAATATAATCAGCCTTATGTGATCTATCTTCGTTTTCTATATGCTAGAAACGAACTTAGTCGCTCTTGGTGTGTGAAATCTGAACTGGAATCTTCAATTTAGGGTTTCCATTCGTTTATATATGTTTCAAATCGATATTGGGCCTGCTGGGCTTTGTTCTTACGAACTTAGCAACCCAGCCCATATAACGAAGATTATCTTCGTTAGTTCCTAACGAAGATTATCTTCGTTAGTTCCTAACGAAGATTATCTTCGTTAGTACTAAATACCATCAACATATATGCTTAGTTATTTTCCAAGTACTTTATGTACAAGAAACCTAACATATATTATGTTTGTACTTGTATAACATACATAACAAACATCATATATAAACATATAAATAACACCAAAACATGTAATCGATCATTACTAAAACACGAAATCCATAATCTATCAATTACATATAAATGAATAAGACATAAAACAACATAATGTCTTAATCTAAAAGACTAATCAAATCTAAGTTGCTGTTGTCACATCAACATGCATCAACAAACTCCCCCTTGACAGCAGCATCTTCGATTTCTTCAGTCTTCAAAAAGTCTTCATCATCCATCAAATAACAATCGTTTGCTATTTGCATGGATATTTTCATGTAAGCAGACTTGAAGAATCTTACGATATCGATCTTCTTCATTCTTCCAAAATGATAAAAATGAGCATTCAGTATCGTATAATTTTCTCTGATCATTTCTTGAGAAGTTAACCAACTGCATTGGATCATACATTCTTCTCAACAATATCTTCTTCTTCGAGTCCGCATACATCTTGGCTTCACCAGAATTTCGATCAATCTCCCAATTATCCATCTTATCCAAGACATCTTGTGCCCATTTCTTAGCAGGGACTTTGATCATACATTTGATATCACGTTGAATATACTCAACATTTTTATCTGGCTTAACCACCTTCTTCTTTCGTCTTGGTTCAATGTGAAACTTTGATTTTTCAGAGTCTTTCATATTCAATCTCAACTTGAAATCTTCGTGAAAGTTCTTACCAACCACATCTGCAAGATCATAACCACTTGGATTGATAATCCTGTTATTTCCAAGTTCATGTAAGTCTTCTTCACACAAACTTCTGAAATGTCTCTCACGCCATGCTAGATACTGACAACCTTCTGGTCTTTTAAGAACGAACAGCTTCAGTTCTTCATCATAGAACCAACTCCAAATTATTGTCTTATATTTTGCAGCATCTTTATCTGAGATGTGAGTCCAATACATGATGGGCTTCATAGTATCCCATGTGACTATATATTCATTAATTCTTTGCCCAGGCACAAGTCGATCAATCTCATGTAGTGGATCATCTTCTCTGAGAGGTACAGGATAATCATTTGGATCAAAAGGTCTTGTCAAGTTGATTTCCCAGTGAAAAGGAATCAATGCATCATCAATCTTAGCATATACCACAAAGTTTAAAACTTTAGCAGAACTACTAATTGAAGCTTGAAGCATTCTTTCCTTAACTTCTTTCCTCTTAATCTCTAACTCTTTTCTTTCTTCTAAAAATGGATCTTCAGAAGTTGAGTCCCAAACATCATCAAACCCATAAGGCTTCTTGAATATGTTTATATCCGGTTCAGGAACAAACTCACCTTCCTCAAGTTCATCACCATCAAAGAGTAATTCTGCATCATCTGTATCATCTATTAAGATTACACAAAATGAACACCAGAATAAAATGAATAATCATGATAATAATAATAATAGAGATGAAATATAATTGCATTGAAATAAGATAGATTACATTCACATGTCGTAAACTTATTACATGCAACCTAATATACACTTTATCAATCTTTATCAAAATCATAAGTTGAATCAGAATCAGATTCCAAGGCCGTTTGCCTTTGAATCTGTAATTCTTTTCCTCTTTCAGTTTCTGCTTCTTGCTGTTTATCTAATAAGTTATCAAATACAGAATGAAAAGCATTTTCTTCGGTATTATAGTCATGTCCAAATTTTGCCTTAACTTCACGCTTTAATCGTTCAGTTTCAGCTTCAACTTGATCATCACTTAAATAATCAATCGATTTCGAAGAATTACCTGAGTCAAGTGCTTCAATAACTTCAGTCTCTCGAGGAGCACTTGATCCACCCGCACCAGAAGTACCAGTCTGGGTAGTATCTCTTCCTGTCTCCCCCTGAGTTTCAACCCCTTTTCCTTTGTCAGAAACTGGGCGAGAATCACTCCTATTACCAGCATTATCAGTATCATCATCTTCATTCTGACGTCTTGGCTGAACTGCTGATAATCTGCAAACTTCTTCAGGAACATCTCCCCCTTGATTCTTGACCCAGTTGATTAAAAAGGTCAAAGTACCTCGAACATTCGTAAGATCAGACTCTAACGTATCAACACGAGTCTGAAGAACATCTATACGCCTAACTAGGGAGTAATCTGAAGGAATAGGAGGAAAAGTAGGCAATCTGGGCAATATTGATCTGGCAGGAGGCAAAAGTGGACGTAACGGTACACTGCCAGCAACAGTAGGAACTGGTGCTGTTGAGACAACAGGAATATCAGCAGCAGCTGCAGATACTGAAGTATCCTCAGAAATTCTTGCACGCTTAGCTCTGCGATAAGTGAGAGTAGCATCCAGTGTCCTCTTTGGTCCAACAGTACTTGTACCTTCATGAAATGGACTTGATGGCATATTTCTATGTTCCAATACTTCTTGATAATCAAGTACAGCTTCTTGTTCAGCACCAACATCCTCATCCAGATTAACTTCTTCTTGAACAGATTGATTCGTTTCAGAAAGAACCGGTGAAGAATGACATGCCTTACTCCGACGCTCTCGGCGTAAAACACCAGGTACATCTTCTCGAGAAAAGTGATATGAATTATCACTTCCTGAAGCAGCAGGTACATCATGAGCCATCTTAGTTCGATGCTCATTACCAGAGTCAGCAGCGACACTATCATATTCATCTGTGTCTGCTTCAACTACATCAGCATCACCATCATTCCCACTATCAGAATCATCAGAATCACCAGCCGAACTATCATCTGAACTCTCTTCATCCTCATGATCAGAATTATCTTCATCATCCACTAACATATCATTCTCAAAACGAGATCGATAATTTGGATTAATTAAGTGACCAAACAAAGGTGGATTATTTAGACCAGCTACATTTCGAGTATTGGCATCTAAATCAGCAAATATACGTAAAGGCCAAGCATGTGGTACATAGCGAGGACCTTGATCAAATACCAAGTTCGGACAAAAATGTCTAACTATCACCATAACAAAACGAGGATATAATAGAAACCTATTCTTCGCCTTGGCATTGATTTGACCAATAAACTCATGAAAGAAGTATGTTGAAAACGGATAAGGTTGATTATAGACCAAAGCAACCATCTGCGAAGAAATCTGAGCAGAAAGCTGATCAAATCCAGCCTTACGATTGCTCAGACTTACTAACAACACGTAAGCAAGGTATCTCCAACGTCCTTGAAATCCACTCTTATCAAAAGGAAGCTTTATTTGACCAACATATCCCATTCTTTGAAAACACCTACGAATAAGGTCAAAATCATAAGCTACATCTACTGCGTCGTCTGATTCTTCACCCAAATGTAGAATTTCACGAAGCATCGTAGCATTAAAATCAAAAGTGATTCCTTCAACAGTTGCTCGAACAAAACTACGACCATTAACCATGACCTGATGAGCAGTCCTCCAGAAATCATCAATATACTGCCTAACCAATCTAGGTGAATCACAGAAAGCAAAAGAAAGCCTAGAACGAGCAATAAAATCAAACATCATGATAGCGTTCACAATTATGCTGATCTGGATCCAGATTTAAGGCCAGATTGTGCTTCTTAAAGAACTGACGTGGAGCAAGAGCCATTTCTGCAAAACAGATCATAATTTAAAAAAAATAAAATTATAGGATTAGTACAAGAAATGAATTGCAGGCTTAGATGAACTTAATCAATAATTTCATAAGTTGAGACTGTACGAAATTTAGTCTTTAAGTTCGTAAGTTAAGAATGTACGAAGATAGACTTTAAGTTCGTTAGTTAGGAATGAACGAAGATAGACTTTAAATTCGTTTGATAACAATAAACGAAAATAGGTGTTAAGTTCGTTGGTAACAATGAACGAAAATAGCTTTGAAGCATAAATAAGTTCGTTTGTCACAAGAACTTCTAAGTTCGTTAGTTGAAGGAAAAGTCTAAGTTCGTAAACTCTATTTGAGAACCTAAGTTCGTAGAGATAAACAAAAACTAACTTCGTAGCCATTCTGATCAATCAGTTGGGTCCAAAATCAAATATTTGATTCGGAAAACATTGATTAACACTTTATTTGCCCAAAATCAATCACAAAACATTTGTATCACTAAAAAGAAGCATAACCCACTTCGATTTTACAAACGAATTAAGGATCCAATGGATTTAAAATCAAAAACGAAATTAAACCCTAGAACTTAAAATATTTCTTAAAACCGAATGAGTTTATGTAAAAATTGGGCAAAAACAAGAATCAAGAATTGGTGATTTGTGAATGACGATGCTAGATAAGATACCTGAATTACTTATTTCTACAAAAATCGAAATAACAAACCGAGAATCAACTGAAATCAAGGTATTTGATTGATGAAGATATTGGGGTTTAAGCAACTTAAATTCGTTTTCTTTAACGATTTTGGTAATGAAAAAGAGAAAAACGAATTAAGTTTGGATATATATATGGATGGGTAAAAGATGGGTCAAAACGGGTCGGGTATAAGGTCAGTCGAAAATAAAAGGAACGAAGTTAACCTTCTTAAAATAAAATGGAACGAAGATAGAGGTTATCTTCGTTTAAAACCAAATAAAACGAATTTAGCTGTGACGAAAATAAGAACAATTTTCTGACAAACAAGTCCAAACGAAGTTAAATACTATCTTCATAAGAACAACATTGTACTTAAGATTCTTCATCACGAAACTTTCCACGATTCGACCCTTTGACCTAATCCTGTACATAGCAACAACTCGTTAAAAAACAACTTGTTCATGCCTTGTACCAAGAAGTACCATCATCTAAAATCATCATCATAATGTAAGTATTCGACAAACATCATAATCTTGAATAAAAGCAAAACCCCAAGGTCTTAAACCAAACATCAACAAACCTGAAAACAATCAATTGACATACTAAAAGCGTTACCAACCATGACCATGATACGGAGAACATTTCTCTAATCATTGAGATGCTTGACGGCAAACCATCGTGAAACACTTAAGTCCCATATGAGAAGCCGTCTACAAAACAAACAAACAATGAATAGTCCAAAAATCCAATGAAGAACTTTGTAAAGTTTCCGAAATCATGTCAGAAAACGAGGTACGAAAACCAAAAGAAATATGTATCAACACTGATGATTTTCACTAAATACATGAATTGTGAAGTAAATAAATACTCCAAAGACAAGTTCAAGTATTCTTCTTTCGCGTGCTCATATCTGCATCACAACATTGTCACTTCACACCAAAAATCTTGTCTCCACGACATCATCAGTATGAATAACACTGTATTGCAACAAAGATCAGCACCCCAACTTTATCTTCTTAACCTGAGCACTGCACACTTACCAAAAACTCATTAACGCATTAAAAGCAAGGACATAGTAATGCAGAAAATTCAAGTGAAAATACACAAAATTAGGATTAACAATTACGAAATACTCAAGATTCTAATAAAAGATCAAGGGAGGTCATTCCATTGTCAAACCGTAAAAGGTCACCAAGTTATCAATTAGATTCATAACTTGTAAAAACTGAAACTTGTGAGATTTCAAATAACATTGACTTGTCACATAAGATTTAAAAGATCATTTTCTAACTTTAACAAATTAATGTCCATATCAGAAAATCTTCTTTTGAACTAATCACTTAACCTCATCAAGAATTCAAATGAATGAATTCAACAAAACATATACTCAACAGAATTTAAGTAGAATCTCTCGTGCAATAAGAACTTATGAAAATACTTATTTTGACTCAATAAAATAGAAAAATAAATTAGAATAAAAATTACAGAATAATAAACTAGTCTATACACAATAGTTATCTAAATGTATTCATTATTCACAGTGACTAGGGTACTGCAGATCAGATCAGAATAGCATTTACATAAGCCTACCAGCGAGAAATAATTCTCTTATTATTAGTTATGAACAGTGATCCAAAAACGATTACCAATATGTTTGTCCTCTTAAACACTCTGTACTTCCAGTCTCCTTTTTGGTTTGTGGCACTTTCGTATTACTTGAGCCAAGGACAGTCACCATGTAACCTAGTAAGTTACTCATGCCACAATTTTAGTTTGCGAACTTATGTGCCCCATGTTCAGATACACTCTCACAATCGAAACAAGCACTAAGATTAAGACATTTGGTAATTAAAGTGAGAAGGTCTTTAAGAATCAAGTCAGCGGTGACAGGTCGGTGATTCCTCACGCGCAAAGCGACTTAACTTGACTCACGTACGGAAATATACTTAACATTGCATAATGCCAAGTACTTGCATATTTGTGACATTAATTTTATTTTAAAGTACTTATGAAAACCCGTGACTTTCTATGAGACCCGTGTAGCGAACTTTCTGACAACCTATCCCAAGTTGGAAACTTTAGGTAGGCTGGGTATACAAAGACACCCCAAGGACTTACTTGTTCGAATCTCAAAGGCCACATTAGCTTCATATTTTCAACAGATTTATTTGATATTTGTATATCTTGTCACAAATATACATCCAAAAAAGCAATACATACACATATATGTATCCGAGACCTTCTTTATAAAGACCAAATATACATAATTATAATGCAAGATCTTTCATAAGATTTAAGGACTTGCCTATTTTAAGAACAAGTATTCTCAGCCATATATCTGAATACGTTTCCCATAAGAACATTGTATACATTTAAGTTCAGATTATAAGGAAACCTTGGTACTTTGTGTCTATCGATACATCATATAATGGTATCACTGAACTGAGCATTTTAAAGTACAATTAAGTAGGCTTAAAAGCTAAAGTATCTTCACGTCTAATCATGTAGTGCAGTAATTTTTTTTTATTTTTTTTTTTTTTTTTTTTTTTTTGACACTATCTATATACGACTTAAACTACTAAGACTCGAAAAGAAAATTTAAGTTCTTTGAGAGAAACTACTTGGCATTCTTCATACCATTGAGTTGATATAACAACTCATGACGAGGTCTATCAAAAGCTTTAGTGTATAAATCAGCAAGGTTATCATCAGTAATAACCTTTTCTAAATGAATAAGCTTTTTCTCAAAACAGTCACGTAAAAGTGATGCTTTATATCTATGTGCTTGGTGACTTTAAAGTTTTTCGGATTCTTAGTAATATCTATGGCAGACTTAATATCAATACAAATAGGAGAGTCTGAGATATCCATACCATAGTCGCGCAATTGTTGCTGTATCCAAAGTACCTGAGAACAGCATTGACCAGCAGCTATGTACTCTGCTTCACAGGTAGACTGTGCAACAGATGTCTGCTTCTTGCACTGCCACGATATAATTCTCCCCCCTAAAAGCTGACATCCACCTGACGTTGATTTCCTATCCGAACTGCAGCCACCATAATCCGAATCAGTATAAGCTTTGAATTCAAAGGAACCATGCATGGGATACCAAAGCCCTAGACGAGGCTTGGCCTTCACATAACGAAGAATCCTTTTCGCAGCTTTCAAATGTGACTCTTTCGGATTAGCCTGATATCTAGCACACATACAAACAGCAAAGGTAATGTCTGGACGTGAAGCCGTCAGATACATCAAAGAACCAATGATAGCCCGATATTGAGTTGCATCGACGTCTGGATCATTAGTTTTATCAGGACACAGCCCATGATTAGTCTGAATGGGAGTAATTGCATCTTTAGCATCAGTCATTCGAAACCTAGTAAGAAGATCTTGAACATACTTGGTCTGATGAATAAGAACCCATCCTTCAGTTGATCCACCTGTAGTCCAAGGAAGAAAGTTAATTCCCCCATAGCACTCATTTCGAACTTAGCCTTCATGCTATGCTCAAATTCCTTGCACATATTCTCATCAGATGAACCAAAGATAATATCATCGACGTAAACCTGTACGAGCAAGTAGTCCTTCCCTTTCCATTTGATAAACAACGTGTTGTCAATAGAACCTCTAGTAAAACCATTTTCATGCAGATGAGTAGACAGTTTTTCATACCATGACCGAGGAGCCTGATGTAAACCATATAGAGCCTTATCAAGACGATATACTCTATTAGGGAAGTCTGGATCCTCAAACCCCGGAGGTTTATCTACATACACTTCTTCTCTTATTTCCCCATACAAAAAGGCACTCTTTACGTCAAGTTGATACACCTTTATACCTTTATAACTAGCAAATGCCAGAAATAATCGAATAGCTTCAAGTCTAGCTACTGGTGCAAATGTCTCATCGTAATCGAAGCCTTCTTGTTGCTCAAATCCTCTAACCACCAACCGAGCCTTATTGCGAGTGACTACACCTTTGTCATCCTTTTTACAACGAAAAACCCATCGCGTTGATAAAGGAGATTCACCCAGAGGTAAGTCAACTAACTTCCATACATCAAGCTTTCTAAACTGAGCCAATTCTTCTTGCATCGCCTCAACCCATGACGGATCTTTAAGAGCCATTCCAACATTTTTAGGCTCTATCTGAGAGATGAAACAAAAGTACAAGTACCAAGTAATTGCCCCAGTATCCTTAATTTCAGCAAACATACTTGACAAATTTTTCCTATTCTGATTTCTCGTGCGAACAGAGGCAGAAGCATCACCAATGATTTGCTCTACTGGATGATCCTTGTTGACTCTTGTTTGAGGAACCGTATCGACTGTAAGATCATTTCCCAAGTTAGTCTGCACATGTTGCTCTGGAGTTTTATGCTCCTCCTGATTTTCACCTTCCGTGTCATCAGTATCATAGAAGGGAGTATCAGGTAGAGGTATATGTAAAGGATCAGTAGGATCTTTAGGAGCAGTCTCTAAGGTAGAATCTGCTTCTTTGGATCCACTTGATTCTCCAGATTTAGAAGCAGGCTTAATGAATGGTGAAGAAACAGGAGAAGAAACAGGTACCGGCCCACCTTCAAATGGATCATGTAGAGTAACTACATCTTCCACAATCGGAACGCCTGAAAAGAAACAGGACCACGAAAAGAGGTAAAGACACCATCATAATCGAAGTCATTAGCAGGACCAATGTGTACAGCAGGTTTATGACTGACAATTACCACATTTGTACCAAAATTAACTTTGCCAGTTTTCTGATTGTACACACGCCGAATTGGTGTACTAGGTATATTGCCTAAAAAGAAACCCTCCTCAGATTTAGGATCAAATTTTCCCTGAGGAAGAACTTTAAGAAAAGTACAAGGAACACCAAAAGGCTCAACATTTTGCAAATTGGGCTTTGTGTTGTGCAAAAGTTCATAACAGGTTTTCTTAAACCGTTTAACTGTTAAAACCCGATTTAAAATGTGACAAGCTGTATTCACTGCCTCCCCCCAGAAAGTAACAGGAAGCCCTGAATCAGCAAGCATCGTCCTAGCCGTTTCTATCAATGTCCTGTTTTTCCTTTCAGCTACTCCATTCTGCTGTGGCTCATGCGGTGCACTGAATTGATGTTGAATACCCTTGGTCAAGCAAAAAACCGTAAGAGTATTATTCTTGAACTCAGTGCCATTGTCACTCCTGATTCTCTTAACTTTAATTTCATGACATTCTCGTCTCGTCTTCTCACTGGAGGAGACTTCTGACCTCTCGTCGGAGAAGGTCTAGGAGAATGAGGGCCATAAGAAGGTCGAACACTCGAATGAACTTGGTCATAGAATGAATTTTGATTTCTAGGAGCAGAACGATCAGGTCGTGGAGGTGTTTGAAAACGATTTGAATTCCTATGAACATTTCTGATGAACCTTTCAGTGGAGATTCACGTCGTTGAGGTATAGTAAACGGTTTTTGAGAAGATTGAACTTTAGCCTCATCAACCTGTTTATCATTACCCAACCCCCTTTTTCCTTCTGAGGTGGAACCCTTTGAAGGAGAACTTGATCTTCTAGGTCTATTTGGACAAATACTATAAACATGACCCTTTTCATGACAAGCAAAGCAGGAAAGGACCTTGAACTTTTTGTTTGTATCTACCTTTTTATCGGTACCTACAGATTCATTGTTAGCACAAATGTCCACTGACCTTCTAGCACCATCTTTCTCATGTTTACCTTTACTTGGAGATTTCTTAAGTGCAGACATTAAGATGTGCTTTAAAACCTTAGTTGCTTGTTCATTAACGGCTAAGTTATCTTCAGTTTTTCTCATCCTAGACTGCTTAGGTAATGGAGTGAGACGTTGCTGACTTAATTTCTTCATATCCTCAATAGCAACATCCCAGACTTTATCAATCCTCTTAGGGTCAATAGATTTTAATGGGAATTCTAACTCAGTATAGACCCTATTACTCTTATGAAGTGTAAAGTGTACAATACTGTCTTTCTGACCATTAGGAATAAATTGATTTAAGACAACACCTTTCAATTTCTCTTCCTTGTTAGGTTGAGAAGAAACTCCTTTAGACTCTTTTGTTCCCTCAGGCATCTTTGTCTCAAGAATTGAGTCCTTTGGATTACCATCTACAACACTAGGTTGAAGTAGGATTTCAGGAAGATTAGGTTCAACAGAAGTATAGTTATTATTGAAAGGAGGAGGCACATCTTTATAAGAGATCTTAGCATTGTCAAGACTCTTAGAGGAAGAATTCTCAAACTTTGTCATATGCATCAAAAGCTCAGCATGTCTAACAGATTCAGATTTAGCATTTAAAGTCATCCACAGTCATGCCAGCCGGAATCTCAAACTCTTGCATCTGCTCTTCAATTGTCTTTTCACTCTTTTCTATGGCAGAATCATCTTTAACCTCAGCAGCTTTCACGTCATCAAGATTCTTGACATCTTCTAACTCATTGTCAGATTCGGAATCAGTATCATATACGCCAGCAGCAACAAATTTCACATTCGAACTTTTAGTATTTTCATACAATTGCTCTTCACTGTGGTAGACTGTGGTATCCAAGAAGTCATCAGGAGAATTAACTATTTGAGCCATATCATCAAAAATTTCAGCCAAATAAGCGTTATTGTTCTCATCATGTGGAAGATTCCAAATATAAGAACCATCGGGTTGAACAGCTACTATAGCCTTGTCATTGCCATTGACATTTGCAGTAGGATCATCAGTCAACAAAAGCGCTCTAGTTGAATTTTGATTGAACGGACGATTACCACCTCTATCTTGACGTGTAGGCGTAACATTTGCCTCTCTCTTAGGCCGTTGACATTCTCTGGCAAAATGTCCAAAACCTTCGCAATTATAGCATTTCACCTTTAACTTGTCAAATCCATGAGTACCTCCAGTAAGCTGTCTGCCTGTTCTATTCATAAACTTTTGCACTCTCCTGGTGATCATTGCCAATTGCCATTTCAGATCCATTTCTTCAACATCATCTGGATCTATCTGGTCGTAATCTTCATCAATAAGTGCTGGATCTGTTATTCTTCCTGCAACAAAAGCTTCATGTGCAGCACACATAGCAGCAAATACATTCATCCTACCCTCAGCTGATTTCATATTCATAGGCACGGACTTGTAACCAGCAGAAGAAGATGTAATGTTTCCAAACTTCATATTTCCAGTCTTTGTTCCTTCATTAGCCCTTTACCCCTGTTACCAGCATCAGTAGCCATGAATCCGGAAGAATCATCTCCATCCATTAATGGACCACAATTGTCTGTCTCACCAGTATTACCAACTCCAAAAAGAAAGCATTAACATCAGCTGTTGGATTTTTCATAGTGGCATGATAGAGAGATGGATCTTGTGTGAAGTTGTCTTGAAAATCTTTTGCCTTATCCTTCATTTCTCTGTTTCTTAGAGTGGATATAACTCCATCTATTCGAAGAGATGCATAATCAGCTCTTTCTTGCAATCCATGACGAAACTCTTTGTAGGCTTTCGGCAAACCATCCAGGAATTTATCCACTATCTCAGTAGGAGTGTATTTAAGTTCAAAGTAAGCTAATTCAGCAAGAAGATGTTGATATCTCAGTATAAGATCCTCAACTTGTTCATTCTTTGTAGCATTGAAGCAATCAAATTGTTTCTTAAGCATTTTAATTCTATTTTGCTTCAATAGTGGATCACCTTCACAATGAGCTTCAATAGCATCAAACAGTTGCTTTGAAGTTTTGTATTCCTGTTTAGGAAACAGGTGCACCAACTCTTGAGGAATGCACATACGAAGAGTGGAAAGTGTCTTTACTTCAATGGCATAATTAGCCTTTTCTTCACCTGTTAATTCTCCCACCTTGTATGTAGAAGTAACTCCATTCACAGTAAGAGTGGGCCACTCATAACCTTCAGTGATCATAAGCCACATGTTTAAATCTTCTCGTTGAATAAAATCTTCAAATCGACCTCTCCACGCCCAGAAGTCAGCTAATGAAACTAACTTTGGTGGAGAATTAGTACGTCCTACAAGATGATCATGATAAACGAGAGAATTGAGGTATTGGGCAACATCATTGTTGGTTGAAGATGAGGAAGCCATAAAAGAAAATTATTGTTCAAACGAAGATAAGAATTGAACGAAATTAGATTAAATTCGTAGAACAAGATCAGTACGAAGATAGCTTAAATTCGTGGACAAAGGTTCTGAACGAAGATAGCTAAGTTCGTAGACTAAGGATCTGAACGAAGATAACTTAAGTTCGTAGACTAAATTCGTTTGTAGAAGATTCAAAACGAAAATGAAGATAACTTCGTTTTCTATCTTCGTTTGATGTATTTCGAACGAATTTAAGTAAAATTCGTTTTCTAACTTCGTTTCACTAAGTTCGTAAGGCAAACGAACTTAACGACAGAAAGGGTGTTTGGGAGGTTTTTGAGAAAATAACAATCAAACAAACGATCTCAACCCTTCGATAAGATATCGAATGGCTCTGATACCACTTGTGAGTCCCTCGATAGCTGCAGATCGCTCTCGAGATCGTCTATTGTTATGTCGTGAGTGCGGAATCCTCACGAGATAACTAGTTTGATTAGTTATCAAATATATTGCTAATTATATCAATATAATCAGCCTTATGTGATCTATCTTCGTTTTCTATATGCTAGAAACGAACTTAGTCGCTCTTGGTGTGTGAAATCTGAACTGGAATCTTCAATTTAGGGTTTCCATTCGTTTATATATGTTTCAAATCGATATTGGGCCTGCTGGGCTTTGTTCTTACGAACTTAGCAACCCAGCCCATATAACGAAGATTATCTTCGTTAGTTCCTAACGAAGATTATCTTCGTTAGTACTAAATACCATCAACATCTATGCTTAGTTATTTTCCAAGTACTTTATGTACAAGAAACCTAACATATATTATGTTTGTACTTGTATAACATACATAACAAACATCATATATAAACATATAAATAACACCAAAACATGTAATCGATCATTACTAAAACACGAAGTCCATAATCTATCAATTACATATAAATGAATAAGACATAAAACAACATAATGTATTAATCTAAAAGACTAATCAAATCTAAGTTGCTGTTGTCACATCAACATGCATCAACAAGTGGTTTCACAACTCCTCACCGATTTGGAACACCAACCTATGTTGGAGATGGATCACAGTATACGGAGGAGTCGGTGTATGATCGAGTTAATAATTGGGACGATGGGAGGTTTGATGATCATGACGATGGGTATGATTGGAATGATGGGGGAGAATATGTACAACCACAAAACTTCCAATACCCGCAATACAACCAACCTCAACCTCAATATGTCAACCAAGGACCAAGAGTTCCTCAAGGACCACCACCACGTCAATACCGTCGTGGAAACCACCCAATTTACCAACCACATAACCGAGCCATGCCTAATATGAACTATCAACCTCCACCACAAGGAGTTGATAGTCATTTCCGACCCGCCATAGCCATTAATGCTTCACCTATAGTACCACCGGTGTTGAGAGGTAGAGCTTTTGAAGTTAGACCTCAATGTTTGAGTATTTTGCCAAGCTTTTATGGGAAAGCAACGGAGGAGCCTTATTTGCACTTGTCGGAGTTTGAGGCCATTTGTGGAACCATTGGAGGTCAAGGGTTTTCACCGGATGAAGTTAAACTAGTCTTATTTCAGTTCACTTTGAAGGATAAAGCCAAGCAATGGTTCTTAGCATTGCCATCGGGAAGCATCTTTACATGGGCTGAAATGCAACAACAATTTTTGGATGAGTATTATACCATGCAAAAGACTAGTGATGCAAGAACTTCCATAAGAACTTTTCAGCAACAATCCGGTGAAACTTTTCATGAAGCTTTCAAGAGGTTTAATGAGTTGTTGAGAACTTGTCCACATCATGGGATTGCTAAATGGGAGTTGATCACCGCTTTCTATGATGGTTTGCTACCGGAAGAGAAAAGAGATGTGAATTTAATTAGCAATGGAACTTTCTTGACAAATCCCGATGATGTTGATTGGGAATTCTTGGAGAAAATGAGTGTGAATTCAAAAAGACAAGCACAATCCAATAGAAGAGCAAGGCATCCAATAGCTTCTACTTCATCAACAAGTGATCAAGCCACAAAAGATAGACTTGAAGCTTTGGAACGAAAATTTGCCAAGTTGGGGAAAGCTGAAAATCGGGGTGTTGCTCAAGTTTCTCAAGAATACCCGATTTGTGAAAGTTGTGATGAACTTGGACATACGGCTTTGTAATGTCCATTGGTCCCGGAGCAAGTTAAAGATGTTAATCAAGTGTATGGAGAAAAAGGCCATTTGACATGAACTCCAACACTTATCATCTGGGAATGAGAAACCATCCCAATCTTAGATATGGGAATTCTTCAAACCAACTCAACCCGAACTTTCAAGGCAACAACCAAACCGGTGGAGCACCATCTCAACCATTCCAAGGCCGAAACTACAACCAAGGGAATTACCAAGGTGGCCAAAATCAGGGAGGATTCAATAGAGGCTACCCAAGGAATTATCAACAAGGTAATAACCAAGGTGGACCTTCGGGAAGCAATGAAGTATCAACCGGAGAAATCATGGAGTATTTGAAAGAGATGGATAGGAAAAATGAGATTCGGGATAAGACGGTTGAATCTTTGCAAAAGCAAGTCGGTCAATTAGCGGAGGATGTGGCGGCATTGAGAAAGAATCCGGGGAAGCTACCAAGTGATACAAAAGTCAATCCACAACATCAAAGTGGCAACTCAAAGAATGTCAAGAATGTGGAAATCAACAATGTAAGTCTTCTCCGTAGTGGTAAGGTTTATGATAATAAAGTTGAACCTCCATCATCACTTGTTGATGGTGTGGTAGAGGATGTTGATGAAAATAAGGATCGAGATAGTGAGCATGAACCGGAAATTGTTCTACCTAAATCACCTAAAAAGGTAACTTTTGAAAAGGTAGAAAACAGTAGGTCTAATGAAAAATTTTCTGAAAAACGAGGAAAGGATATGGAGGGTGATACCATTCCTTTTCCTTTGCTTTAATTGATCCAAAACTTAGACCTACACTCAAGAAAAGAGGTCCACATGAGGAAGAAATGTGGGAGATTTTTAAACAAGTCAAAATTAATATTCCTCTTATTGATATAATCAAACAAGTTCCGGCTTATGCTAAATATCTCAAGGAGTTGTGTACACAAAAACGGCACCATAAACTTCCCAAGAAAGTTGTTTTGACCGAGGAAGTTAGTGCCGTTGTAATGGGCATACTCCCACCTAAACTCCAAGATCCGGGAGCGCCTTTAATTACAATTCAAGTTGGTGATTTTAAAATGAACAAGGCACTTCTGGACATGGGGGCGGGTGTGAGTATTCTTCCGGGAAGTATGTATGACCAATATGACTTTGGACCTTTAGAAAAAGTCGACACCACCTTGATGATGGCTGATTTGTCCCTAAAACTTCCTCAAGGAATTGTCCAAGATGTTATTGTGAAGGTGGAGGACTTCTATTACCCCGTAGACTTTTTGGTACTCGATTATGCATCAAGCGGTAATGTTAGGCAGCCCAATGTCATCATGGGTAAACCCTTTTAGCCACCGCTAATGCACTAATTGATTGTAGGAGGGTACGGTTGAAATGACTTTTGGCAACCGTAAATTGAGATTAAATGTTTTTGCTAGTGTTCCTAACCCCGTAGTTAGTGACGAATGCTTTATGGTGGACGTCATTGATAAGTGCATTCCTCATGAAAATGAGGAAGACATACGAGAGGCTTGTATTTGGTTGACAGGTTGATCTTGGAGCATAGTGAGACATTGAAGAAGGAGGAGAAAGATTGGGAAATCATGGCTGTTCAAGAAGGTAGACCACCATGGACTCATTTGGTGGAAAGTCTACCAGATCATATTGACACCCATCTCAAGCCTTCCATTGAAAGTCCACCACAAGTGGAATTGAAAGAGCTCCCATCCCATTTGAAGTATGCATTTTTGGGAGATGAGCAAACTTTGTCGGTGATCATTGCATCAAATTTGGAAGAAGTTCAAGAAAGGCATTACTTAAAGTGCTCAAGGAATATAAGGCGGCCATTGGATGGACAATTGCCGATTTGAAAGGCATTAGTCCATCAATTGTGATGCATAAGATAATCACCGATTCTGAAGCAAAGCCTTCACGTGATGCTCAAAGAAGATTGAATCCACACATGCGTGAAGTAGTGAAGAAAGAGGTACTTAAATGGTTGGATGCTGGAATCATATACCCAATTTCAGATAGTACATGGGTAAGTCCAACACAAACGGTACCTAAGAAAGCTGGAATTCAAGTGGTGAAAGGAGATAGTGGTGAACAAATTGCAACCCGACCCATCACCGGGTGGAGGGTATGCATTGACTACCGAAAGTTGAACACCGCTACTTCAAAAGATCATTTCCCACTGCCATTCATTGATCAAATCATCGAAAAACTTGCAGGTCAGAAGTTTTATTGTTTTCTAGATGGTTATTCGGGTTATAATCAGATTGCTATTCATCCCGATGACCAACACAAGACCACATTTACATGC
>CM067169.1:86674370-86705212 GCA_034093135.1 Erigeron breviscapus | reverse complement strand
TTAAAAATTCTTAATCTATCCTTTTTTTTAAAAGGCAGAACGGATAAATGGCTAATACCCCCAACCTTGATGCGCGCACGCTGGGTTCGAATCTTGGCAATGCTCTAAAGGGTTTGCTCTCCCATGTGTAGATGGGTATAGCATTGCTAAGGCCCCTCACCACATTTGCATGTGCCAAGATTTGAACCCATGACCCTAGGAAGAAACCACAAAGTGAAAAATCCTAACCACTAGGCTATCACCCTAATGGCAACTTTATGTATTAGCTAACATAACTATAAAATGCTTAGTTAGACCTAAAACGCCAGGCTGAAGACGCGAGGGGAGGGCGGCAGGGGGAGACAAAAGGGGGGGGCGAAGGAAAGAGCTTATTAAATATATAATTATATTTAAAACTCTATAATAAATATTTTTCCATCAAAACAAATCTTTTTAAATTTTAAAGATATATTCCTTAAAACTCTTTCAAGAAGTTATTAAGTATACAACCTAAATTTTTATTAATCATTATCATTCATATCATTCCCTCCACTACTAGAAAACTGGGTATCACCGACGAAATTTCCGACGAATTTTTTTGGTCGGAAATTTTCCGAGGATTTACCGTCGAATTTCAAACAAACAAAACATGAACATAAAACTGTCTCATTTGTGACAAATTTCCTACGAATTTACCACAAACTAATTTTCATCGGAAATTCGACACTAAAGTACACACATTAGCGACAAAATATCGAGTAATTAATGTCAAAAATATATTTCGTCGGAAATACCTTAGAAACGTTTAGTTTAAATATAAATTAATTTCAAATAAAACATTTCCTCGGAAATTTGTAGGAAAATATAAATATTTCCAACTAATTTCCGACGAAAAATTTATGTTTATAAAAAGATAAGATATTTCCTAGGTAATTCGTCGGAAATATGTCGAAACCGAAATTAATGTGTTAACGAATTTAACGAATTCTTTTTTCTTTATTTACAATTAAAATCTAACATGTTTTATAATTTTTATTGGAAATTCGTAGGAAAATATAAATATTTCCAACTAATTTCCGACGAAAAATTTATGTTTATAAAAAGATAAGATATTTCCTAGGTAATTCGTCGGTAACATAGACAGTTTCCTACGAATTTCCTACAAAGTTATAAAAATTATTTAAATTTAAGGTATCTCAAATAGTTTTAAGCAAATACATTACTATATGTTTTACTAGTTATTAAAATAGTAATATACACAATCATATGTGTGTACGTATTGGTGTTATTATACACGTACGTTGATTTACATGTGTATAACTTGAGTATGTTTAGGTGTATGTCATACGTATGTTATTTATGCAATATTTTATGTCCATTATATAAATATGGGCAAATGTTAAAATTATTATTATTATATTATATAGATAGAGAGATATATGTGATTATTAATGTATTCATGAATGTTATATATAGGTTTTTATGATTGTTATAGTTCAATGTATATGTGTAGATAAACTTAATATATGTAAATGTAACTATTTTTATATGTATAGTGGTGTTTATATATATTTAATCATTATTGCAATGATATATGTATGCATGGTTCCATTTATGTATGTAAAAGCGTTTAAAACAAGAAAAATTTCTTTTTTATATATATTTCGTTGGAAATTCGTGGGAAAATATAATTGTTTTCTATGAATTTCCGACGAAAATCTATATTTCGCAAAAAATAAAAGCATGTCCTTGGAAATTCGTAGGAAAATATAAATATTTCCAACTAATTTCCGACGAAAAATTTATGTTTATAAAAAGATAAGATATTTCCTAGGTAATTCGTCGGAAACCTTAACAGTTTCCTACGAATTTCCTACAACAATTATAAAAATTGTTTAAATTTAAGGTATCTTAAATAGTTTTAATCAAATAAATTACTATATGTTTTACTAGTTATTAAAATAGTAATATACACAATCATATGTGTGTACGTATTGGTGTTATTATACACGTACGTTGATTTACATGTGTATAACTTGAGTATGTTTAGGTGTATGTCATACGTATGTTATTTTTGCAATATTTTATGTCCATTATATGAATATGGGCAAATGTTAAAATTATTATTATATATTATATAGATAGAGATATATGTGATTATTAATGTATTCATGAATGTTATATATAGGTCTGTATTAAGGCTGGCAATTTTGACACGAAACCTGTTAACACGACACGACCTGTTCTTAACAGGTTTCGTGTCCTAACAGAACCGGACCTGTTAAGACACGAAATGATTTCGTGTCTTAACAGGTCCGGACCTGTTAGACCTGTTAAATACCTGTTAAGTCATACATATATATACCATGCTAAAATTATGAAACCCTAAATACTTTTTATTTCCTAATACGCCTCCCTCAGTCAGTCTCTCTCTCTTAGGGTTTCTTTCACAGACCAAACATTTATCCCCCTTTCTTCCAAGATCTCCCTTTCTATTAATTATCAATCGATCCACAACAATTACCAATCGATTCATCATCCTCAAGAATTACCAATCGATTCTTTCATTGTTAATATAACAAAGATCAATTAAAACCTTGATATGTGCCTATTATTAAAACCAATCGATTCATCATCCTCAAGAATTCCACTCGGTAACTTCTTTACTTTTTACTTAGTTTACTTCGTAAATAATTCTATCAGTATGTGTAATTCGATTACTTTTTACTAAGAATTTCTTTTACAACCGAAATTTAAATCTATTTGAAATCCTTTGCTAAGTTATTATATTATTGTACTCATTCAACAATTATATAAATTTATTCGTAAATAATTCAACAATTATCTTATGCTGTATCTCTTTTATTTGCACAGCCAACAAGAGATTTTAATATATCTTTTATTTCACGTAATTTATATTAACTAACACGAATTAAGTATCTTTTTATTTTATTTTATCAAATCTGTATGACTGTATTAAGTAACACGAAATTGTTCTTAACATATTGTAGATGGATTCTGAACTTGACTCTCAAAATAATGAGGATATACAAGTTGAAGAGGTTGAGTCCGTGGATACGGAAGTAGGAGGAGGCAAGAGAAAACGTAAGGAACGGTCAGTTGTATGGACTTACTTTGAAAAAGATCAGAATAGTATAGTAAAAGGTAGCACCAAACTGAAATGTACGTGCAAAAAGTGTAATACTGTTTTCGTATATGATAGTATTCAAGGTACGGGTAATCTTCTTCGGCACAAAGATAGATGTTATGGTAAAAATTATCGTGATGTTGGTCAAATGCTATTTAATAGTGACATGGCTTTACGGTCACGTAAATTTAATCAAAAGACTTTGCGTGAGTTGCTTGTAGCTTGTACCGTTAGGCATGAATTACCTTTGTCATTTGTTGAATATAAGGGTGTTAGAGATGTGATTGAATACTTGGAACCTGAAGCTGATTCTATGACTAGGAATACTTTAAAAGCTGATTTAATTGACATGTATAAGGTAGAAAAGGAAAAACTTAAAAGTATACTTATGGAATCACCGGGAATGTTATGTTTAACTTCAGATTTGTGGTGCTTCAAACTCAGTCAACAATTCCTGAATCAGGTGCTATTTTATCTCTTTAAGCCCCGTTATATCTTATCTCTTTGATCATGTCGTTTGTTTGCTTGCTGTTGTCCGTTATCAGTGATAACTGTATGTCTTACAAACTGTTTGTTTGCTGCTGTCCGTAACTAAGATGCGTGTGCTTGTCGTTTGTTCGCTTATTTGCTTGATGTTTGTCTGCTCCTGTCAGTTCAGTTAGCACACACGTTTGCTGTTTGTTTGCATCATGTTGTGAGAATTGTGTTGTTTGTTTGCTGCTGTGAATTCCAGAAATTGGAATGAAACCTGTTTCACTGTTTGTTTGCATCATGTTATAGTTGCTGGTCCTATTTGGATATAGCTATTAACTTTGCTTGAACATTTTGCTCACCTATTCTAATATTTACTTTTTTGACTTTTCAGGTTTGATTTGTTTAAATTTGAAGATATATGAGCAAGCATACAAGGTCGTCGGAATTGGGCTTATGCTTATTTATGAACTTTTGTGTCATTTTGGATTATTATGGTTATGTATTAATTAAGACTTTTATGAACTTTTGTATTATTGTTGACTCTGTTTAAGTATCCAGCCTTGTGGACTTTTGATGTTGCAAGTTTTACCCCTTTTTTAGTGAATTATACAGAATTAGTGATAACAGGTCCTTAACAGGTGCACCTGTTAAGTTTCGTGTCGTGTTCGTGTCCAGGAAAAATGACACGAATTCTAAACAGGTCGTGTTCGTGTATACCCTTAACAGGTTCGTGTCTTAACAGGTGTCGTGTGACCTGTTATGCCAGCCTTAGTCTGTATGATTGTTATAGTTCATGGTATATGTGTAGATAAATTTAATATATGTAAATGTAACTATTTTTATATGTATAGTGGTGTTTATATATATTTAATCATTATTGCGATGATATATGTATGCATGGTTCCATTTATGTATGTAAAAGCGTTTAAAACAAGAAAAATTTCTTTTTTTATATATATTTCGTTGGAAATTCGTGGGAAATTAATAATTATTTCCTATGAATTTCCGATAAAAATTTAAATTTCGCAAAATATAAAAGCATGTCCTTAGAAAATCGTCGGAAATAGATATTATTTCCTACGAATTTTCGACCAATATACTCTATATATCTTAAATCATGTAGTTTATTAAAAACTAGTCGAACAAAATTTATAAATACATTTCTTTTGTGACAAATGCGGATCGAATAGCACAATGGAGGGTTTAGACTATGTTGTCTTAACCGATTTCACGCTAAAGAGCTCCCCACCTAATATTTAGTAAGGAGGAAAAACTTCCAAATAGTCCGTCCAAAGGCCCGACAATATAATAGGTGAAAAATTTACGTTAAGACTTGAACCTGAGTTTCGAGTATTTAGTAATATGTAAAATATAAAATAAAAATAAAAATATAAAGTATAATTAATATATTGATTGTGATCAATATTATGATTATACGAGATTTCCACTAGCTTTTCAATAAATATAAAAAAAGATATCACTACAAATTTCTCAATTTTTTTACAATCCCAATTGATACGTCCCAAGGTGTATCAATATACCAAAGTATATTGAACACATAACAGTTGTAGAGGGGGGTGAATACAACTTTCCTCAAACTTTACAAACTTTTAAATATAACGTTTTAAAGACTCAGACTCAAATACAAAGTAAGTAAAGAACAGGAATCAATAAAACAGTAAAGCAGAAAATAAGCATTCTTGAACACAGATTGCGTTTTTCAAATGTAACTCTTTATTAAAAAATAATCTATACAAAGAATTACAGGGTTGTTGCGGAATAAAGATAGCCTACAGATATCTAAACAACCCTATGAAATGACAAACTACAATCAATAAGTTCTTGCTCAAGAGAATCAGCCCAAGCTGATCTCGTACAGACTAAGCTGTGTGTAAGAGCAGAGAAACTTGTGGGAAGAATGATTCTCAGGAAATGCCACACATATGCAATCAATGAATGAGGCTTTTATAGGCGAAAGCCCTCTTTCTCTTGGTATCCAATTCTTCCACGTAGTCTTCTTTCACTGGACGATCAAAGGAATAATCAATCGTGCCTTCATTGTACTTGTGGTCCCCCACGTACAGTTGCACATTCTTCATCGTCCAATAAGAGTATGGACACGCATATGTATATCTAACCACCAACCTGGATACTAGGAATCTTCCTAGTCACGTCATAGTCCTTATCTTCAATCCAGGTTGTTATCTTCACTTGATTGTCAGACACAGATTGGGCGGTTTGTCAAGGCACCAATCTGCCTAAGTGTTCCAAGCTGACTGCTAGTCCCAAGCTGCCTTCCACTACCAGCTTGGTCCTCTATCTTCAATCCTCCTCTTCGACTTGGATTGAATGCTTTAACAATGTTGATGCAGCTTGAATAACACTTGCTTCCATAAGATATAACATTACAAAGTATGAAGCCTGATCTGGGTCAGTTACAGATCGCAAGCTATGTCAGCTTAGTCTGACCCAGATCAGATTACAAGAACCAAAAGATTACTAAGTGTTTATAGGTCAGATTTGTCATCATTAAATTTACATATATCATTGGGACTCAACACCAATTTAACTTCTCGTTTTGATTGAAAAATATTTATGATAGAGTTTTAATAAGTAAATAAAATATAAAAAGAATCTAGAAAAAAGGAGGTTTTTGTACGTTGAACTTAATTAATGTAACTAGACTAGATTTAAATATATTCATAATGATCAACTTTATTCTTTGACAAAATATAAAAAAGCATAGTTTTTGTACGTATTTATTATTTAAGAGTGATAAGCTATTATGAAGGTTAAAATAAATAGCTAAAAAAAGAAAATGTTATTGACTTTTTAAATCTTAATATTGGTAAAAATTTATTTTTATTAAACTAAATATTCTCACAACCATATACCAAAATTAAAACAAAGGGAAAAATAAAGATATTGTTGGTGTTTGTGTTGTGAGACTAAATCCCAGCCACAAAAACACATAACAAAAAAAGAACAAATAGTTTCTTTTTCCCATGTGGTTCTGAGCGATTAAAAAAAAAAAACATTTGAAAAAATATGAGTAGTGGGCCTAAAATCTAGATCAATTCTCAATTGCAAACAAGGGCAATTCCCACTTACCTATCTAGGTTTCCCGGTGGGCATAAACATGAACCGCATCAATAATTGGGCCCCTGTCATACAAATTTTTGAAAAAAGATTATCGAACTGGAAAGCCTCTACCCTATCCATTGGCGGTAGAATCACCCTAATCCGTTCTGTGCTTGACAGTCTGCCCTCCTACTACTTCTCGCTGTACAAAGCTCCGGTTAGTGTTCTTAATAAACTTGAAAGCATTCGTAGTAATTTTTTTTGGGGAGGTACTTTAAATGCAAAGAAAACCCACTGGGTTTCTTGGGATACAGTTGTTTCTCCTGTAGATGCGGGTGGGCTTGGGCTGGGTCGTCTTTACACTAAAAACATTTCATTACTCTCAAAGTGGTGGTGGCGCCTGCGTACTGAGCCATCTGCCCTCTGGAACCGTGTTATCTCTTCCATTCACTTCTCAAAATGAAATTGTCCTTTTGTTCCTTTAAAATCAGGTTTGGTGGGTACTTGGCAAAACATTACAAAGTTACACACTGAACTCGATTCTTTCAATATTTCTTTGCATAGTATGATTACAGGAACCATTGGTGATGGCTCATCCATTCGATTCTGGATCGACACGTGGCTTGACAATGATCCATTATGCTTCACTTTCCCTACCCTCTTCAAGCTTGAGAAGATCAAAGGATGTTTGGTCAAGGATAGGTGCACCGGAAACAGTTTCTTCTCACAATGGGAATGGAACTGGACTAAATCACCATCTACAACCGAAGAAATCCATGAACTTCTCGCCCTCCTCAACAGACTGCACGATATAAACCTCTTGGATGGGAACGACAAATGGTCATGGACCTGCAATCCGACACTCCCTTTCTCTGTTAAATCAATGCGAAGATGCATACAGCAGGCCACGTTTGGACCAAAGAACTGGAGCTTTCCTTGGAACAAAACAGCACCCTTAAAGGTCAATGTACTTGCCTGGAAGCTAGAGTTGAACCGACTGCCCACTAAAGACCTACTTCTTCGAAGAAAATTGGCAATAAACTCGTCTGTATGCCAACTCTCTGTAACCATCAAGATGAATCTGCAGATCACCTGTTTATTAGATGTCCTTTCGCAAAAAATCTCTGGTCCTACATACTAATATGGTGCAAGCTCCCGTTACTAAACCCTACCCATATCCGAGACCTGTTTGAGCTTCATAAACATACCTTAATCACCTCCAAGACAGCCAAATACATCAATATTGTCATCCTCGCTTTTGTTTGGACAATTTGGAAGACCCGTAACGATTGTATCTTCTCTGGAAAGGCTCCTTCGACCAGATATGCAAAAAAGGAACTTAAGTCGACTAGCTTCCTTTGGATATCCAACAGATTAAACCGTCCCCGTATTGAATGGAACCAATGGTGTAGTTTTAGTTTTTAACTTCTGTATCTTTTTCCGTTTATTTCCTGTTTACATGAACCTTGTATATTCACTAGCATCTTGCTAGTTTTCTTTATAATAATATATTGACTGTTCTAAAAAAAATCAGACGTCGTTCAAAGTAAATGAAAATTCACTCGGATTGCCACCTCATGCCATCCAACGCTCCATATCACGTTTTAAGTTTCACTCTCATTTTGTGTTTTCTCCTAAAATCAAAGTATAACCTTTCCAGTTAGTCCCTTATCTATTACACACAATTTATATACACCTCAAACACACTTCCTCAACCACCACTCTCCCAAGCCATTATCTTTTCCCTTCTCTGAATCAAGAACCTAAATCACCCACGAGAACACCAATCAATGGTTTTATCTGTTTTCGCCTAATTATTTTGAGTTCGATTCCCGAACCATTGAATATTTTGAGGTAGATTCAACGATTTTCGCCTTCTTTTGTTAGATCTAAAGGTATAGTCACGTGGTATATAAAACTACTACTGATTTTGTTTCTTTCTTGTTTTAGATCTTCGATTCATATATAGCTGAACATTTTGTCTTCAATTACGTTTATAATAATTATATTGTTTCATATTGTTTATTCTATTTTAGATCTTGAACAATAGTGAATGGATGAAGAAAACAAGAAAGGCTGCGAATTGTATCCAAGGGTGAATGAAAGACGATATAGGCTAGCGCTTGTATATTTTTTCTATTGATAGCATGATCAACATTGAATTTGTATTAGTTTTTTTTTTTTAAAAGGTGTGGATAATTAGGATTAAATCTTACATCTTTGTATTGTAAATATATATATTGGCCAAATAAAGTATATTTGTTTTATTTTTCTAAAAGTTTTATATTATTCCTGCTTTGTATAATTTATATTAATTATTAGAGTAAATTACAAATTTGGTCCCTGTCGTGGGTCAAAAATTACCGTTTTCGTCCTTACCTTTCATATATTACCGTTTTGGTCCAAAAAACTTTGGTCCGTCAACGCTTTTGGTCCAATTCTCTAAACGGACGTTAAACACCCATCACGTGATCTGCACGTGATGGGTATTTTAGTCTTTTCATTACCACAGGGACGAAAACGGTAATTTTTGACCCACGACAGGGACCAAAATTGTAATTTACTCTTTATTTTATTTTTTGTAATTAGCACAGGGACAAAATTGTAATTAGCACAGGGACAAAATCCTGATTGACTTTTCCATCTAAGATCGTGAGTTTACTCTGCTTTCCATTATATCATTTCTCAAACACAAGTTACTTACATTTCATACATATATTTGTATCTAATAACATAAACACACATACAACCACTATTACGCCGGCGGCCAGCTCCACCACCACACCGCCTGCTATTGCCACCACCACACAGCCAGCAGCCCTGTAACTAGTCTCTCTCTCACCAAAATTACTTCGTTGTATATGTATAGATCTATATGTATATATATATATATATATAGATCTACCACCACAAACACACTTACCGTCATCATTACATAGACGATGGTGGGTTTTTCCCAGTGGTCGGCGGCGGCGGATTGTAGCAAAAGGAGTGGGTGGATTATTTTCCGATGGACGACGACGGTACCGATGGATGGCAATGAGGCTCGTCAAATTAAACAAAATGAAGATCTTGATGTTTGGTGGCGGATCTACTTTACCTTTGAAAGTGAAGTTGATCATTTTTTTTTCTACTCCAGTAGGTAAGCAAATAAGAAATAACAAGGTGTTTGGTGGTGGGTCTAGTTTCTTGCAGATTCTGATGGTCTTTAGAATCAACGTTGATGTTTCCTTGATTTGGGAACAAAATTGGCATGGACAAAGCTTGTTCATGGATACAACTGTTTTACTCGTCCTAATATGTACACAAAAGGTGAAGGAAAAAAGTCAACAAGTTTAATGCAAATGAAATTGTTTTGCAGGTTGGTAAAATCTATATTATTAAGCAAATGATCTGTTTGGATTTGTATGTATTTGTACTTGTATGGATATAGAGGTTGATATAGATATTGATTTGTATTTGTTTGGATTTGTATGTGTCGGTATGTATATTGTTGTTTCTATTTTCCTTCATAATGGTTTTTGATTCCTCATTAATTTTATGAACTGAATATGAAAATGTTTATGTATTGAAATTAGCATCTGTATATATATGTATGTATGAATCTGGGTAAAGGAGGAGGAAAAGTGATTGGAGGGGAAGGCAGGGTGAAAAAATACTGAAATAACCTTGTATGTGCTAATTACAAAAAATAAAATAAAGAGTAAATTACAATTTTGGTCCCTGTCGTGGGTCAAAAATTACCGTTTTCGTCCCTGTGGTAATGAAAAGACTAAAATACCCATCACGTGTAGATCACGTGATGGGTGTTTAACGTCCGTTTAGAGAATTGGATCAAAAGCGTTGACGGACCAAAGTTTTTTGGACCAAAACGGTAATATATGAAAGGTAGGGACGAAAACGGTAATTTTTGACCCACGACAGGGACCAAATTTGTAATTTACTCTAATTATTATTACAAGAATTCACCATAATAAATCTTTTGTAGTTTCCGACAAATTCTCTCACAATTATTAATTTTTATATATAATTAAAAAAATAGAACTAATTAATTTCGTAGGAAATTCATTGGAAGTTAAAAAATATTACTGAGGAATTTTCGACATAATTGTTTTGATAGAAATTCGTCGGAAACGTCAACTATATTTTCCGATGAACTACCGACATCAATTTCGTCGGAGAAACTCGTTAAACAGCAAATATTTGAACATTTTGTAAGTTATTTTCAATGTATACAGTGAGGGATTTCCGAGGAAATAATCCGTCGGAAAATAAAATTTTCGTTGGAAAATTTCGTCAGTAATTGTTTCCGAGGTGGGTTTTTCCGACAACCAATTTTCGTCGGAAATTTCTCGGTAAAACGTTTTTCCTACGAATTTCCTACGAATTTTGTCGTCGGTGATACCCAGTTTTTAAGTAGTGCTCCTTCCTATCTTTAGAAAAAAAATCACGGTCATATATCTTCAACAAAAAAAAACATACGTTTTTTTATATATTAATTTTTTTTTGGTATTTTGTTCGTGTTTGTTAATTATTTGATATTTAATTGTTATGTTATTGTTATTTTTCTTCTTTCACTTGAATGGGCCTATCGGGCCAATTTGTGTTCTTTTGGACCTAACGGTTCAAGTATGTATTCAACCTGTGTATTTGGGCCTATTGACCCAATACGTTCATCAATTGTATCAATGGGCCAAACGGGTCATATGTGTTCTTCTTTCACTTGAATGGGCCTATCGGGCCAATTTGTGTTCTTTTTGGACAAACGGGTCATATGTGTTCTTCTTTCACTTGAATGGGCCTATCGGGCCAATTTGTGTTCTTTTGGACCTAACGGTTCAAGTATGTATTCAACCTGTGTATTTGGGCCTATTGACCCAATACGTTCATCAATTGTATCAATGGGCATATGTGTTCTTCTTTCACTTGAATGGGCCTATCGGGCCAATTTGTGTTCTTTTTCATTGTATCAATGGGCAAACGGGTCATATGTGTTCTTCTTTCACTTGAATGGGCCTATCGGGCCAATTTGTGTTCTTTTGGACCTAACGGTTCAAGTATGTATTCAACCTGTGTATTTGGGCCTATTGACCCAATACGTTCATCAATTGTATCAATGGGCCAAACGGGTCATATGTGTTCTTCTTTCACTTGAATGGGCCTATCGGGCCAATTTGTGTTCTTTTGGACCTAACGGTTCAAGTATGTATTCAACCTGTGTATTTGGGCCTATTGACCCAATACGTTCATCAATTGTATCAATGGGCCAAACGGGTCATATGTGTTCTTCTTTCACTTGAATGGGCCTATCGGGCCAATTTGTGTTCTTTTGGACCTAACGGTTCAAGTATGTATTCAACCTGTGTATTTGGGCCTATTGACCCAATACGTTCATCAATTGTATCAATGGGCCAAACGGGTCATATGTGTTCTTTTTTCATTTGAATGGGCCTAATGGGGTAGATACCTATATTTATTACATTTATAGGTTTGTGTATTTGGGCCTATTGGGCCCAATACGTTCACCAATTGTGTCAATAGGTCATATGTGTTCGTTTTTCACTCGAATCAGCTTATTGGTTCCTAAACCTCGTTCACTATCTCATGTGGACTTACCGACCCATACAAGTTTTGGTTTAGGTCAAACCCAATTGGCCTCTTGCCCCTTAATAGTATGTAGTGTATGTAGATTTAATATATACTACATACGTACATACATTTAGTATTGTATAGGTATATGTATTTATGTCTCACGTATTGTCTTAGTAGTGATAGCGCACAACCCATAGAATATTTCATTTAAATGTTTAATTATTAATAAAAGTAAATTGGTATAACTTATTACTACACACATAACTTTATACGTATATACATATTTAATACCTAAAATATTGTATATTTATAAATTTAGCATTAACTTGTTCTTAGAATCACATATATCTATATCTATATAATATAATATATACACATTTACATATATAATACACATAGAAAATTTTTTACAAATTTTGTTCTCCTCTCGATTATTTAACAGTAGTATTTCACTAGACATTTTTATACTTCACACTGAATATGAACTTAATTGCATTTAAACATTCATATCAACAAAGTATCACATATCCACTAATAAACTTAATTGCATTTAAACATTCATATCAACAAAGTACCACATATCCACTAATAATTAAACATTCATGTATATATTCTTTTTTTACATCAAAAATTCTTATCTTACATAATACTCGTAAAAACAAAACACTAGTATATGACCATATTTTATGCTCAAATAGTATAGAGGAAAAATCCCTAGGTCAAGCTAAATTCTCCAAGTTATTAGCCAAAGGTGCCGTTCAAAAAAAAAAATAGCCAAAGGTTATATGCATTCAATTGTCAAAGTTGTTCCGAAAGGCTATAAAAAAGTCAAAACAAAAACAAACACACAAAGCAAAAAATTGCACAAAAGCAGAAACAAGCAACCAAAAACAAGGCACAAGTGGTAGAAAGCAATACCAATTAACGCCCAATAATCCTCTGAATAGTAAACAAACAAAAGTTAACAGACCAACATCAACATCACCTGGATACCACAGATGGTGGACCCAACAGTATAAACCCTAAATAGATAACCCGAAAACCTAAATGGGTCAAATACTTTTAACTGCTAATTAACTATATGTAGTATAAGTAGGATAATTTTTTGTTAAAAAAAAAAACTACATATCTTATCTACCTATATATATAACCAAAAAGGTTAAATCTTATATTCTTGTTTACACGTGATGTTTTATACATCTCTTCTTTACTTATAACTTATATAATGTTACATAAAAATATGATATTAATTATAACTTATACGAGTATAATGTTACATAAAAATATGATATTATTATGTTTATTGAGGATAAGTATATTCATCTCAATTCTCAAGTGGACATACCCTTCACATGATAGACAAGCCTATATTTTATAGATATATTTGTCTATATAGGCAGTCAGTCTAGGCTGCAAGTTTTATGGTTGATTTGAAGTTATCCGAAAACGGCAATCTGTACGTAAGTTTTATGCATGGTTGTTTTGGAGCTATCCAAGGACATGTAAGTGCACGATTCAAAGAAATTGATACGCGCGATGGAGACAAAGGCAAAGTAGTGGAGACACCATCTTTTCTATTGCTGTACCTATACCTACGTCAACAAAAGGCCAAAATTATTACCGACCATATATATATGTACATAGTATTCCGTTCAAATTATATCGGAAATCGTTTAGAACCTAACTATTACATTATTACTAATATAAAGATAGTTAACAAACTAATAGGAGAACTATCCCTGTTGTAGAATAAAGAGAGCACAATTTATACAATTTACAATCTATATTACTAACAAGAAATTAAGATGGACATCTTACCTATATATGTTAGCTAGTAGTCATTTTATAATAAGTTAACTTTAATGTCGCAACAAGAATTAGTGCTGTCGATTCTAATATGTGCTGTTAAATGCGTGTAGCGTTACTTTTTGGAGAAGCAGCTGATTATAAATTTTGGCCTTTTGTTGATCATACGTTACAATTTTTTATGTACCTGATTATAAATTAAATTATACTACATACTTATACAGTATATCTCCATTATCTACCAATAAACTAAACCAAGATTGAGATATTCTTGAAATTACACGTGGCGTAATCCTTGATCGACACGTGTCATTTTAATTTATTTATTTTATTAATTTTTTTTATTGTATATAGATTCAATTTCCTTATTAGACTTAGAATTGAACTCTAACTCTTAGCTTATAGATACAAAACACATTATAACCTTACTTGATTGATCGTTGTCTAATTAATAAAATTGTCTCTTTTTCTTTCTCAATTCTTCAACTCATATTAAATATATATTACTTATATATATATTACTTATGATAAGTTAATAACATGAAGACTTCAAAAAATTAAGTTTACGATCCGAAATCGCAAGGCTATTTATGTAATAGAAGATGAATAAAAGTTGGAGAAGCAGCTGTAGATTTCTAGGATATGAGAATATGAGATGTGCGCGCCTTTTATTCCCTAGCCCAAAATCAAAGAGCAGTAAAAAAGCCCAATAACTTATTATGGGCTCAAAATATATTAACATTGGGGCCTTATAATTCAAGTGCCTCAGGTGATCGCGTAGCCCAAATATATTTTTGGGCCGGCCCTGATCTTGCCTTACTTGTTTCTTTGCAATTGAAAGCGGAAACTCAAGGTATTTATTTATTTATTTATTATCACTCATACAGTAATAATTAGCGGGCATAATAACCATATCAGTTACAACCGAAATTGTTCGTCCCGATAATTATTCACATTTAGATGAACGCTAGAATTTATCCTTGTTATATAATCTAGTAAAATAAAATTTTTTAAACATGTTGAAATGTTAACCAGATGTTATTTTAAATTGTTATCATGATTTTTTAATGAAAAGTTAGCATTATGTTTATTGTTATCATTATATTATATACTTATCCTATTGAAATAGAAAAGCAGTTTTTAAATAATTCTACATCTGAAATTGTGGAAAAATAATCTCGTAATATACGAGTATAATATGTAAAAGCTTCGTCACAACAAAAATATAGGCCGTCAATATAATTATACGAATTGAAGACTATAAATACTCAATTATTCTTTATCATCCCAAATTCTTCAAACACAATTTAATTATTTTAATTCAATGGGGAATACAATTCAAAAACCCCAACAAAACCCTCAAGATCACGATGCAGAGAACCCACAAGTAGAAGAAGATGAAACGTTCACTTGCGAGATTTGCATTGAACCCGTCAGCCTCCCCAACATCAAATTCAACAACAACAATCTTTGCGCTCATCATTTTTGCACCCATTGTATCATCAAATATATAAAAGTGAAACTCGAGGAAAAAGTGTCTGACATCAAATGTCCTGCCATGACTTGCCAACACTCTATCGAACCCTTATCATGCCGTCCCAAACTCACACGTCGAGTGTTTGAAAAATGGTGCGACGTGTTATGTGAATCAAGTGTGTTAAGGGTTGATGGGGTTTACTGCCCAAACATCAAGTGCGGGGAGTTAATTTTGAATGAGTGCGGGGATACAAATTTGAAGAGATGTGTTTGTGCGTATTGCAAAAAGCCTTACTGTTTCCGTTGCATTGTTCCATGGCACGATGGTTCTACTTGTGTGGAGGTTGAAGATGAAAACGACGTCGCTTTTGAGCATGTTTCGAAACGGAATAAATGGCAAAGGTGTCCGGTGTGTAGGCATTGCATTGAGCGCATCAGTGGTTGCAATGCAGTTAAATGCAGGTAATTTGTTCTGCTTCAGTTCCTCCATGACACACATACAATAGCACACTAAAATTTGAGAGTTGATTAGAGTTCAATCCTATAAGGACTAAGATTAAAACATATCATTGCTCTATGTTTTTTAATGACTAGATTTTGGTCCGTGTTAACACAAGGGATTATTAAGGTATTTATTTTGTTTATGTTAACTTAGAAGATATAAATCAAAGTGAAATGTTCATATGAAAACTAAAATTTTTGTGAAAATTAGAAAACTGACTAAAACACACTGTGATATGAATTTAACACAATGTGTTTTAATTGTGTTTTTTAAATTTTATTGTGTAATCTAAAAACACATTGTGTTAAGCTTTAAATCACAGTTTGTTTTTTATAGCGCTTGAAAATAGAAAAGTGTTCAAACACACTGTGATATGAACTTAACACAATGTGTTTCTAAAAATAATTAAAAACACATTGTGTTAAATTCAGATCACGGTGTGTTTTGGCCAGTTTTCATGAAAATTTTAGTTTTTAGATGATCACAAATATTGAATTACATTTTTTTATATAATATACTTATGTATATGAATACATTTAAGAACCAGAAAGTTAGTCCAAACTTATTTAATTGTGTTGTTATAGAAAAAACAAAGTAATAATATCCAATATTGAAAGTAAAAATGCAACTGCATATATATAATCACATATATATAAGTAGGGGAAGAGAATATGAGGCTGTTAGGCACCTAAGTTGGGTGAAAGACCCCTCACATACCTTTTTTTAAATCATAAAAATCATGGGGGCCAAACATTTATTCAAAATATTAAAATATTGGTATGTGAGGGGTTTTTCACCCAAGTTGAGTGCATAACAGCCCCATACTCACTTTTCTCATATAAGTAAAATAACCACTTATAACATACTTTTAAGTTAATTATATCCATTGGTAAGATCTTTGATCTTGAGATGATCCACCTGGGTTCGAGTCTCACATTTCAATTTATGAGGGTGGATTAATAGGGGTTTTCGAAAGTCCTGGTTCCAGGCATACGTGTAATTTAAGAGTAGGAGTAGAATAGAATGTCGTTCAAAAAAAAATGAAAAACACTTTTCAATAAAATTCTTTAGAGATTGCATGTTCAGTTATTGGTTCATTAAAAAACAAATATCGTAGTGATCACATAGACTCACATGCTCTGGCACTGGGCTCGCAAAACGAGTCAACTCGTATAATTAATTTACTCGCAAAGTGAATCACACACATGATTAAAAAAATTACAAAGAAAAAAATCTTTGTGAAAAATCCGGCACTAGGTGTGACATAAATGAAATAGCAACTCGTCACATAGACAAAAAAAAAAGGTAAATGTATAGGAACCCCTTAGTCACGTCGACCATCAGTTACTATTTACAAAAATCTTTGCAAAACACCAGACACAACCAAAAGGGAAAAAGCTGAAACGGGATCCGATATAATATGAACTTTCACCCGCTTAGTTAAAAATCATTATGTCATGAATATGTTTGTTAAAACGTGTGAAAAAAACACACAAATAAACCGTAATAGAAGCCCGAACGAGATATGATATGGCAAAAAAAATAGATATAATAGTTGAGAATTCAAGCGGATGCGATGTAGCAAAATGCTATAGTGGTACGGAGTGTGCTACGAAAAGGTTTGATGACTTAAAAGGAAAAAGTGTGAAAAAAAACCAAAAAGTAACTCATAGTAGAAATTCTTAAAGAGATGCGATGTGGACAATTCAAATAGTGTCACGGGGAGTGACATGAACGAATAACAACTCGACACGCAGGGGGTTACTATTCACAAAAAAATGTGGAAAAAACCATGAAAAACCGTTAAAAAAAACTCAAATGAGATCCGATAAGGTTAAATCCAAATAATGATGCATGGTTTAAAATTAACCAATAGAAAAGTGTCATGTGGCGGTGTCATGGTTCATAACCATTATCTTTAAAGATATTATAATGCAATGTATCACTACCATTGCTTACGTGTCCTTGTCTAACTAATTTTTATGTTTTGCATGTTGAAATCAAATATTTAGTGTGCGAATTGAAAGTCAATATGCTATTGTTAATTGTAATGTCATTTGAAAATTTATATGCTGTTGAAATAGTCAAACATTATAAATGGATGTTACTGATTTGATTTCTTGAAGTAGAAAATGCTAATTATAAGACTATAAGGTTATCAATTATATACCTTCCATATACTGTTGAGTATTGCTGTATAACTTTTTGTTTGTTGATTAACATTTAAACCTCAAATCTGCTATGAATGTTACTTTGCTTTTTATTCTTTCAATTGAATAGTAGTCATATCATCCCTCGTATATGTCCATGAATATATCTAAAAGTTATATATGATGAAGAGCATCAACTGGAATCAAACGCTGAATTTGTTATCACTTCATCATCAAAAATTACACTTGAATACATTTTATTATTCATACTCTATTTGTTATAGGTATAGTGTTGTTTTATTCCATTATATGATTTGTATTCTTGTTTGTTTGATTATTTGGTGTTTGAGTTATTGTTTATTGTTACTAAAGAACAATGGCACTGAGCAAAACGTTTTGTTCCGATTGCATGCAGTTTTTATGTTAATGTGAATGCACAACCCATAAATGTATTTTTTGTTATTGTTTAGTTATAGATACTTATCATAATTGTGTATATTCAAGTTGTGTCATATCTTATGCGGGACACCCCTTTTTGCTGTAAGAATTTAACATATACGTACTTAATTTGGTTGTTGACTAAATTAAGAATTGAACCTATCTAAGTTCTCACTTTTATTAGTAGATACCCTGCTTTCAGTTTGTGGCAATTTAGTTTAAATAGTTGCTATTACTTTTACAGGTATATATGTACGTGAATGGGTGAATTACTCTATTCACTAAAATTCGTTCTATATTTATTGATTACTATGTCCCGAAAGGGTCTTAACATAGTTTTTTTTTTGTTGTTTATATATATATATAAACGTGTAGATGTGGAATCCAATTTTGCTACATATGTGGAAGCCGAGGTTGTGTGTGCAACTGTTGGTGGACTATACCTGCTGGTTGGCGTCTTTTGATTGTGTCATCCACGTTTCTTCTTTTCATTTTTATTCTTGTTTATGTTTGTTACTTACGGGCTTACTCCCACTACAAAAAAAATTCTTTTTAGTGGCACACATTTTTAGTAACATATTTATGTTTCACTATATGATGGTTTTTAGTGACATTTGTACATGTGTTGCTAAATAATTGATATATTATTGGCACTTAATAATTGTGTTACTAAAGAATGGATGTATTAGTGGCACTTAAAAATTGTGTTACTAAAGAATGGATGTATTAGTGGCACTTAAAAATTGTGTTTCTACAGAATGGATGTATTACTGGCACTTAGAAATTATGTTACTAAAGAATGGATGTATTAGTGAAACTTAAAAATTGTGTTATTAAAGAATGGATGTATTAGTTGCACTTAAAAATTGTGTAAGTAGTGTATATATATTAATGCCAGAAAATATTATGTCACTATCTTCCAATAAATATAAAACGACTTCCTAAAATCATTTTTGAAAAAGATATTGAAACATCCCAAGGTGTATCAATATACCAAAGTATATTGTACACAGAACAGTTGTAGAGAGGGGTGAATACAACTTAATTCAATCTTTACAAACTTTTGTTAAAACGTTTTAAAGACTCAGCTTATATGTTAAGTAAGTAAAGACCATGAATCAATAAAACAGTAAAACAGTAAATATTAAAAGACATTCTTATTTATAAGATTTGATTCTTATTTTAGAGGATCGGTGTTAAGATCATAAGGTGGGGGGCCGTGGGGGGCCTCCTCGACGGGGGGTTGGGTGCCCCGGTGTTTATGGCCTCATCCCTCGAGGGGGATGACGAATCCGGCATGGGATCGTAGTTGGTCTTTCTTTCACTAATGATCTCACCATTGTGTTTTATATAGTTAGTCTCCGAGAAATAAATCTGTTAATAAGATACAAATACATTTAATTACCATTACAAAGATATGGATATCCATTACAAACTTGAAACTTATTTATAAGATGTGATTTGTTTACAAGTATTTATTTATGTTGTCTACAACAAAAACTAGGTAGATAGAAAAGAAATGAACAACAGCTAGATGTACTGCCATCATGCCGGCCCACTTTTCTTTCCTCAATATCACTAGTCTAATCTGTTTCAGATGTTGCGTGTAATTAAATGCAACAAACAGTAGAAACAAGTAGTATTTAACTAGTAATAAGCCTCGTGCGTAGTTTTTGTATTTATAACAAAACAGTTGTGTTCGCATATATAACGCACACCTTGATAGTACTTTGAAGGTGCGAGTAAAAAACGATGTTATTGTTATCTATTATATGACTTTACAATGCATAACACTACAAAATTACAAATACATTTTTGATTGATAGATAATAGTCGCAAAGGACCAGTAATGCAAGTGGGTTTCAAAATAAAAATCATGCATGTAGTTTTAATCTCAAAGGTCCAAACGTTTTAAAGAATAACGAGAGAAAGGTACCCGTGCGTTGCGGCGGTGATAAAGGTGATGGCAGGGTGGTGATGTAATGGTGGTGGCGACGGTGACGGTGATGAGGTGATCTACCTGATGGGCTCCGCCCTCGGATTTTTAAAAATTCGTTGAAAGTATATCGAATGACCACTCTAATGAAAGAACATGGAATTTTATGAACACCCGTATAGTTTTTATAATTTATCGATGTATGGTTTTTGAGATAAAAGATTTTGAATGAATTAGAGGAATAAAATGATTTATAGAGGAGAGAGAAAATAATGAGTGGTGGAAATTTGAGTAGAAGGAAATGGTATTATAGTTATTTTAGTTAAATATAGAATAGATAGAAAGGACATTTTGAAAACGTAAATGTTGAAACTTAAAATTTTAGACATGGCTATTTGCTTTATAATATAGTATAGATATATATAAAATATAGTTGTTAGTATTATCAACAATGAGAAACTACAAATCTAGAACAAAGCCTTAAGAAAAAGGTCATTAATTAACAAAAAATGAATTTCATTTTGTTTGGAATATAAACTTGATTAAATAATGGAAAAAATGAGATAATAGTAAAAAAAATGTTCAAAAAGAAAACAGAGAATGTATATTGGATTATTGGTATTTGGTAGTGATGGAGACTTGTAAAACATGCAACAAAAAGTGTACAACTGAAAAAGCAATTCAACTTGTACCATATGCATAAATGTTGGTAAATAGCATATTGGTTTTTAGAGGCACAGGGTAACCCCACCAGAAAAAGGGCAACCCCACCAGGGTATTAGCGGCGACGTCGCCGCTAATGGTGGGACCCGACAAACTTTGGAACCATGACTGACGAAGCACGTTCCCGAGGTACCACGTAACACGTATTAGCGGCGACGTCGCCGCTAATACGTGCCACGTGGCACCTCGACAATCTTGACAGCATTACTGAACACGAGGTGCCACGTGGCACGTATTAGCGGCGACGTCGCCGCTAATACGTGATACGTGGCACCTCGCACTGACAGCATTCGAGGTGCCACGTATCACGTATTAGCGGCGACGTCGCCGCTAATACGTGCCACGTGGCACCTCGTCAGCCTTGGACCCATGACTGCCGATCATATAAATCCGTATTTCGTTTGGCATTCAAAGTACATGTTCTATTTTCTTTCTTCATTTCGATTTCAAATCTTTACTCACTCGACCCAAGCAATGAATCACAATTTCACAATTATATAAATTGGCTTATATAATCCGTATTTCGTTTGGCATTCAAAGTACATGTTCTATTTTCTTTCTTCATTTCGATAACAAACAGAATCACAATTTTCTTTCGCATTTTTGTTTAAGATGGATAGTTTTGAGGCTATTTGGGCAGACCCAGAAAACGTACGTATTGAAGTGCCCGATGATGAGTTTGAGTCACCTGATGCAGAAGGTCAATTTGACTGCGAACCTGGAGACTTAGAAACCGAGGAGGTGTTCGCTTCCGTCGAAGAATTGACGGAGTGGGCTAAAAGAACAGCACTGGAGTTGGGTTATGTTCTAGTCACACGGCGGTCGAACAAAAACTCGTTAAAGGTGGTCAATAAGGTGACACTAATATGTCACCACGGTGGACCACGCGATAAAAGGTTAACTGGGCCACCCAAACGGTCAACAAGATAGGGTGTCCCTTTACTTTGGAAGGCCGCCCTGGGTATGATGGTGGTTGGAGGGTAACTGTCAAGGACTGGAAACACAATCATGATCCAGCTACCGATCTGCAGGGGAATGCATACGCGAGACGGATGACGGAAGAAGAAAAGCAATATGTGGGAAACCTATCTGATCGCGGTATGTTCCCACGCCAGATCCTGGTTAACATGAAAAATGAATTTCCAGGAAACCTGACTCGAAGAGGAGACATTACCAACTTTCTGAAATCGAGACGGAGGGCGGGCCATGCAGGACATACTCCAATGCAGGTACAAACATCATATTAGTGATTACGTACTCCGTTGTTGGAAGTGACATATTTACTATATCTTGTTCACCTGTCGCAGGTTATGTTCTCACTGATGCAAGAGAAAAATTACTTTTACCAGTTTACTACAAATAGTAAAAATGGACGGTTGGAGAATCTCTTTTTCATGCATCCAACATCAATGACCCTATGGCGCGCATTTCCCTGGGTTATTGAAATAGACTTCACGTACAAAACCAACGTGTACAACATGCCGCTTGTTGAGATTGTCGGCGTCACTTCAACGGGCCGGACCTTCAGTTTAGCATATGCTTTTATCGTAAACGAGCAGGAGGCGAATTATAAATGGGTGTTACAATGTCTGAAGTCCACCCTTGTTGAAGGCTTAACTGTTCATGTGGTTTTAACTGACAGGGAGCTGGCCCTGATGAGAGCATTGAAGGTTGTTATGCCGCAAGCGAAACACCTGTTGTGTAGGTACCACATATGGCAAAACATAACCAAACACTGCGAACCGGCATTGCGGGTGAAGAAAGATGTTAACATCTTTATGCTTAACGTGTGGTGGAAAAGAGTCTATGAATCTCGGACTCTTGACGAGTTTAAAGCATACGAGAAGGAGTTAAAGAAAAAATTGGGAGCTTATCCAGGTGTCTACAAGTACCTCAACGATAATTGGTTGTCCCCGTACCGAGAGCATTTTGTGTCATGTTGGGTGGATGAACATCTCAACTATCAGAACCACACCACAAACAGAGTCGAGGCCGAGCACCACCATCTGAAGGAAGAGCTGAAAGGGAAATGTACATTTACTAGAATCCTGCAATGTGTTGATTCTGTCATTATCGGTCAAGAAACTGAAATAAGGGGCCAACTGGGGTATAGCAAGGGAACCCGGCTGGGTAAACATAACTACAACTGTATGAAGGCCCTGCTGGGAACGGTTTCACATAAAGCTTTGGACATCATGGTTGATGAAATCATTCGCTTAGACAAACAACTGAAAAAACATGTGAAAAAGTGCGGGTGCAAGGTTCGGTATAGTTGTGGGCTACCATGTGCCTGCAAGATTGCCGAGTACATGCACCGTGGTTAGTATGTTTTAATATATATTTTTTTAATCATACCAACATAATGTCGTATACTTATTGATATATAAAAATGCAGAGACTCGTATTCAGCCGCATGTAATAGACCCGTTTTGGAGAAAGCTTGACTTAACACCATCGACATGTCTAAAAGAGGAAGACGATGTAGAAGATGTCCATGAAGTCGTAGGTGATCTTACAACTTTCTTGGTGGAGCAACCCAAGGCCCAACGGAAACATTGGTTGTCTAAGATAAAGGACATGTTTAAGCCGGGTAACTCACAACTGAAAGATCCCATTGTTCAGAAGAGCACACGCGGTAGACCGGTCGGGTCGAAACAAAAGCCGCCAAAGGTAGACCAAACACATCATAAGCTTAATTAGTGATTTAATAAAATTTATAAAACTAAGTGATTTTAAGTAATTGTTTTATTTTATTGGTCTAGGTGCCCGATCTTAACAAAAAGCCACCTGGGCTTCGGAAATCTAAGTCCAGTCGCCCAAGGACTGAAGAGGTGCCAGATCTGAATAGCCCGCCACCTGTGCAGCCCGCCAGACAAAGTGAGTACGCGCCCACCAAATCACGGTATGATGACCCGCAGGGTGCGCGACACAGTATGTACGAGCCGTCCCAATCATGTCGTCTCCCCGAGACACGAAACTTATTCGGGGAGACGACCCAATCCGAATGGGTAAAGGATAATCTAGACTTTTTCGGAAACCTCTTCCCATATCCAGGTCTTGAGAATATATATACATTCGGGGACCCGTCCCAATCCTATGGGGACCCGTCCCAATCCTATGGGGTCCAAAATTTATATGGCTGGGGGGAACCATCCCAATCATATGCGGTCCAATCTGAGCAGCCATATGCCAAGTCAAAGTCAGAGCCAGATTCAGAGGCAAAGTCAGAGGCAAAGTCAGACACCAGTTGGGTTGGGTATATTGCGGAACCGATGAACGCCAGACTGTCCCGAAACATCGCATGGGTACTAGATGAGCTGCCAACGTACATTCGACCTTACGTTGTCGGCGCACAGAATGTCAAAGGGGATGGTAGTTGTGGATTTCGAGCTACCGCGGTAGCTTTGGGGCTAGATGAGGATTACGGTTCGGAGTGGGTTCGTACGCAAATGCTAGAAGAGTTTGAATCTGACCGCGAAGGGTACATGCGAATGTATGGGCCCGAGGGCAAACGCATATTAGAGGCGTTGCAAACCTCTTATTATAAACAATGGCGTCCCAAGGACCATTGGATGAGTAAAGTGTTTTTCCATATCCTCCTGGCCAATAAGCTAGGTATAATAATCAACTGCATCAGTTTACGTGACGCCCGAACAGTATTCCCGATGCATCATGGATTGGATCAATTAATGTTGGCTCAACCGATAACTATTGCTCTCGTAAATGAGGAGAGCCATTTTGTTGCAGTGGAATTAACAGGTGAGTACCCAATGGCTTACAAGAATCCAGAATGGTCATACTACGCAACCCCGCCTGCACGTGCAGTGGCATCATTGTACGCACATCGAGAACAAGCGTTTCAAGAATGGATGTATGCAAACTGCCCAAGAATACCACCTGGGCCTCCTATTGTTATAGATGATTAAATTCATTACAATAATAAATATTTTGTTATATTTTTTGTTTTTATACATAAATATTTGTTTTCCAATAATATAAATTTTATCATTATTTATTATCTTATTTAACCGACATCCCCTTTTTGCTAATAGTGCTGGTGGGGGTACCCTTTTTGCTCCGTTGGTGTAGTTATTTTTTTTTTTTTAATAAGATATTTGGTATGATGCCGAAGATAAAAGGAACTTACATTGAACAAGATGGACTAATTTGCCTTGATGGACAAAGTATAGTTATCATTTAGAAAAAGTTAATAGCCATAAATGACGTGAAAAAGTAAAATATAAAGACCAATTACAATTTTTTTTTTATCTTAATCTAGTTAAACAACAATGATTCGAAATAGTCATTTGATCCACTACTTTATTCATGGTGTACCTCTTTTTTTGGATAGTCTCCACACTATTAAAAGGCCTTATAGTAGTCATTTGATCCACCACTTTGATTCATGGTGCTACGGGATGTTTTTGCATAAAAAGTTTGCACAAACCAACTATTTAAACAATTTATAGCTAGTACTTTTTAAGTGTTCGTTTCATCTACATAAGTTTTTAATATATATCTGATTGTTTCAAAGTTCCTTATTCACGTCAACAAAAATGAAGTATCTTGAAAAAAAAATGCAGAAATCAACATACTTTAACAAATATAATTAATATATATATAGTATATATATATATATATATGGGGATGGGAATATAAGGCTGTTAGGTACTTAAGCTTAGGTGTGGAACACTCACAATACATAATCAAAATAAAGACATAATGTACATAATACATAGAAAACTTCAAAATAAAGAGGTTCATAAAAATTACAAACTAATCACTATCACTATCACTATCCAAGCGATGTGTGGGTAATGAGGCGGAACTAGACCCGGCGATGTCCCAAGGGCTCGGAGGGTTGAAGAATTGATCCACGTTAAACCACGGCTCCTGAGCTGGGGCCTCCAAAGGAGGGTCAACAATAGGCGGGAGGTCGACATTCAGTCCTCGTGTTCCTCTAACCAAACGCCCAACCCCGCGGGTATGTCCCGACCGGATCCCCAAAGCTTCCAAAAATGTCTGACTCGGCGGGGTGTTGGGCTGTTGGGAAAGTGCCTGGTGGGATTCAACAAGCCGGTCCTGTACCACATTAAATCATAAACAAATAAAAAAGTTAGTTTTAATTAATAAAAATTTACAAAAAATACAAATTTAAGTGTTGTGCAGAACTTACATAAATGGGAGGAGCTCTTGCCTGCACCGTCCCATCGTGTAATGTGTGGGCCCGCAAAAAGAACTCAGGCGGGGGCTCCCGTTGCCCCTGATTACTACGCTGTATATACATTAATAAAAGTTATATATATGTATGTGTATCTCTCTCTATATATATATATATACATATTTATAATAAAACGTAAAAATAATAACTTACAGCGTATTCATATTCACGCTGAGCGTATAACTGGCGACCGTGAGTACTGACAAGATTATCTTGTCCATGCCTGTTAGTCGCGTTTCTTTGGGCAACAAGCATCCGGTGCTCCCTGGTCCAGAAATGCAGTAGATCCCTCCAGACATCTTGAGGCATTCCATGCGGCGGAACACCTTCGAATTCCCCGAGTCTATCTAACCCACCCCTGTCGCTAAACCATTTCCCCTTGAATTTTGATTTTTTATCCCTGTAGTTCTTTTGGGCATCTTGACGAATCATGTTTTCAATAGCGACCCGTAAGGGGTGACCGTCTTCGTTATTTAGATACGGGTCCAAGTAGAACCGTCTCTGCAATTTTGTAGTAATAGTCAGCATCTACCCTAATTTTGTAATGACGTATTTAAATTGTAAAATAAAATGTTTTAAACCTGGAGCCAGGGAATAAGTCCATCCCTGATGTGTGCGGGCACCTGATCCCACGAGTCGTAAGTATGCGGGACGGTAGCGACATATGTCCCCAAATAGCTCTTGTACCATTTGGAGGTGTCACCGATAGTCTGCCACCTGCTTTCAGCGGTATCAAGTCTAAGAGTTATACGTCGTCCAGACTTCTGAAACTCCCGCTCCAGTTCCTTGTTAGCAGCGGCAGCTCTCCCTGAGCTATTCCCTACAAAGCAAAAATATAGAATAAATATATATACATAAATATATATATATTACATACATCTATATATACTTACCCCCGCTACGCTTGCAGCCCCATTGGGGATTCCACCCCCAATTTGGAGGGTCATTGCCACCATCTCCGCCATGAACAGCAGCCATTTTAACCTACATAAGTTATATACAACTTATAAATCAATAAAAACATAAGTTATATACCATTTTAACCTATATATGTATATTTTTTACACAAATCTTATTCCTAAAATTACCAAAATTTTCTAACAATAATATTGGCAATCAAATTAACCTAATAACAACTACATTAACAATTACAATCATACTAACAACTTTTTTCTAACATAATACTAAAAATCATACTAACAACTTTTTTCTAACATAATACTAAAAATCATATTAACAATAATCATAAAATTTCTAACAATTTATAATTATGATAACATAACATTTTTAAAACTAATTACAATTATAATAACTTTTCACATAATATATTAACAATTATATTATCAATAATGATAAACTACCAATAATTCTTAAAAATCATATAATTTCTAAAAATCATATCATTTTTAACTATAATATCATAACATTTCTATCACTAATTTCTAACAATCATATTAACAAAATGGTTTTCTAACATAATATTAACAATAATATTAAGAATAATCATAAATACCAATAATTCATAACAATCAAATCCTAAAAATTTCATTAAATCAAACTAACAAACGTAAAATTTCTAAATATAATTCTATAACATTTTTATAACTAATAATAACATATATTAAAAATAATAACAACAATATAAAAATAAATGAGTCTTGTTAAACATACAAAGAAAACGTCGGAAAAGTGGGTCGCCGGAAAAGTGGGTCGCCGGAAATGTCGCCGCTAATGCTAGTCGCCGCTAATACTTCGTCTGAAAATTGGTCCGGGCGGATTTTCGCCTGAAAACTCGCCGGAAAATTATCCTGGCCGGAATTTCGTCGGGGGCAAAAGCGTGGGTGGCCGGATTGTTGATATTCAGAGGGTGAGGGGATTGAGGGCCGGAATATGAACTAACAATGGTGGATTGCCGGAGATTTTCTTAAGAAATCCACCTTTTGTGCGTTTTTTCGTTGGGGAAGAAGATGGTTCTGAGAAGGGGGGGCAGCCGCGTTTTAAAAGAAATTTGGTACACTATTAGCGGCGACGTCGCCGCTAATAGTGTGGGACCCAATAACTGACAACACCTTTGAATTCACAATGTCAATGGGGTCCCGCTATAGTGCGGGACGCATGACTGAACAACCTTTGAAGTCATCAATTGTCCGTTGGGTGCCCGCACTTAGCGGCGACGTCGCCGCTAATATTGCGGTGGGGTAACCCTTTTATGCATAAATGTTGGTAAATAGCATATTGGTTTTTAGAAGATACTCGAAAAATTACCCGCGCGTTACATCGGGGTTTTAAATTCATTGACAAAATGTAAGAATCAGATGCCTTAAAGTCAGTTACAGGAGTAGGTCCATTTCACACAAACTTAAAGTTGCAGAGTATATATATGTGCATGATCAACTTAAAAAGATATTTCATTAGTGGATGGTAAGTTTTACGTTGGAACATTCATTTGTTATATGTTGGATACCCAACATATATGTTGTTAGTATATTTACAATGCATGACATTGGTAATGCAAGACATTGATCAGAATATTGTTAAAGTTATATTACAATAAGTTGTCGTCCAAAAGCTTTGTGGTCTGTGAGTTCCTATTGTTTAAGTTTCTTGATTGTCCTTCCTGTTGGAATATATAACTAAATATCTTTAAATACGAGTACGCAACGGAAACAAATAAAACCATGTAATCAAATAATTAACCTTGAAATATGATTAAGGAATACCTCTTAATGTAGATGAATAAAGTAAAGAAACTTTAAAAGGATTTGAAGTAAATCCCTCTACGATTGCACACTAGACACCTCTTATACCGTATGCTAGTACCTTGATCACGAACCAAACAACCCTTTGTTTAAACCCTTTGCTAGCCTAGAACCGAAAATCCAAAACCCTTTGGAGAGGGGTTTTCGGCCGAATAGAAAGATAGAGAGAAGGAGGAGATTTTCTTGTGTGAATTGAATGAAAAACCCTTTGATTAAGCCCTCTATATATAGGGAATAATTAGGGTTTATTAGCTTGGAAAACAAGTTAAATCAAGGCTTAAAAAGCCCTTGATAGAACCGGCCCCCCCATAGGAAAATTAGGGTCCAACACTAATTTCCTATTTTCACATTTAATCCTCCTTCTAATTAATTTAAATACAATTAACCCTTTAACTTATTTAAATTAATGATTTCGTGATCAAACTAATTAATATATTACTTTAATATATTAATTAATAATATAGAGTTACCGTGTCATTTCGTGTGACCCCGTAGGCTTAAATCATTTCCGGACATACGTTCATTTTTACGTGATCATATACTAACAGCTCCCACTTGAGCTCGTAACAAATGAAGGTAATAACATTGGTTAGCGTCTAGCAACACGCCAATGCTCCCAGAAATATTTAAGTATAGTTTCTTAAAGTATATTTAAATGGTTGTGGCATTTATTATCCCTTTGTTCAGATACCGTGTTAAACATGAATATGGATCAATGTCATTTCATAATTTAACGATTATGTTTCTCATTTCATCACTACTTAAGATTACCAAATATAATCGAGACACATCTGGATTTATTTAGACATGGCCATGTAACATCTTAAATAGTCCCAATGAGGGCCCAGTGGTATCATTCTGCAACTATCAGTTGGAGGAACAAATCCTGTATTGACTACACGTGTCAGTCATCATACTTCACTACACTTTCTGAAAATAGCCCTTTATGTACTCCCTTATTCAGGAGAGTTAGAACTATATCAAGTAAGTGCAATCCATACATGCTGACCTGCTTGTATCTCAAGTCAAAGGATCAATAAAGTAATCATTTACGAATTTCACTTAATGAGTTGTATTTTATCCCAAAGGTAAAATAAAGTGGAGTTACAAAATATATAATATAATATATAACTTTGTAAATATACATATAAGTATAACAAGTAGTTTTTATGCATGTATCTCAGTCCCCGAAATAAATCATATAAAGGAATTAAAAAGGGGAATATGGAAAACTCACATAGTATATCATATATATAAATAACATAACATAGTTTTTAGGCATGTATCTCAGTCCCCAAATAAAAGTATAAATAATTGAAAAGGGAATATGAAGACTCACCTTAGTGATAATAGCAACAATCAAGTAGATGAAATAAGCCTTGTGTAGTTATACCAGAGAATATTTAGAAGAGAATATGTGGTGGTGTGAATATTAAGGTTGAATATCGTCGGCTATTTATAGGCGAACGAATTCGAATAACGCGTTTTAAATATAATAATATTACTTTAACTTTATAATATAATAATATTAACTTTAACTTTAACTTTAATATTATC
>CM067169.1:86659387-86673370 GCA_034093135.1 Erigeron breviscapus | reverse complement strand
ATGAACGGTAGTCTGATAGGGTCATGCCCTTCCAAAGACACTCCAAAATGTTTCTTTCTATAGGTTGGTACACCAATTAAAAAAACATAATTTCTTACACTTCACCATATACATGTCGTGGTTGTACGACCATTTATTTGGAGAGGAGGACCCATGGCCGCCTAATATTAACCAGGCAAGTTACTTTGTACGTATTTCTAGATATTCATATACGTCTTCGAAGAAAGTAATGTTGGCCACGTATTACATAAAACGTGGTGTATTAAACTTTACAGATTTGTCCACAATATTGGCAACAAATATTAATGTAACTGTAAATGCAGAAACCAAAAAGTTTATATCAGGGAGTTGTACATAATAACTGATACGTCCCACGGTGTATCAATATACCAAAGTATATTGAACACAGAACAGTTGTAGAGGGGGGTGAATACAACTTTCCACAATCTTTACAAACTTTTTAACACAAAACGTTTTAAGATTCAGATAATAAATATCAAGCAAGTAAGTAAAGTGCAGGAATCATTAAAACAGTAAAGTAGTAAAGGAATCAAAACATTCTTGAACACAGATTGTTATTTTCAAATGTAATCCTTTATTAAGAAATAATCTATACAAAGAATTACAGGTTGTTGCGGAATAAAGATAGCCTATAGATATCTAAACAACCCTATGAAATGACAAACAACAATCAATTAGTTTCAGCTCAAGAGAATCAGCCCAAGCTGATCTCGTACAAACTAAGCTGTGTGTAAGAGCAGAGAAACTTGTGTGAAGAATGATTCTCAGGAAATGTCACACATATGCAATCCATGAATGAGGCTTTTATAGGCACAAGCGCTCCTTCATTAGGTGTCCGTTGCAGCTACGTGTTCTTCAATCAGTGGTTGATGAAGGAATAATCAATCGTGCCTTTCATGGTACTTGTGGTCCCCACGTACTGACGCACATTCTTCATCTACCAATAGGAGTATGGACACGCATATGTAAACAACCACCAACCTGGATCCTAGGATTATTCCTAGTCACGTCATTTGTCCTTATCTTCAATCCAGGTTGTTATCTTCACTTGATTGTCAGACACAGATTGGGCCGTTTGTCAAGGCACCAATCTGCCTAAGTGTTTCCAAGCTGACTGCTAATCCCAAGCTGTCTTCCACTAACATCTTGGTCTTCTATCTTCAATCCTCCTCTTCGACTTGGACTGAATGCTAATACATTGTTGATGCAGCTTGAATAACACTTGCTTCCATAAGATATTACAATTACAAGTATGAAGCGTGATCTGGGTCAGAGACAGATCGTAAGCTGTATCAGCTTAGTCTGACCCAGATCAGAGTATAAGAACCAAAAGATTACTAAGTGTTTATAGGTCAGATTTGTCATCATTAAATTTACAATTAACATTGGGACTCAACAATCTCCCCCTATTTGATGATGACAAAACCCAACTACACTTTAACTATCAGCTTACAAAGAATCAAATGAAAATATGACTAACATCTTGTGACCCTTTGAATCTTTTGGGTTCTTTTCAATCTGATATGAAATTTTAACAAGACAACTGAATTTGTACAAATACTTGTATATATTGAGAAATACAAAGTATTACAATGAGACTTTATTCCCCAATCAACTCTACAGTTTCTTGCTTAACTTCAAAAGATGGAGCAATCGTCACATCTACTTGTCTATCTAACCCTTCATCTATAAGGAACTGCTCATACCCATTACCTTGTTCACTAAAGGTAACACAAAATCTGTACAAGGTAAAAAGGTGCATAGTTGGTACCTCTTTCAGCTCAGTAGTCCTTTGGAATACAAGTTGCCCTCTTGCATCTACAAAATACATACCATGTTCAGGTTCAGTAATGTGCATTCCACTTCTTGCATTTTTCACACCAGCAGGAAGAGACAGATTGAGATGACTTAGATTTCTGTCTAGAGCATCAGGAGATAATAGCCCAAGAAACTCTGAAGGATTCAAGTTTCTGAGGAAGTCTGTGTGATCACCTTCAGGAGCTTGAGCCTAACATTTCTTTTCCCCTTCTTCTTGAGTGGCTCTTATGACTCATCTTCATCATCCAAATCATATGCTTTTGGTCTTGGAAGGCCAGTGACATCAATCTTGTATTTTACAATTGCAGCAAACTTTTTCTCAATGGCTTCCAAGACAGTCTCTCTATGAATTCCAGGCATACCAGTGATGAGATCATGCAATTCAACCCACTCTGTGTAACCTAGATCAAGCAGTTTGTCAAGATCACGGGTTTCCCAGTTGGTTTCATAACCTCTCCTTGTAAGCCTTATGCTGGGAATGCTTTTTCCTTTTCGCCTTTTCAGTAGAACCTGGTGGATTGGTTCTGGATGACTTCTATAATGGATCTTTTCAGTGACTTGTCTTTTCTCCAGAGCATCAAACCAATTATGGGCTTTTACACTTTCTTTCACATCCTTAACCTTCTGTGATGGTTTAGAATGAACCACCATCTTCTTCTTCTTTCCTTTTCCTTTTCTCACAACTTTCTTTTTAGAACCAATGACTGCAAGATCTTCTTCATCTTCCTTATTTAGTTGTTCTTGAACAGCCTTGGCAATTTCAGAATCAGACTTAGTTGCAGCAATTCTTTCTCTTTCTAGTCTGTCCTCCTTTGATCATTTTATATGCCACCTCAACTGTTACCCCAAGCTGTGGAGCAGTTTGAGTTGCAAGCTCCCAATCCTTTTCTTTCTTAGTTAAGATCTTCACACCACTTGACCCAACTTCTGTAGTTCTTTTCTTGATCATGAACTGGGATAGAGTGGTTGTGTCTTCACTAGATGAAGATTCATCAATTTATATTTTGGGAGCTGGGTCAGCTTGAGTTGGCACAGCTTGCACAGGAACAGCTTGGGAGGACTTTCTTTTCTTTTCAACTTTCTTGCTTTTTCAACACCAACTTCCTTCCTTATATCTCCCATTACATCATTAACAGTCCCCCCCTTGGTTGTATCACTCTCCTTCTCAGTTTCTTCATTCAATTTTCCAACAGTTTCACCACCAGACTCAGATTCTGGTCTTTTTATCTCTTCCACATCTTCTTTCTCACCTTCCACCCTAGAACCATGTACAACCAATCTTCTATCTTTTTGTGCTTCCTCAGCTCTGGCCTTTTCTTGTCTCTCTTTCAATCTTTCAAGGTATTCTTCAATGTCCTTGTCAACCTGAGCTTTTTGCCTTTCTCTTTCTAGCTCCATTTCAGCTTCACTCATTGCACTCCTCTTTCTCTTAGTAGCATTCTTCTCCCCCTTTTTGTCATCATCAGCAGGGAAAGAGCTTACTGGAGTAACAAGGAAGTCTTTGAGATCCTGGTTGATCAAGTCAATCTTTATATTAGTCAGACAGCAGGCTCTTCTTAGCTCAACATAATCCTCATGGAGGAGTTTGATCTTGGATTTAACACCCTTAGAAGCTTCAATCAGATCATTTTTGAAGTCAGCTTGTGACTTGTTTGATGATCGAAGTTCTATGGTGACTTCCCTTTTAAACTTGGTTGCAGCATTTTCAATCTGACCCAGAGTGCTCTTGTTTCTTTCATTTTCTTCATTTACTGCTTTTGTAAGACTATCAAGAGACTCTGTCAGCTTGCTCTAGTTCTGCTGCATCAAATCAACTGCTTTCTTAACATAATCTTCCAATGCAGTCTGATCTTGACTCAGCTTGTCCACCTTTTTATCCGTCAAATCCTGATCCTTTTGGATCTTTTCCAAGCATTCGGTCAGCTTTGAGCTCTCAACCTTAGAGGTTGAAATGAACTCAGTGAGCTGACCCACGACATCTGAAAATGAGATAGTGGCAGCTTGGGAAGAACTTGCAGTTGGCTTAAAAGCCACTGACTCTGGAAAGAGCAGCCTGCAATCCTTAATTTCAGGGTCATTGGGCATATTTAGAAGGGGGTGGAGGTTTAAGGAGTTTTGGAACATTTGCTCATGAGAGTGAGTCTCATGAGTGGATCTGTCAGAATTGATGATGAGTTGGTCAGCCTGAGAAAGATTAACGTTTAGTTCAGGCTGAGGGCCAGTGGGAATGTGTTGATCTTGATTTTGATCAACTCCTCCACTGGCATCTTCCATCAGAGCATCCCTTGAGGATGGATGGGCAAACTCATCATCGAATGAAGAATCACTTCCAGAGATAGTGATCAAATTCTCATTGACATCGAGAGGACCATCAATGGTTCCCTTTGCTGCACAAGGGGCTGACATGACTGCCTTAAAGACAGCCAAGTAACCTGCAGAATCCCTCTGTCCGAGGACAGATGCAGACACAGACTCTGCAAGTGTAATGTTTTGTGCATATGATTGCCCTTCAACAGAGGTGTGTTGTTGCACCAAAGTATCCTTAGGGAGAATGAGGCCTGTACCCCTCCTTGTGACATAGAAGGGGCACTGGCAGCCTGTGCAGACTCAGAGTGTAAGATAGAAGGAGTCTGATCAGCTTGGGGAGGAGAAGCAGTGTCACCAATGCGTTCGATACTTCTCTCCTTAGGTTGACCATCCTCAGAAATGATGTGCATTGACTCTGACTCACTTTGGATCTGGGCTAGATCCTCTGTTACCCCTTTAATGATATCATCAACCTTTTGGGAGGCTGATGATGGTGAATTCGGTTTAGACATAGTATGACCTTGGGAGGAGGTCTTTCTTTCAATACCTTCACCCTGTTTGGAGGGTTGGGTAGCAATGGGTGTTCCCTTTAACTCGTCTACACTCTTTTGGGAGAGTGCAGATGGGCGTGGTGTATTCGGCTTGTCAGCTTGGGTGGCAGGGACAGCTTCGGAACGTTCCTTAGCTTTCCCTGCACCTTGGGGGATCTCAAGATTTGATGAAGCATTATCAACCCCAGAAGCTGACACAGATTTCTTATGCGATCTTTTCTTTTTGGCCTTGAGAGGTACTAAGTCCTCAACAAGGGGTCTTTTAGAGTCGGATTTTGAGCGAGTGGACGAAGGTGTGGCTAGGGAGGCTGATGTTTTGGCCAACCCTTCACCCTCTTTTGTAGGAGTAGAATGTTGAACGATTCAACAAAATTATATAGGTTATAATTTCAATATCCATATTTTTAACTGGTAATATCTAATGATTGACTTTTGATAATTGTGTTTTGTATCGATTATATTTTTGAGCCTTCTATAATAAATAATTATATTATGGTTTACAAAATGTATATGGGTTTAAGATATTATTATATCCTTCTATAATAAAGGACAAGTGGATAATAAATAATTATATTTTTGAGACTTCTATAATACAGTGGATAATTATAAGGGTTTAGTTACTCTGAATTAACTAATTATAGACGAATGTTTATAGTGTGAAAATTAAAGTTGTGTTCATTGTATATAATGAACTTTCGAATTATGTGCATTGTATGTATTCCGGTATATGTGCAATTATATAAGCTGACACTTATAAGTTTTTGATTGGTTGGATAAATACAATACACAAAGTTTCATTACATACAATGAACACAATTTTAGTTTTTTACACTAGTCTATAGTTAGTTACATTCGTATATACTAAACCCCATCATAAATAGTTGATGGTGTAATTTAAACATTAAAGATAATTTGGACAATTTATACATCCCAAAATTAGTAACAATGGACAGAGAGGCTATAACTTTTAATAGGGAGTATAGACATAAAAGGATTGACATAAGAATCTTGCAATGAGCGTTTTGACGTGGGGAGACCTAGATTCAAGTCTCAACAACTTTTATCATTAATTCGTCGCCGAACCTACGAGCGGACTGGTTGATGGTTTTTCCCCGAATCGTGGGACTAATGGGCCTTGATTCCGCCGGCTGGGTTGACGGTAATCTTTAGCTATTGGGTAATCTTAGAGCCCGGACGAGGTTTGAGCAATAAAGTGTTTAGTTGTCTGTTAAAAAAAAAATAACATTTACATATTAAGTGTTAATTGTTTTTATTATATTATACTTCATTCTACATATAAACACTATGATTGGTCCCAACAAAAATAACAATAACTAGATTTTAGGCCCGTGTCTGATACACGGGGCTTAGGTCGTTATCAATATTAGATGTTAATTTATTATGGTTTAAAATTTAATTTACTATTTTGAGTAATAAAAAATTGATATATATATATTAAAATTTTGAGTTTTATAATGAAATATTTTATAAAAATATGTTCATCGAAGTTGTTTACTGTGACAACATAACGATATTTGAATATTACAAAATCATAATATGTCCATCAAAGTTGTAGATTGTGACATACTTATAAGATATGTGAGTATTAAAAAAATCATAATAAGTCATTATCATTTTATTTGGTTAAAAAGCGTAAATTTGCGATGGAAAATAAAAAAGTGTAAATTAAAGTCAAATTTAAAAAAAGTCAACTTTAGAAATCGAGAACTGTGATTGATTGGTCAATAATTTATTAGAACAATTGTGTTTTAGTACATTAAAAGATAACTTAAAGTATCTTAAAGAGTTGTAGAAGCGGAGAACAGGTGAATCTAACTTCTCACCTTTTAAACTGACTTTAACAATATTTTAGTTAAAACGTTCAGTTTTTAAATACAAACAATTGTACGTTGTGATATCTCGAGGTTAAATCAAAAAGTATCTTAAGATGATGATAAGCAGCAAATGTCATTAAAATATTATTATAAATTAAAAATCTTAATAATTATAATATATTATATTTATTAAAATACTCACTAATTTACATTTTTTTAGTTTTTCATTAACAATTTATAATTATTATATTTTATAGCCATGAACTTAATAAACTTTTAAAAAAAATTTCAACATTTAATTAATTAATATAATCAACATATCAATAAATTAAGTGATGATAAACAACAAATGTCAGATTAAAAAATATAAACAAATATTGTCTTAAAAAAATATTACAAAAGATAAAATACAATATATGCGTTCAATTTTATAAATTATATTTTTTTTAATGTGGTTGGGGATTAATGAGTAGGAAGTGGTACATGAGATCAGAGGTTTCCATCCAATTACGGTTACATATGTTATATCTAAATTTATATACTCTATTTAATAATTCAATCTTATATTGAAATGTCATAGATAACCAATAACCCGTTTATTTGATACAATAATAATTATGTAAATTTCTAATGGAGGGAAAATTCGGAGGGAAAATTCCCGCTCCCCAAATAAAATTCTCCCATATCAAACACAATCATGGACCCCTGTTATTGCCATTCCAAAAAAAGTGAAAAACCCCTTCCTCTGCTGCTACTTTTTTTGTTGTTGGCAAAAAGCAAAATGAGACACTAGCATTATCATGGACTCAAAAACCTACACAATTTGATCGCTAGGATGTGGAATGTGTTTTTTTCGTGTAGTGACGATATTAGGCTGGTGATTTGATCAACGAGACAGTGATTAATTAGGTAACATTCCAAATTATTATTGGTTGTCTATATATTGTGAATTGTGAAATGCTTTAGGATATTCCAAATTATTATTTGATGTCTATATTTCAATTTATTACTTGTTCTGTAGGGTTTAAGTGGGTTTATGGGATCTTGTAAAATACATATATGCTCAATGAAAATATTTGATAATTTCGATTTGGATTTTGTTAGAAAATTTGTAGTAGTTCTGATTTAAGTTAGAGGATTATTTTGAAATATTTGAGGTTTGTTGTGCTATGACTTACCTCTGTAATATATTAGGTGGCATCTTTATCAAGAATGGATGAAGGGCCAATTAATTAGCCTCCAATTAATTTTGCTACAGTAATATTTAGTGAATCTGGTAGCCATGGTGACAGTGTAGCTATCTCGGGACATGATGGACTATCACAAGTATGCATAAAAGACATTATGTCTTTCCCTAGATTCGCTATCTCCCCATCTTTAGTAAAATAGTCTTCTATTGTGGTATTCTATCTGCGTTTACCAAATCCGTGAACTTGAAAAAGTAAAAACATGGTGTCAATCTCTTGGTGAAGCCGTTCTGCAAAAACAATATCGAATTCAATTATCATAGGTCCGGTGCGCAACTGTGCACCCACTAATTTTGTCTTCAGTTAATATGATATTGCCATAGCTTACAGTTAGTTTTGTATAGTGCAATGTTTGTCAAATAAATAAAGGTAACAATTTTCATTAAAAAGGAAAAACAAAAAGGGGATAAGATTCCGATATTGAAATGTGAAGACGTTTGACTGAACTATGAAAACCAACACTTAGATTGTATATATGGTTTACTAGTTTAGTGAGGTACTACCTATTGTGCTAGTAGTAGGTAAATGTGGTATCTAAGCACGCTTTCTTTTGTTTTTTTTGTTTATTTTTTTCCTGTTGATTTAACGTTTCTTGTTATCGTTGTTGGGTGATGACAAAGGTGAATGGCTTACGAAGCTTAGGTACGGAGTTTTTGGCCTTGACAATAGACAATGCAAGCATTTCAACAAGGCATTTGACTACTAATAATGGTGTGTTGTCATCAAACAAACGTAGCAACTTTTCTATTGCAAAGGCGGTCGATGATTATCTTGCAGAGCAGGGTATGTTTATATCCTTACATCTGTGCTTTCAGTTTGAAAAGATTGTTCTTTTGTCAAGAGGTCGGATATTACTTCGTATTTTTCAGCTCGCGTTAGTAACTTAAAAACACTTTCGGTACCATAAACAGACAAGAGGGACTTTATGTCAGTTGATCGTCTTCTAAAACGTTGATATGAACCAAGAAATTATTAAAGTGAAAAAAATATAACATTGTTTACTATTGCCCCTGTACTGAAGATGATATAAACTTTGTTAACTATATTGACGATTACAGAATTTGTTGATGATGAGTTTTAGCTTTAATTGGTACCATGACTATAGAAATGGGCACTGTTTATAATAATTTATACTCATATGTTGTTTTGTGAATGCTTCATTGCTTCCCCTTCATCTAAAGGAAAACTTATTACTACTATTTATGTTTTCCATGATGCTCAACATCCATGTGTAAATTGCTTATTCCCCAATATGCGTATATTGTTGTTTGAACTAGATTATATACATTTTTTTTTCAGATACGAAACCGGGTCATGTTGGAGTCTACTGTGAGAATGTAAGTGAAGTTGTTGATGAGGCAAAAAGATTACAGGCTTACCATAAGACACTTCTCATACTAATAAGTAATAAAGAAGATGGGACACCACTTGGCGGTGCCTCCTCCTTTCTGTCCATGTAGTTTAAGAAAAGCATTGGATTGCTATGCAGATGTTTTGAGCTCTCCCAAAAAGACCCAAGCACCACTGTATCTTTTCATCGCCCAAGCAATTATTTTTGCGTTCTGCGTGAATTACGGCAGCTATTTTGATATACCAAAAGTAAAACAAAGTTTCTGAACATTTAGAAACTGACATGGGCCGAATGGGTTAGAAATCGCCTGAAGGCTTAATGCACTGCCTCTTAGTTCGTCTTATAAGATTTGATTTTTACTTTAACACATAATTAAATTTTTTTGGGCAAATGTACAATACGTTCTTGGTGTCTAACACAACTAGTCCCATTCTGTTTTCAACCGTACAACTGATTACTCGTTTTGACCCATTAACAAACCTGCCTGATCCATCCATCTTGTCACCTCTACTTAGTATTTGAGCTTTAATCATATGGAATGTCTTACGCCTTTAAAGTCATTCTTTTGGCATGTTGTAGGATGCCCTGGAAGGGCTACAATAAGAAGATCTTGTTTAAACCATGAGAAAAGAGAAAGGACAAGTTGCAAAAATTTGGGGAAAATTGGGTATATTCACAATCCTATGGTCGATATACATGTGATGCTTATATACTCCCTGGTTTTATTTTCCTAAAAGTAATTGTTATGTATAAAACGTCTTGCTCGAGATCCACATAGATTGGTTTGGGCTGTTAGTATGGCACACACTAGACAGTAGTCGTATTAACTTTAGATTTATGATTGGTTCGTCAAATTAAAATGCAAATATGTTTGCACCATGTGGTTTTTCTATCTATGTTTCAGTATTATTTAATCACTAGTTTGTGTTTTATGACTTAAATATCAAGTAATATAGTAATATGTTGTATTATAAATACCACAACAACAAAAAACGTCCTACCAAAGTTAAACCTATAAAACATAAGTGTCAAATGTCCTAACAAGTTATGTTATAATACGACTCTTACAAATAAGGGTACTATAACATGATCTTTTATGACTTGAATACCGAGTGTCCTATTATGTTATGTTATAATAGGACCCCAATGATCAATTGTCCTATTACATTACAACATAACAAGACCCCAACAACTAAACGTCCTATAAAGTATTTTATTAGGACTCATATTTTAAGTGTCCTGTTAAATTCTATGATAATAGGACCCTAAACACTCATCTGTCCTATTATATAGTTTTTTAGGACGCCCGTTTAATTGCTTATATTATAATATGCTCAAACACTCATCCGTCCTATTACATGGTTTTTTAGGACACTCTCTTAATAGCGTCCCAGACAAAGGGTCCTAAAAAACCTTTTTTGTTGTAGTGAACAGATTCAGAAGAGTTTGAGGGTTCAGAAGCATGTGTACCTGAGTCCCCCTGATTAGCAGATTGAGTGTCAGACCCAGATCGCGTCGAAGAAGGGACAGCTTCCCTAAGTGCTTCTTGTTCCTCTTATCTTTTCCTGCAAAAATCAAGGTAGATCTGCATTGCTCGGGTCAGACCCTGCACAGATACCTTGGGACTATTGAAGATGTTGTTATTGATAGACTTGCATTCCACAGTCTGACCAGTTGCCAGACTGAAATCATTGTCAAGAATAGCCTCAATGATAAGAGCAAGAATCCTACCATAAGGTATGGTAAGACTCTTCTTATGAACGCGATCAACAAGGTCCTTAAAGATTAAAGCAGCAAAATCTATTCTGGTCATGGTGACCATTGCATGAAAAATCTGCAATTCTAGGACATTAGGATGATCAAAGCTGCCTGCCTTTACTTGTAAGGTTTTCGAAATTGTGCTCAATAAGTAGTTCCAAATACCAGTTAAATGTTTCATTTTAACTACTGAAGCCAATGGACCAGTATATCCAACTTCTTGTAAAACATTTTTGGCTTCAGTATGAGACACAACAACATCATATTCATCATCAGGCATATATGACAGCTCAAAAGCAGACCTAAGCCTCTCATAAGAAATGTATACCTTTTTCTTACCATTGAGGATTGAGCCATAGATTGCAGCATCTCCTTTCTTATTTTGTTTCACAACACAGCTCGCCCAAAATTCACACAAAAGATCTTGAAACACCCAGGCTGGCTTCTCAATCATCACCTTGCCGAATGGATGATGCCATAAGAAAGCCACGATCTCATCGTATCCTTTTGCCCACGAAGGAGGATAGATATTGGCATAAACCAGACTGCCAATCTTGATTTTACCAGTATCAAGATCAGCCGGAACCACTACTACCTTATCTCCCACCACATAAGGAGACAGCTTGTTTGCGCTTATTGGAGCTGGGTATCGACTTTCAGATTCAGAACTAGATTGAGAATCATTAGAATGGATAGAAACAGATGATGATGCCATTTTGAAAACAAATTTTAGAAGAAATTAATTTTAAAAAAACAGTAATCAGATTAGAGAGAAAAATTGATTTTTAAGAAAATATGAACAAGTGATTTGGGATTTAGGTTAAATGAAAGTTATATACAAAACCCAAAATATCTTATTTGAAAAAGTTGGAGAGAGAAAGATTTTGATTGGAGGATCAACAAGTAGTGGTGGTACTTTTTCAGTAACCGGTAGTGACCACTACACGTGACACACTCCAATAGGATCAACAAGTAAACTAAATAAAATAATGAAAGTAATAAAACGCACTGAGATATTTAATAACAAAAATAACCACGAAGCTGGGTCAGACTCAGCTTACCCTCTTTCACTTGAAATGCACCAAGTGTGAAAGGGTAGTCTGGGTCTGACACAGCTTACCCTCAAAATTTGATATAACTCTAAGGGGTCAGATTTGCTATTACTTAGCTCACTACAATTTACAAATTAAGCATACCTAGCTTACTTATGAGGTAGTTGAACCTTGATTCATCCAATGGCTTTGTGAACAAGTCAGCAAGCTGATTGTCTGTTGGAATGAAGTGGAGTTCAACATCTTATTTTCATTACATGATCCCTGATGAAATGATATCTTATATCAATGTGCTTGTTCCTTGAATGAAGTATAGGATTGTTTGAGATTGCTATGGCACTGGTACTGTCACAAAAGATTGGAGTTTTTGTTGCAGTGACACCATAGTTTTGAAGCTGATATTGCATCCAAAGAATTTGAGAGCAACAACTTCCTGCAGCAACATATTCAGCTTCTGTAGTGGAAATAGAAACTGAATGCTGCTTCTTGCTGGACCAGCTTACAAGTCTATTGCCAAGCAATTGACAAGCTCCTGAAGTACTTTTTCTGTCAATCTTACAACCTGCAAAGTCAGAATCTGAATAGCCAATTAGATCAAATCCTGAGTCTTTGGGATACCAAAGACCCAGATTGGGACTACCTTTAAGGTATCTAAAGATTCTCTTCACAGCTTTAAGATGAGATTCCTTAGGACTAGCTTGATATCTTGCACAAAGACATGTAGCAAACATAATATCTGGTCTACTAGCGGTTAAGTAAAGTAATGATCCTATCATACCCCTATAAGTGATGTCAACAGATTTGCCATTTTTATCTTCATCCAGCTTATCACCAGTTCCCATAGGAGTTTTCATAGGTGAGCAATCAGTAAACCAAATTTGTTTAAGAGATCTTTAACATATTTTCCTTGGTTTATGAAAATTCCATTTTTAGTCTGTTTAACTTGTAAACCCAGAAAATAGTTTAGTTCTCCCATCATGCTCATTTCATACTTTTTAGACATTAATTCAGAAAACTTTTTGCAAAGTCTTTCACTGCTAGACCCAAATATGATATCATCTACATATATTTGTACAAGCAGAATATCACCATTATACTTTCTCACAAACAAAGTCTTGTCAACATTACCTCTTTTGAAGTTATTAGCCAATAAGAATTTAGACAAAGTATCATACCATGCCCTTGGAGCTTGCTTCAACCCATAGAGAGCCTTGTCAAGCTTGAACACATGGTCAAGAAACTTTGAATTTTCAAAACCTGGAGGCTGTTCAACATAGACTTTTTCTTCCAATTTTCCATTAAGAAATGCACTCTTCACATCCATTTGATAGACCTTGAAACCCTTGTGAGTAGAGAAGGCCAAGAACATTCTGATTGCCTCTAATCATGCCACTGGTGCAAAAGTCTCATCATAATCAATTCCATCCTCTTGTCTGTAACCAAGAGCTACCAATCTTGCTTTGTTTCTGGTCACAACTCCCATTTCATCCATTTTGTTTCTGTAGAACCACTTGGTTCCAATCACAGTCTTGTGATGAGGTCTTGGAACAAGTTCCCAAACCTTATTTCTTTCAAACTATGTTAGCTCATCTTGCATTGCATTAACCCAAGAGGGATCTCCAGAGCTTCATTACTACTACTTCATAATGGTTGATTCCCCAGTTTCGACTTCAAAGAGACATGATGAACATGTTGTCACACATTCATCATGAGGGGAAGAAAGAGGATAATAAAGTCGAACAAGTGTGTGTGCTTTCTTGAATTTTGATGGGGAGAAAGAAGAATTCATCAGTTGAGGGGAAGAAAGATAAATTGTTGACTAAAGTGATCAAGTGTGTGTGCTTTCTTGAATTTTGATGGGGAGAAAGAAGAATTCATCAGTTAAGGGGAAGAAAGATAAATTGTTGACTAAAGTGATCCCCAAATTTTTCTTTGAAGATAGTTATCGCCAACGTGGTGGGTACGCCGCGGGTACACCCTATACATAAGCGTTGGTGGTACGCAAATATGATTGTTTGATCGAGGGGAAGTTTGTGATGAAAA
>CM067169.1:86641059-86658387 GCA_034093135.1 Erigeron breviscapus | reverse complement strand
TTTATTGGGATTTATTTTCTTTCCATATTGTTGGTGGGAAAAACCTTATTTATATTTTAATTGCTTGCAACAAAAAGGACGACTATTTTTGATTGAATGAATGATAAGAACTTTGTTCTTGAGCCTTTTGGCTCTTTTTTAAGTCTTTGAATAATCATTAAGCTATAGAGCCAATTGTTTGCTTCCGTAACTGCATCATTTGGTGTCAGAGCTTTGGTGTTCAAATGGCTCGTTGTGGAAGTGGGTATCTTTATTGTAGAGTCGCCGACAGAGGCAACAATGGAGGTGCTTCGGATCTGTTTGATCATGAGATTGGGAAGCTCCAACGTCTTGTGTGGTTTAACCCTGGATTGGGAACCTAATGTATGAATGACTTGACTCCAACAGATTGATTTCAGAAATGTTGTGGTCTAAAGCTTGGGATTGAGTTTGAAAAGATTGTAAGTTGAGTCAAGTGTCAAAAATGAAGCTTGGTTCTGTCAGACAGGGATATGCGCCGCATATACTGTCCATGCGGCGCATATTTGGAAACTTTGAGTTATGCGACGCATTTTTGATTCGCATGGAAATCTTCTGACCTCTTTGGACTGCTTTTATGCACCGCATATATGCATATTTAAAAAAAAAATTCCTTATTTTTCTATTAAATCGAGTTGTGTCATTTCAAGTGGTATCAAAGTCGTGGTTTAAGGGATTTAGGTATTTTATAATTACAAGGATGCCTAGACTTAAACCATAGACGAGACTTGGCCTTATGTGTATAGTTGGTTTCTAGTGAACATATGAAAGTATTTAGCGAATTTCACTTGAGATGTATTATAATATGTAATCATAATAATGACTGCAGCATTATTATCATCACATATTATAATAGCTCAAGTTAAACCCGTTAAATATGGAAGTATGTTAGTATGAAGCTATAGGATTGGAGACCTTGCTTGGCAATGTGATTTTATTTATAGCTTTGCTTGTTGATTTGTAGGTTTGATAGAAAAGCTTGCATGACTAAATGGTTTGTTGAGCGGTAATGATTGAAAATTTGGAATTTATTTCTGAGTTTAATATGCCATGTAATGAATGTAAGAAATGGGAATGATGAATACATGGTAAACGTGGAATGTATGCTTGGTGTGTAATTTGGAGAGTATTTTGTTGAATCGTTTTGCTCGTAAAAATCACCCAAGTTTTAAATTTATAAAACAAGGATATACTATAGTTATATTACACACGGGCAGTGTACCCTGTCGCGTATAGTATAGCTAGTAGTAAGTCCAGGATCGTCCACAGGGAATTAGTTTTAGTAGTAAATAAAACTATTAAATTTAATCTAAAAAGAAAGTGTAAAATTGGGGGGTTGTGACCGAGTTGTCACGTTGCTTAACAAACTACAAGTGATCTTTTGAAAGCTTTTAAATGACTGAAAAGGAAGTTTTGGCGTAAGAGGAGCAAAAGATAAATCTTAAGGTCATTACAGCCTAAAAATAGTTTAACGAAAAGAGTTTTATTTGATTTTTAGAACTAGAAAATGTTTTCAACCCCCAGTTTATAATCGGACTGTCACTATCCGATTAGTAAACTAATAAGTGGAAATGACTAACCTTTAAATGAACTAAACCGCGATCTAAATTTTGTGCTTGAATCATAAAACGAAGACAAATAAGTAAAATAAAGCTGCATGAATCGTGACTTTGAATGAATTTTTGACTTTCAAAGTCAAAGAAAAACTAAGTGAACTTTGCACCGAACTAGCTACTTCGTCTCCCTCAAACTAGCTACTGCGGCAATCGGTAACGACTCTACTTCTTAACACAACTAGACTAAGCCTCAATCTATCTATCGAACTACTTAGATGACTTGGAACCCTTCACAATTAACCCGTAAACTAGACCGAAAATCACGAAAAATACTCGCAAGTATTTTTCATGCGAACATGCAAACCTTCACTAAACTTCGCGAAACTTAACACACTACTTAATGGATCATAAACGAGCTTATAACAACTTTTAGAATGAAGTTTTAACGTGTAGATTGGACACAAATTTAAACCGAAGTTTTCGAAAAAGTTACGAACTAGACTTTGAACTACTTTGAATGAGATGTAAACTACACGAGACAACTTGCTGAAACTTAGAATTCCGTAATTTAGAACAATATCACGAAGTACACACTTATTTTAAATGTTGGAAATTGAAAATCTGATCGAGTGATTGAACGAAAGTTTCTTAAGCAATTACAGTAACTTGAAAAGCAGATTATTCTATTACAAATTTAAGACACTAGATTTGATGATTCGGACTTTGGAATTGTTGTGACTGGAAATGGTTTGGCAACCATGGAAGACTTGCCAGGCACACCTTGAACGTTCTCCGCAAGCTTCCTTTTATAACCGTCTTCACCAACTGCCTTCATTATTGAGGAGACATGATCAAGCCATACTACAGTTATGAATAGGAGGGTTCTGCTCCAAATAGTCAAGCAAATGTCAGGTGTTGAAAATATGGCAGGATGCATATTTTGACTCTTCAATTTTGTGCTTTTGAATGTCGAATGGCATTAAATGCATGGTGAATGTCTTCATTTCGTGGCTTTACTGACTTGATTACATCCTCTATTGGTAAAAGTAAAATTGGCAAGTTGTAGATTTTTCATTCATCTTCGCGTGGCCAGCTTGTTCGTTAAAAACGGATGAAAAAGTTGTGAGCAAAACAGTGCAACAACGTCAATTTGTCACTTTTCAAGCATTTTTACACCAAAATCCATTGCAACCTGTAAAATTACTCATACACACAATAAGTAACTAAAATACATTAATTTACATTCAAATGGGTTATAATTATACGTTAATTTGCACAATAACGCTCAATGAAATATGTATAATTTGAGCGTTATCAAATTCCCCCACACTTGAATGTTGCTTGTACTCAAGCAAACTATCATTTAAACATAGAACTTCCTTGACTTGACTTTCCAAACGTATGATTTGCAAAAAGATATAGAACTATTTCTAGTTCTATGCGATTTAAGTTAATTCATGAAAATCGAGATGTTCAATGATTCTTAAGCACGAATATACATGACTTAGCACCTGCTCAATGATAGTGTATGATTCTCACATCTCTAAAATATCTATCAATCTAAATTTCTCACGAGGGTGTATATTTGAATCACTCTTATATGGCCAAGTCATCTTGCATAAATAATCATAGGCTTGTAATAGAATCATCTCTCCACCGACATGGCGTAAGCACCTAACATGATCATCCAAAGAGGCAATTCAATCGGTTGTAATGTTTCTGAAGGCTTAGGGTTTAATGGGTATGGAAAGGTATGTGGTGTATTTTGAATTGGTTTTAAAGAAAAATTATAGTCTAATCCAACACAACCCGTGTTATTAGTTGCCACAAACCGCAAATCCTTAAAATGACTGCCCAAATAAAAAAACATACAATAGATCAATACAGATTGACTATTGTGGTGTACAATATTCGAACTGACATAAAACCTTTCAATCCTTTGCTGTTAAAATGTGAGTTTTGTGCACAAGAAGTGATTTGTCCTAGGAGAATACCGATAGACAGTCCTAGTTCTTTTTTCTTTTTTTTTACTATTTTTTTCATTTTTTTTTTTGAGTAAAATTATTTATAAGGTATAATGTGGAGTGAATTATGGGTGAGACATGGGTAAACAACACAATAATAGAGTGAATTATGAAAATAGTAAAGATGATGTGGGATGAAGATGTTGGTTTTGAGTGAGTTATGGGATATGGGTTGAAAGATGGATTGCCAACATTCTTACAAAGTTAGCGACCTATGATGGAAACTTTCTGATTGATCACCTAACCACGTACATATGTGCATACAAGCATTTCTACATATGCATTATTTTTTCTAACAATGAAAGGAACTCATAAATACATACATTTTTTTTTTTTTTTTTTGAACTTACTTTTACCCTGCAACAAATCGGTATTCGTCTTGACAAAACGATGACATAATCACTTCTATTCTTCAACGTTGATTTGATTAAATGATTTAGACAAAAACAAATATTATGACAACAGAAGTGTTTCTCAAAAAAAGAGAATTTTCAAAATGACATAACATTGACAAAAATTCAAAACCTTTCAATCAAACTAAGGCAACTAACAACCTAGGGGTGTTGATGGGTCGGGTTAATTGGGTTTCGGGTTATTTGGTTCGGGTTATTCGGGTTGCGAAAAATTATAAATTAACCCGTAACCCAAACCAAATAAGATTTGGGTTATTCGGGTTTGGGTTGTTCGGGTTCGGGTTTTTTGGATCGGGTTTTGGGTAACCCGAATAAAATGTGATTGAATTTACGTGCTTTAGTTACGCAACATTTTAACAATATAATTTCAATTTCAAAAACTTGAATAATAGTGATACTTATATAGATTAAGTTCTTTATATCCAAAGGTGTTGAAACATTTTTTATTATGCGTTTTTTGAATTCTTGCATGAAAAGATGATTGTATTATTAGAATAAAAGTCATAGACAAAACAAATAAATTACAAACTATATAAAAATATAAAAACTACTGATATTAAATAAACAAATTTTGACAATATATAACTCTTCTTATATTCATATTTTTATCATCTTTTATTAGTGTATTTTTAAACATCTATTATTATTTAACTTTGCACGTTTCTGATTTTGTTTATAAATGAAAATTTAATTATCAAATAATATGTTCTTTAAACAAATTTAACTTGTTATATTAGTGTATATATATATATGTATATAAACGCATCTTATTTGGGTTATTCGGGTTGACCCAAACTATTAAATTTTCACCCGCAACCCAAACCGATTAAGCTTTGGGTTATTCGGGTTAGGGTTGTTCGGGTTCGGGTTTTTTGATCGGGTTTTGGGTAACCCGAATAAAATGTGATTGAATTTACGTGCTTTAGTTACGCAACATTTTAACAATATAATTTCAATTTCAAAAACTTGAATAATAGTGATACTTATATAGATTAAGTTCTTTATATCCAAAGGTGTTGAAACATTTTTTATTATGCGTTTTTTGAATTCTTGCATGAAAAGATGATTGTATTATTAGAATAAAAGTCATAGACAAAACAAATAAATTACAAACTATATAAAAATATAAAAACTACTGATATTAAATAAACAAATTTTGACAATATATAACTCTTCTTATATTCATATTTTTATCATCTTTTATTAGTGTATTTTTAAACATCTATTATTATTTAACTTTGCACGTTTCTGATTTTGTTTATAAATGAAAATTTAATTATCAAATAATATGTTCTTTAAACAAATTTAACTTGTTATATTAGTGTATATATATATATGTATATAAACGCATCTTATTTGGGTTATTCGGGTTGACCCAAACTAATTTTCACCCGCAACCCAAACCGATTAAGCTTTGGGTTATTCGGGTTAACCCAAATGACGACCCACAAACCAAATAACCCAACCCGTTTCACCCAAACCCATTCGGGTTGGGTCGGGTTATTTGGGTTTGGTTATTTTCAACACCCCTATAACAACCCACCATGGATTTCAACTATCGGTGTGGCCGGGATAGGTGTATATATTTGTAATGGTTTAAACAAATAAACAAAGGTTAGGCTCAACATGGTTTCTAAGTGTTTCTAGCACTAAAGATGAGTGCTACAAGGGTTTTCACAGGGTGATTAACTAACTAGTGTAGTTAGCTAATATAAACAATTTTCGAAATTCGGGCTAAATTCTTGAAAATCAGGTTTATCCTAATATTACCTCTTTATCCAATCATGCAATCACAAAAGTGATCTCACTGCGGTCTCGAAATGTATCGACTAGAACAAGTTCTAACATTTATTGCAACACCGGCACACTCATAGCAAAGACAATATCGAAGCATTAAAAGTGAATGCTGATATAGGCTCAAAAACCTCACATATTTGGGGTACGGCTATAAATGTGCGAGTCATGCAATTCTATCTTTTTGATTGCTCTATCAATCGTGATACATCTCCCAATTAACGCATTTTAGTCAAGGAAAATTTTGTCACTTTTTAATATTTGATCATTTAGGTGTCAAAAGTGACTAGTTTCCTATGAGGACAAACGTTAAAATTAATGTATATTTATTGAAATTTTTTAAAATTTACCTAAAATTTAGAAAAAACTTGAACACACACTTATTTACAATATATTACAAAGTAACAATTAATTATCCCCCCCACACTTAAGATATACATTGTCCTCAATGTATTAATCATGATGAAATGAGTGTAAAAAGGGATAGAGAAACTTAGCGAGGTTAATTGTTACTGATCGTGTTGCTTATGAAGTACGTTTGTGATCTGCTTCTGCTGCACACTTTCCTGCAATAGCTTAAACACACAATGGAAAAGATAAAATCCGGTCTTTTAACGTCAGATTCCGAGACGATGTTTTTGTATTTTTTTTATCAAATGATCGTAAATAGATAATTTTAATTTGTGCCCTTTTCCACCGGTTACAGTAATTCAGTCGCAAGAACTTAATACTACCGAACACAAATTCAAAAATTATTATTTAGGACTGTTTGATCAAAAGTTGGAAGAAAAGATAATGTTCCAAGATCTTTTAGATAATGGAGTTGTAGAACTAATTGGAACTGAAAAACACACATTTTTTTTTTTTTTTTTAATTTTAAAAAAAATACTACATATTTACAAAAGTGATGAAATTTACTTACAACCCGCGTTTTCTCGCCTCTACGGTAAGTCGGTCGAGTTCCTCACACGTTCTTCCAAAAGCGTAGCCTCGTCTATTCAACCGTTCAGTTACATAACAATCAACAAGGCCGTCTCTACATAGTCGTTGGAACTCGTAATTAGAATATGTTTGGTTGTTTGAGCATGCTCCTTCATGGGCAAATTTCCCGCATTTGTAACATCGCCCAAGTTTTTGTGCTCTTCTTTTAGCAGCTGATTTCGAAATACCAACGCCAAATCGCCTTCTATTACTTTCTTGCCGACATTCCTTCCTTACTTCATCACTCTTATTCTTGATTATTAAAACTAATTCACTTGGCAAACGATTTTTATTGTATTTACAAATCAACGCGTACATTACTAGAAAATGATTATACTCGAAGTTTTCTCGCATTTTGAAAAATAGTAAAGTGAAAAACGAAGAATGGGGGGAGAGGACTAGTTCTTTAAGGTCTGCTAGTAGAAAAGACCAACAAAGAAAAAGAAACCGAAAAAGAAAAGAAAACAAAAGAAATCGGGTTGCCTCCCCAAGCGCTTGTTTTTGTTAGAGTCACTAGCTTGACGCCAAGGTTATTTTTCAGGCATTACCGTGTCCTCCCCCGCACTTGAGTTCAAGTGGGGATGAAAAAGATGGTTTGCAAACACTTTCTTTGACCAACAGTAGCAAAGGATGTAGTTGTGATTTGGTGGGCGTAACACATGATAGACCATACCTTTTAATTTCTTTATTTGAAAATGTAATTCGAAGTAATCACTTTTCTTTGAAAAGAGAATCGGTAAAGAGTTTATAATGTTTTTCTTTTGAAACGAATATTCTAACGATTCCGATTTTATTTCAATTTTATTCCACAAAAAATTTTTCTCCAACATGTTTCCGAAATCATTTTGTGTAATGGGTAACTACACATATTCCAAATTCTCTTTTAAATATGGTGAGAGTTTTGACAATCTCACAATTGAAATATCAGGTGGTCTAAAATGTATTGGTGAGAAAATTGTAAATCTAACCTTTGTCATGACCCAATGGTTATATTTTATTTTCTCAAAATTTGAGCATTTGTCAGTAAGGAAAGTAGCCAATGCTTCCTCTAGCTTCCTTTTTCTGCTCACAACTTCATCACATACCTTGACAGTAATTGATAGAGTTGTTATGACTGAAATAACTTGAATCTGAATAGACAATAATGATAAAATAACGAAAGGTAAAAGAAACTCCCCATGAAGTTTATGAAATTCCAGTGTTGGTGGTTCTTCTAACGATCTTTTTATCATTAAATCATCTTTCTCCTTCACTTTTTCATCTGACTTGTCCAATAGAGGTTCATCGAACCATTTCTCGAACTCATCAATGCTCATCTCCACGATCTCTTCAAGCTTCTTAGCTGTGATCTGTTGATGATTATTTTCAGCTTCTCCCAAATCAGTGTCAAGTAATTCTTGCAATTGTCTATTCAACTCCTCATCTTTGTCAAGATTGTCCTTAACGGAGTCTGTTGATTGAGGTTCAGTTTCCTTATGGACAACCTTGTTATGAGTAAATTCATCTTCTATCAGTTCCGGAACAAGCACGTCCCATTCTTCTTCCATGTCTTCATCTGAGGAATCATAATCAATGGTAATACCGAGTCTTTGCAAACTCTTCACGAATTCATCAACTTCACTATCATCATCCATATCTTCAGATATTTCATTTTGAAGTGAAGATAAGTCTTGCCTTACTTGATTTTGATATGATGGTGTGATAGTGAAGTTTTCAAAACAAGAATCATTTAGATACTTGTTTGATGGTACATACCATGGATCATTGGTGTAGAAGATTGATGACGAGTTATCAAAATTTTCAGGATTTATATCCCATGGATTATTGTGATATAGACTTGTATTTTCATTCCATGAGTCATTTTGATAAGATTCGAATGACAATGTATTTGGATTTTCGGGACAAGGTTTAAGATTTGGTGATGGATAGTTTTTCATTGACTCATTCAAACATAAATACCCAATATTTTCTAATATTTGAAGTGACTCGTTAACAGTATTGGACAAAAAACTTCCGCATGACGCATAATCTAGAATTTCCTGTGAATTTTTGTAAAGCCCGCAAATATCTTGTTTGCGGAGACTATGACAACAACAACGTTCAAGGATTTCTTTCATTTTTTGCCATGCTTCTTCTATGGTCTCACCATTCCCTTGTATGAAAGAACTCACCGTAAGTGTATGTTCTTCTGAGAGTCTATTTTGTTGGTTTGCCATCGTTTATATTATTTTGGAAAATAAATTTAACAAAAGCTTTGAAACTTGCCTACGTAATTACTTTTACCTAATAATCAAATTAAACTAATACTTACTTATTATTAATATTTATTTACTATATAACCAAATAGCTTTAACTACTAATAACGTATAGTTGATGTCTGGTTCCTTTTTCTTCTTCACATTTGATCCTGCAAAAGAAAAACAAATGAACCCGTAAAAAGCACCTATTCTACACATTAGTAAGTCTAAAACAAAACAAAAAAACAATCATCAAAGTTTTGAATTATTGATAGTGTTGGTCATACATATATATATTATTATTATTAGTCCAACAGTCCTCAGTCCAACAGTTCAACAGTTCAGGAATCCAATGTTAAATATCTACTCGAGGCTCATAGGTCAAGAATCGGAATAACTCAAGTGAGGTTAACCACAATCCTAGTCGAGGTTAACAGGATTCGAGGTAACCACACTGGTCATGTCTCGTTTTCCTTACCACAATCACCCAAGCAGTCTTTATTAAAAGTGTAACGGAAGAATATTATTAATTATTATATTTTACATATATATAAAAAGAAATGAAAATAATACTACTTGAGATGGATTAATATAACTACTTTTAACAAGTTAAATGAATTAAACTAAATTACACTAATTTTTTTTATTTTTTTAGTCTTTTTTTTTAATTTTTATTGAATTTTAGAATAAACAAAATAGTATAAATCAACAGAATAAGTAACTTTTTAGAAATAAATTTCTAAAAAGGATCGATTAAACTTAATACTTTAAAAACTACTAAATAAACTTAATTCCCCGGCAGCGGCGCCAAAAACTTGATGTGTAATTTGGAGAGTATTTTGTTGAATCGTTTTGCTCGTAAAAATCACCCAAGTTTTAAATTTATAAAACAAGGATATACTATAGTTATATTACACACGGGCAGTGTACCCTGTCGCGTATAGTATAGCTAGTAGTAAGTCCAGGATCGTCCACAGGGAATTAGTTTTAGTAGTAAATAAAACTATTAAATTTAATCTAAAAAGAAAGTGTAAAATTGGGGGGTTGTGACCGAGTTGTCACGTTGCTTAACAAACTACAAGTGATCTTTTGAAAGCTTTTAAATGACTGAAAAGGAAGTTTTGGCGTAAGAGGAGCAAAAGATAAATCTTAAGGTCATTACAGCCTAAAAATAGTTTTTTAACTATTTTTAACGAAAAGAGTTTTGTTTGATTTTTAGAACTAGAAAATGTTTTCAACCCCCAGTTTATAATCGGACTGTCACTATCCGATTAGTAAACTAATAAGTGGAAATGACTAACCTTTAAATGAACTAAACCGCGATCTAAATTTTGTGCTTGAATCATAAAACGAAGACAAATAAGTAAAATAAAGCTGCATGAATCGTGACTTTGAATGAATTTTTGACTTTCAAAGTCAAAGAAAAACTAAGTGAACTTTGCACCGAACTAGCTACTTCGTCTCCCTCAAACTAGCTACTGCGGCAATCGGTAACGACTCTACTTCTTAACACAACTAGACTAAGCCTCAATCTATCTATCGAACTACTTAGATGACTTGGAACCCTTCACAATTAACCCGTAAACTAGACCGAAAATCACGAAAAATACTCGCAAGTATTTTTCATGCGAACATGCAAACCTTCACTAAACTTCGCGAAACTTAACACACTACTTAATGGATCATAAACGAGCTTATAACAACTTTTAGAATTAAGTTTTAACGTGTAGATTGGACACAAATTTAAACCGAAGTTTTCGAAAAAGTTACGAACTAGACTTTGAACTACTTTGAATGAGATGTAAACTACACGAGACAACTTGCTGAAACTTAGAATTCCGTAATTTAGAACAATATCACGAAGTACACACTTATTTTAAATGTTGGAAATTGGGTAGTGAGACCCATGGCATCGTATTATTTGGTGTAAGACCATTGGGTAGTGAGACCCATGGCATCGTATTATTTGGTGTAAGACCATTGGGTAGTGAGACCCATGGCATCGTATTATTTGGTGTAAGACCATTGGGTAGTGAGACCCATGGCATCGTATTATTTGGTGTAAGACCATTGGGTAGTGAGACCCATGGCATCGTATTATTTGGTGTAAGACCATTGGGTAGTGAGACCCATGGCATCGTATTATTTGGTGTAAGACCATTGGGTAGTGAGACCCATGGCATCGTATTATTTGGTGTAAGACCATTGGGTAGTGAGACCCATGGCATCGTATTATTTGGTGTAAGACCATTGGGTAGTGAGACCCATGGCATCGTATTATTTGGTGTAAGACCATTGGGTAGTGAGACCCATGGCATCGTATTATTTGGTGTAAGACCATTGGGTAGTGAGACCCATGGCATCGTATTATTTGGTGTAAGACCATTGGGTAGTGAGACCCATGGCATCGTATTATTTGGTGTAAGACCATTGGGTAGTGAGACCCATGGCATCGTATTATTTGGTGTAAGACCATTGGGTAGTGAGACCCATGGCATCGTATTATTTGGTGTAAGACCATTGGGTAGTGAGACCCATGGCATCGTATTATTTGGTGTAAGACCATTGGGTAGTGAGACCCATGGCATCGTATTATTTGGTGTAAGACCATTGGGTAGTGAGACCCATGGCATCGTATTATTTGGTGTAAGACCATTGGGTAGTGAGACCCATGGCATCGTATTATTTGGTGTAAGACCATTGGGTAGTGAGACCCATGGCATCGTATTATTTGGTGTAAGACCATTGGGTAGTGAGACCCATGGCATCGTATTATTTGGTGTAAGACCATTGGGTAGTGAGACCCATGGCATCGTATTATTTGGTGTAAGACCATTGGGTAGTGAGACCCATGGCATCGTATTATTTGGTGTAAGACCATTGGGTAGTGAGACCCATGGCATCGTATTATTTGGTGTAAGACCATTGGGTAGTGAGACCCATGGCATCGTATTATTTGGTGTAAGACCATTGGGTAGTGAGACCCATGGCATCGTATTATTTGGTGTAAGACCATTGGGTAGTGAGACCCATGGCATCGTATTATTTGGTGTAAGACCATTGGGTAGTGAGACCCATGGCATCGTATTATTTGGTGTAAGACCATTGGGTAGTGAGACCCATGGCATCGTATTATTTGGTGTAAGACCATTGGGTAGTGAGACCCATGGCATCGTATTATTTGGTGTAAGACCATTGGGTAGTGAGACCCATGGCATCGTATTATTTGGTGTAAGACCATTGGGTAGTGAGACCCATGGCATCGTATTATTTGGTGTAAGACCATTGGGTAGTGAGACCCATGGCATCGTATTATTTGGTGTAAGACCATTGGGTAGTGAGACCCATGGCATCGTATTATTTGGTGTAAGACCATTGGGTAGTGAGACCCATGGCATCGTATTATTTGGTGTAAGACCATTGGGTAGTGAGACCCATGGCATCGTATTATTTGGTGTAAGACCATTGGGTAGTGAGACCCATGGCATCGTATTATTTGGTGTAAGACCATTGGGTAGTGAGACCCATGGCATCGTATTATTTGGTGTAAGACCATTGGGTAGTGAGACCCATGGCATCGTATTATTTGGTGTAAGACCATTGGGTAGTGAGACCCATGGCATCGTATTATTTGGTGTAAGACCATTGGGTAGTGAGACCCATGGCATCGTATTATTTGGTGTAAGACCATTGGGTAGTGAGACCCATGGCATCGTATTATTTGGTGTAAGACCATTGGGTAGTGAGACCCATGGCATCGTATTATTTGGTGTAAGACCATTGGGTAGTGAGACCCATGGCATCGTATTATTTGGTGTAAGACCATTGGGTAGTGAGACCCATGGCATCGTATTATTTGGTGTAAGACCATTGGGTAGTGAGACCCATGGCATCGTATTATTTGGTGTAAGACCATTGGGTAGTGAGACCCATGGCATCGTATTATTTGGTGTAAGACCATTGGGTAGTGAGACCCATGGCATCGTATTATTTGGTGTAAGACCATTGGGTAGTGAGACCCATGGCATCGTATTATTTGGTGTAAGACCATTGGGTAGTGAGACCCATGGCATCGTATTATTTGGTGTAAGACCATTGGGTAGTGAGACCCATGGCATCGTATTATTTGGTGTAAGACCATTGGGTAGTGAGACCCATGGCATCGTATTATTTGGTGTAAGACCATTGGGTAGTGAGACCCATGGCATCGTATTATTTGGTGTAAGACCATTGGGTAGTGAGACCCATGGCATCGTATTATTTGGTGTAAGACCATTGGGTAGTGAGACCCATGGCATCGTATTATTTGGTGTAAGACCATTGGGTAGTGAGACCCATGGCATCGTATTATTTGGTGTAAGACCATTGGGTAGTGAGACCCATGGCATCGTATTATTTGGTGTAAGACCATTGGGTAGTGAGACCCATGGCATCGTATTATTTGGTGTAAGACCATTGGGTAGTGAGACCCATGGCATCGTATTATTTGGTGTAAGACCATTGGGTAGTGAGACCCATGGCATCGTATTATTTGGTGTAAGACCATTGGGTAGTGAGACCCATGGCATCGTATTATTTGGTGTAAGACCATTGGGTAGTGAGACCCATGGCATCGTATTATTTGGTGTAAGACCATTGGGTAGTGAGACCCATGGCATCGTATTATTTGGTGTAAGACCATTGGGTAGTGAGACCCATGGCATCGTATTATTTGGTGTAAGACCATTGGGTAGTGAGACCCATGGCATCGTATTATTTGGTGTAAGACCATTGGGTAGTGAGACCCATGGCATCGTATTATTTGGTGTAAGACCATTGGGTAGTGAGACCCATGGCATCGTATTATTTGGTGTAAGACCATTGGGTAGTGAGACCCATGGCATCGTATTATTTGGTGTAAGACCATTGGGTAGTGAGACCCATGGCATCGTATTATTTGGTGTAAGACCATTGGGTAGTGAGACCCATGGCATCGTATTATTTGGTGTAAGACCATTGGGTAGTGAGACCCATGGCATCGTATTATTTGGTGTAAGACCATTGGGTAGTGAGACCCATGGCATCGTATTATTTGGTGTAAGACCATTGGGTAGTGAGACCCATGGCATCGTATTATTTGGTGTAAGACCATTGGGTAGTGAGACCCATGGCATCGTATTATTTGGTGTAAGACCATTGGGTAGTGAGACCCATGGCATCGTATTATTTGGTGTAAGACCATTGGGTAGTGAGACCCATGGCATCGTATTATTTGGTGTAAGACCATTGGGTAGTGAGACCCATGGCATCGTATTATTTGGTGTAAGACCATTGGGTAGTGAGACCCGTGGCATCATTATTGTGGTGATATACCATACGAGTTATGCCTATGAGAATTAGTTGTGTAGTAATATGCTTAAATTGGAATTTTAATGTGATAGATTCATGTCATGTGATAGTATAAAATCGTAGAAATTTGCGATTCCTGGTTTGAAGATGATTATTTAAGTGAATGATTAAAAGATCATATGGGACTATGGCGAATGTGTTTGATTATAATGACATGTTCTTAAATTGGATGTTAGATGTGTGAATTACTTGTTGAGATCATAAGTGAGTTCGGGTCCTTATGGTCGTATTACAGAATATGAGTATGTTATTATGATTGCGATATAGGATATGATCATGAGTTGAGTTGGGTCCTCTTTAATCACCATATTATCATTTTGTGGATATGTAATGCATTAGTTGTTTGATGATAAAATTTACTGAAATCAGTACGCAAAAGTGTTATTTAGTGGAGATATACTAATATAAGTGTTAGGGATTGATTTCTGTTGAGTTTTGATGATTTTGTGCTAAGCCCGTAGGTAGGACAACAACATGTTTAGATATTGGCATGTTTTGTAAAAACTATAGTAAATCAACCGTTCCTCGGATCTCAACGAGGTTAAAAACCAATTTTAAAGTTCTCGAGTCTAGTTCTTCAATAAAATTGGTTCCGGATTCTGATTCAAAAGTAAAGTGTGTCAAATTTACGAGATAGTACGGATGGTCCAAAATTTTTGAATAGCAATTTTTGCGGAAAAATTGAGTTGTGTTTGAAAAATCATAATAAATCAGTTGTAACTCCGTAGGAGTCGTATAAGCTGTCATTTGAAAGGTGTATGAGTACAATTTTTTTAAAATTTTTGACCACGGGTCATGAATCCAAGTTTAAGTTTGTTAAATGAATAGATTGCTACAAACTGTTTAGAACTCCAAAAATATTGTATTAAAATGTAAATAAAGAGTTTGGAGTTTGAAAGAATGAAATAAGTGATATATGTGTTGAAAAAGTAAATGAATTGAATAACGATTGCTAAATACATATAGGGGCTAAAGTAATGATAGTAAAGCTACTAGAGAATTGAGAAACAAAAGATATGGTAATAAATAAATATATAAATGTGCATATGTAATATAGTTATCATATAAAGTGTGTAAGGTCTATTTGATCGATGCATATCGAGATCTGTACGAATCCAGATGTGCGGAATCCATCTAGATCCGTTTTTGAGGCTATAAACATAATAACACATATACATACAAATATATGATAAGAACAAGAGATAACAATAAGAATTCCTTTATCATTAGTCGAATGATTACAAGAATAAATCCGTTTAAAATACATCTCAATGATTCCGGATTACAATCAATCGAGACGACTCTTGATAATGAATTAAATGGTGGAGGCGGGGCATAGATCTCTACCCCGGATCCGTGAATAGTTCCTGTCAAGACTAAAACCATTAAGCTGAAATCGATAACCTATGAAAACTATATATAGGCTGATTATGGGCTGGGCTGTGGTTAAAATCGTGTCTGACATAATAGCTTTGATGTTAATAACATCAAAGGATTAACATCAAAGGATTAACCTCAAAAGATTAACATCAAAGGATTAACATCAAAGGATTAACTTCAAAGAAATAACTTCAATAAACTTCACAGCCTTCTAACAGCCCTAATTGTATTGCAGCGGACAATAATAAGTGCACAGAAACTGCACTAACAGACTCCCCCTTTTCCGGTGCAATCAATTCTATCAAACATTGATAATCAATAGTTATAGAAAGGCTAAGTTAATAGACTTTTCCTTAACTACTGATATCGGGTCTTCTTGTTGAAACTCGATCTTCTGACACTGCATCCTGATCTTTAACCTGCAAAATCTCTGTACCTCTATGACAACCAACTAACCCAACACGTCTCATCGTAGTTCTCCCCCTCAACTGTAACCACCTCTAAATTAAGCATTGGAATCTTCCACCCTTGGATCTATTGCCCGAGAAATTAATCACGTCTTGCTTAACCGGCATATAATAGAGAAGTTGAATTTCCAACAATCAGTATCACATCAATCAGCTCCCACAAAGATAAGAAACTCTGCAACCTGAATCACAAAATGTAGTATCATAAATCCTGTCTCAACCAGCAGTGTCTGACTTTATCTTGTACCTTCACAATTCCACTAACCACTCGAAGTCTTTCCTATCAGATCTCCCCTTCAGTTATATACACCGCCAAACAACATAAAGATCTTAATCTCGCAACCGACATCAAAAATCGCCTGATTATCATCTCTATAATTTTGGAATATAAATAGGTTCAATCTTCAAATACTCAACTACAAGTAACAAGCTTCATTGCTCCAATATTTTGACAAAGTTTCCACAACTGCTAGATATTGAAGATCATCTGTTGTATAATCTCAATCAAATCAAATAACACTATGATCTTCAGAATCTTTACTCGGATGATCTATATACATAAAGCACACCATCATCTATAATTAGATCTTGGTTTTTCTCTCAAGTAACATAGAGTTTTGCTTAGAAACCTTAATGTTTTATCCCCCCTTTTCTCTGCAAAAACTCTAAATTTTAAGTTCAAAGGGATTTTAAGTTCAAAGGGATTTTAAGTTCAAAGGGATTTTAAGTTCAAAGGGATTTTAAGTTCAAAGGGATTTAAGTTCAAAGGGATTTAAGTTCAAAGGGATTTTAAGTTCAAAGGGATTTTAAGTTCAAAGGGATTTAAGTTCAAAGGGATTTTAAGTTCAAAGGGATTTTAAGTTCAAAGGGATTTAAGTTCAAAGGGATTTTAAGTTCAAAGGGATTTTAAGTTCAAAGGGATTTTAAGTTCAAAGGGATTTTAAGTTCAAAGGGATTTTAAGTTCAAAGGGATTTTAAGTTCAAAGGGATTTTAAGTTCAAAGGGATTTTAAGTTCAATGGGTTGGAAGTTCAAAGGGATTTTAAGGTCAAAGAGATTTTAAGTTCAAAG
>CM067169.1:86621059-86633559 GCA_034093135.1 Erigeron breviscapus | reverse complement strand
TCATACAATCGGTGCAAAAAGGATGAGCGCAAAGATTGTTGTTGTTGAATTTGATGTTGGGGAGGGTGGCAGGTTCAATGCATATCTCGCAAGTGAACGTTTCGTCTTGGTTTTCTTCTTCTTCTTGTTGGTTCTCTGGATCTTGCTGAGGGTTTTGTTGGGGTTTTACAAACGTATTCCCCATCGATCGAATTAATGAAAAATTGTATATGTGTTAGCTTCCTGATCGATATATATGATGGTATTATATCATATATTATATTTATAGATAGATGTACATATACATATACATAAGAAGATTTAAGATGGAAAGTGTGTTCTATATAACTAGGATTATATCTATATGAATCATCTATTTATGAATCGGTGATATCCAGTTTCCTTTATTTTGATATACTAACATAATTAACACTGTATATATTTATCTAAGTATTCTTATCTTATTTTATTATATATAGACTAGGAGGAAAACCCGTACGATGCATGGTATGTATAATAGTTCATTGTTTTGATGGTGTAGTGGTCTGAAACGGAAAACGAGTTGTTGCTCCATTAAGCGAATTATAAACGGATTGTTTTTCAGCACCCGATACTCATTAAGCGGTTGACGGTAAACCCCCTGATGTAATACAAACCACCAATTTTGAGTTTGTTGAAAAAACAATGCGCAATATTATTTTTAGCGACACACTGCATCACAGTTCCATACAGGATAGGAAAAAAAACAAAGAAATAAGTGACCGTATAGTTGGAACCACGTTTAAAAGTGACCGTCGCTGATCGTTTATCATTCGTGATATGATAATTGACAATAACTGAAATCCCTATGTCTATTAAATATACGATGGGCGTATTTACTCTTAAGAACATATTATATGGTTTCTCATTAGATGATTGGAATTACAGGGACTTATATTGCACATAATAAACACCAGAGGCTAAAGTTGTAAATGTTCTCTCTATAAATAGAGAGTCATTTACACATTTCTAACCCTAATCTTCCACCATTATTTGTGTGTGTGTGTGCTCTTCCTCTATAGTTTTCGGTTCTAACATAAACCGAAATCTTCATCCCATCATTAATCAATCATCTCGTTTTGGGAACCCGACACAACTGGCAAGTATGCTTTATCATCTTACAGGTTCCTCAGGATCAACGGGTATGTTTTTCTATCATTTATTCAATACGAATCATAATTATTCCAACATATGGTATCATGAGCCAATGGTTCTTAGTCGATCTATTGATTCGTATTGTTTTGTTCTATATATTATTTGGAACATAATACAGAAAATATGATTTCAAAACGACATGAACGAAGGCAAAGAAAAGCTTTTATTATTGTTTTGTTTATTAGGCGCAAAACAACAACATAAGATCGGTAATGAATAAAAATCCATTCGGTTACATGATCTCAGTTTGGTATGAAATAATTTTATACCGAAAATATTTGTTCGTATTATTACAATATGATCTCTAATAATATGATTCGTATTCTATTCGTATTTTTATACTAGTCTTCAGACCCGTCCGATGGACGGGTAGTTTCAAAAGATAGCTTTTAACTTTCGTTTTAATACGTATATTTAGATTAGATTGTAGAATACATCGAACACATAAATTTTATTTCAACCAAATAAAAAACATATAATTAAAAAAAACTATAAGGTGGAATGATGATAAATAAAATGCAAAGAATCCAATGAAATGAATACTGAAAATGGAGAAGGAAATAATGTTTGTAGCAATTATAAGGTTGTCAGAGGCCCTGAAGAACTTCTTTGTATACAACATTTGTCGTATGGTTTGTTGGATGACCTTGTTGATCACAAATAAGCACCTTCAGACCTTGTCTACTCTTGACCCTCGACAATGCAACGTAAAGTTGTCCATGCGTGAATACCGGCTTGGGTAGATAGAGGCCAACCCTCCCCAACGATTGTCCCTGACTTTTGTTAATAGTCATCGCAAAACAAACGGAAAGTGGGAATTGTCGTCGCTGAAATTGAAAAGGCATTTTCTTATCGGAACTTGTCAATTTCATACGGGGGATATATGTGATATGACCAACATGACTTCCAGAAATAACAATTGCCTCAATAACATGTTCACAGAGACGTTTTACCTGCAATCGAGTACCATTGCAAAGACCTTGTTGCTGATCAACATTTCTAAGCAACATGACAGGAGCACCTTCCCTCAGAGTTAGATTATGATTCGGAAGACCAGAAATCTTTATTCGGTTTAGAAAGTCTGGAGAATATAATTTTGGGCTCATATTAGGATTTAAATCAGCTTGATAAATAGTATCAGAACTTAGGTAAACCTTCTCGTTACCAGGAAGAGTATTCAACATTCTATCATTAATGAGGTTCACAGTTTCATGTGTCGGTGCAAGTATTGCTCTGTCTTCAAAGTAGTTCTTCTCATACAGTCGAGCAATGTAATCTGGATAGACATAGTTGATAATGTCGCTTACCGGGTCTTGCTCAGATTCAATAAGAAGGTCTTCTGGTATGGGTATGTCAGCCTCGCCATCATTAGGTTCGCAAAGTTCACCATTTCCAACTTTAAGAATCCACTCAGCAAACTCTTTGATCTCTTCTTGTTGATTTCGGTTTGAACCTTGTTGTAGCCGCATGTTAACAGTAAGTTTCAGAACTGTACAATACTGCCATATATATGAAGATATGAGTGATGCATTTACAATCTCACTCCTAGAACCACCTGGTACAACAGGGAGAATTTGACGAAAATCACCACCGAAAACAATCACCTTTCCACCAAATGGCAGATTGTTTTTAAGTACGTCTCTAAACGTTCTATCAAGAGCCTCAAAAGAGTGCCTATGGATCATAGGATCTTCGTCCCAAATAATTAGGCTGGTTTGCATAACTAACTCAGCCAACCAACTACCTGGTAATATGTGACAAACAGAGTCTTCGTTGACATTAATGGGAATCGCAAACCTTGAATGAGCGGTTCGCCCACCATTGAGCAAGAGAGAAGCAATACCACTTGAAGCAACATTAAGGACGATTTTTCCTTTAGATCTTAATGCGGCTGATAACGTTTTCCAAACAAAGGTTTTGCCGGTTCCTCCATATCCATATAGAAAAAATACACCACCTTGTTTTGCATGAACAACATTTAAGATTGTATCGTAAACTTCTTTATGTTCAGTCGTTAAAGACTTACAAAGGCGATCATGCTCAGCCGTCATCACAGACCTTGGGAAGATATTAGTTTCAACAATATTAGTTTAAATGTAAAACAAAATAAATAAAACGATGTTTTTAAACTTGTCATAGTAGATATATCAAATATCATACCTTGGGAAGATATGGATTCCATGATAATACTGCATTCATGAACAACACAACAACATCAGAGCAAAATTATGAGAAAGAATAATGAAAATATAGTGAAAAAGTATTAACATTGAGAGAGAAATTACGTCACAGAAAAGTTTTGGGTGCAAAAAGTTGTGGTGATAAGGATTATACAGAGATAGAGATTTATATAGATGTGTTGTTATCTTTTAGGTCAAGTAAAAATCAAAAAAATCTTGCAGAAAATTAAGGAGATATATCAGGTTTACAGAATGTTTTAGAAGATTTTGTTATATATTTTAAGATATTTTATTTCCTTAATATGATTATAGTGTAAAAAAAATAGGAGTCTCTATACTCTCATTTAGATAAGAATTGGTATATTAAAAAATATAGGAATAGGAATCACGTATATAAGGATATATATTTTGCTCAGCAATAATAATAACATCAACATTATTGAAACTGTAGCCGCATCAACATTTAAAAGTTTATATGGTCAGATACCTATCATCAAACTGAAAGTTTGCTGTTACATCCAAAGTATATATATTTGATACATTTATATATAGTTTGCCTTTATACTCAAATGAAACTCATACATACACATACTATTCAATGTATACCAATGTGTCACTACAATATAGTAAGCTGAAATCTAAATGATTACCTAACAATTGGATTGCATAACAGGTTAATGCAAGAGACTAACAGTATACACATAAACATCCAAAGCAATGAAAGGCAAAGAGAAAATTGCATTATCAAAACATACCAATAAAGCATAAACTAAGAAACGAAAATATATTTATCGGGTAAAAAAAACCCTGCCAATGAACTCATCTTTTCTCATTCATGCATTGGGTGTTCAACGATTTAGCATAAAATTCATCCATATAGCAAGTGAATTCAACCAAATTTTTTTCACCTAAGTATTTCCTCCAACAACATCTCGCGAGCATCATCTCCATCAACAACAACGATTTAGGGTATTTTATGGTTTAGAGATGACCGTATGCATAATCAAACATAAACAAAATTGGATGGAGAACAAACAATAATATGTGGCTGAATGCTTTGATGAGGATTTCAATAAAGGAATAGGTTGAATTGTGAGAAGAGGTTGAGGAAGAAAGATTGAAGGAGGTTGTTGTTCTATTCGTTATGTATTAGGTTAGAGAAGGGTTGCAGGTTTTTTTTTGGTAAAAAGAAACGTGGAAAATAAAATAGAGGGATGGGCGGGAATGTAGTCTCAAGAGGGGCTCTGGTGGCTCCAAATACTTCTTCTGCCTCATGTTTTAGTATAGTATTAGATTATTCGAGTTCGACCTCATTTAATTGTCAATTTTGATTTAGTCTTTATTGAATTCGACCTTAATTATTGATTTTGATTTAGTCTTTATTGAATTCAACCTTATTTTAAGTTGAATTTGATTTAGTCTTTATTGAATTCAACCTTATTTTAAGTTGAATTTGATTTAGTCTTTATTGAATTCGACCTTAATTGTCGATTTTGATTTAGTCTTTATTGAATTCGACCTTAATTGTCAATTTTGATTTAGTCTTTATTGAATTCGACCTTAATTGTCGATTTTGATTTAGTCTTTATTGAATTCGACCTTAATTGTCGATTTTGATTTAGTCTTTATTGAATTCGACCTTAATTGTCGATTTTGATTTAGTCTTTATTGAATTCGACCTTAATTGTCGATTTTGATTTAGTCTTTATTGAATTCAACCTTATTTTAAGTTGAATTTGATTTAGTCTTTATTGAATTCGACCTTAATTATTGATTTTGATTTAGTCTTTATTGAATTCAACCTTATTTTAAGTTGAATTTGATTTAGTCTTTATTGAATTCAACCTTATTTTAAGTTGAATTTGATTTAGTCTTTATTGAATTCGACCTTATTTCAATTTTGATTTAGTCTTTATTAAATTCAACCTTATTTTAAGTTGAATTTGATTTAGTCTTTATTGAATTCGACCTTAATTGTCAATTTTGATTTAGTCTTTATTGAATTCGACCTTAATTGTCGATTTTGATTTAGTCTTTATTGAATTCAACCTTATTTTAAGTTGAATTTGATTTAGTCTTTATTGAATTCAACCTTATTTTAAGTTGAATTTGATTTAGTCTTTATTGAATTCAACCTTATTTTAAGTTGAATTTGATTTAGTCTTTATTGAATTCGACCTTAATTGTCGATTTTGATTAGTCTTTATTGAATTCGACCTTAATTGTCAATTTTGATTTAGTCTTTATTGAATTCGACCTTAATTGTCGATTTTGATTTAGTCTTTATTGAATTCGACCTTATTTTAAGTTGAATTTGATTTAGTCTTTATTGAATTCGACCTTATTTTAAGTTGAATTTGATTTAGTCTTTATTGAGTTTGACCTTATTTTAAGTGATTTTGATTTAGACTTTATTGAATTCGACCTTAATTGTCGATTTTGATTTAGTCTTTATTGAATTCGACCTTAATTGTCAATTTTGATTTAGTCTTTATTGAATTCAACCTTATTTTAAGTTGAATTTGATTTAGTCTTTATTGAATTCGACCTTATTTTAAGATTTTGATTTAGTCTTTATTGAATTCGACCTTATTTTAAGTTGAATTTGATTTAGACTTTATTGAATTCGACCTTAATTGTCGATTTTGATTTAGTCTTTATTGAATTCGACCTTAATTGTCAATTTTGATTTAGTCTTTATTGAATTCGACCTTATTTTAAGTTGAATTTGATTTAGTCTTTATTGAATTCGACCTTATTTTATTATTTAATTCGACCTTATTTTAAGTTGAATTTGATTTAGTCTTTATTGAATTCGACCTTATTTGTAAATTTTTATTTAGTCTTTATTGAATTCGACCTTATTTTAAGTCGATTTTGATTTAGACTTTATTGAATTCGACCTTAATTGTCGATTTTGATTAGTCTTTATTGAATTCGACCTTAATTGTCAATTTTGATTTAGTCTTTATTGAATTCGACCTTAATTGTCGATTTTGATTTAGTCTTTATTAAATTCGACCTTATTTTAAGTTGAATTTGATTTAGTCTTTATTGAATTCGACCTTATTTTAAGATTTTGATTTAGTCTTTATTGAATTCGACCTTATTTTAAGTTGAATTTGATTTAGACTTTATTGAATTCGACCTTATTTTAAGATTTTGATTTAGTCTTTATTGAATTCGACCTTATTTTAAGTTGAATTTGATTTAGACTTTATTGAATTCGACCTTAATTGTCGATTTTGATTAGTCTTTATTGAATTCGACCTTAATTGTCAATTTTGATTTAGTCTTTATTGAATTCGACCTTAATTGTCGATTTTGATTTAGTCTTTATTGAATTCGACCTTAATTGTCGATTTTGATTTAGTCTTTATTGAATTCGACCTTAATTGTCGATTTTGATTTAGTCTTTATTGAATTCGACCTTATTTTAAGATTTTGATTTAGTCTTTATTGAATTCAACCTTATTTTAAGTTGATTTTGATTTAGACTTTATTGAATTCGACCTTATTTTTCGATTTTGATTTAGTCTTTATTGAATTCGACCTTATTTTAAGATTTTGATTTAGTCTTTATTGAATTCAACCTTATTTTAAGTTGAATTTGATTTCGTCCTTATTGAATTCGACCTTATTTTAAGATTTTGATTTAGTCTTTATTGAATTCGACCTTATTTTAAGTTGAATTTGATTTAGTCTTTATTGAATTCGACGTTATTTCAAGATTGAGTTCGGCCTAAAGCTAGTCTATTTTAACCTGAAGCATGTCTAACTAGACCTTACATGTCATAAAATGTCAAAATTGATTTAATTTATTGAAGTTCGACTTATTTATCGAACTTTGATTTATTAATTGAATTCTGCTCACTTATTAACCTCTTCTTTTGAATTCAACTTACCTTGTCAATTTCTGAATCTTACTTACTTGTTGAGTTCTTCTTAATTGTCGATTTTGATTTAGTCTTTATTGAATTCAACCTTATTTTACGTCGATTTGATTTAGACTTTATTGAATTCGACCTTAATTGTCGATTTTGATTTAGTCTTTATTGAATTCGACCTTAATTGTCAATTTTGATTTAGTCTTTATTGAATTCAACCTTATTTTAAGTTGAATTTGATTTAGTCTTTATTGAATTCAACCTTATTTTAAGTTGAATTTGATTTAGTCTTTATTGAATTCAACTTACCTTGTCAATTTCTGAATCTTACTTACTTGTTGAGTTCTTCTTAATTGTCGAGTACGATTTCAGCTTAAAATTTTATGGAAAAAAATATGTCCCTCAAATTTTGAAAATAATTTTTCTGAGACATTTGTTTACCATAACACTTAAAGGGAAATATAAAAATAAATAAATAAAAAATTCAATAATGAAGTTTGATTTAGTCGCCAGGGGCTGCCACCCCTTGGACCCCGTAACTTAGGGGCTTCGCACTAATGTACATGGTCTCATCATTTGTGCCCAAAGGTCAAATGTGATTCTCATGTTGCGTTTTTTTTTCCTTTGCATAATGAACACTAAGTATATTAATTCTGCCCAAAGGTGATGTAACATCTAAGTAGAGCCTTATTTTAGCATATTGTTTTGGTGTTTACAATACGCTTACCCTATCACTAGCTTCAATACTATAATGGTCATAGTCTCATTATTATAAGGAACATTACTATTAGGCCTACTTATTTTAGGCATTACTTTACTTCCATTACTTTAAGAGACATTACTTAGTCTCCCTTAGATAGCTAATCAGGTCACTATAATTTTATTATAATTAGGCCTACTTATTTTAGGCATTATTGTAATAATCTTCTATTGCTTGTATCATAAATTTATATCATCCTTATTTCCACTGTAGTACCTAACGTAGGCATTGAGCCACTTACATGTGCAAACTTTGCTTCATGAAAAAAAATGAATTACCTCTAACTCTGGAGATGCTAGACCTTGACTATGTCATTCGCCATAATGAACCCACTGCTATTACTGCTAACTCTTCCGCAACTCAGAAAGCAAATTTTAAGAAAGTGGATTGGGCGAATCACTTGTCACTAATAATTGTCAGGAACTTCATCAATCACAGTATCTGAGGGAATGCCTAAGGCGCACGCAAGTAGCTTAAATACAACGGAAATAGCAGTGTTCGTGAACACATATTGAGGATGACTGATATGGCTCATAAGCTTAAGAGTCCTAAAATGGAAGTCGCAGACAATTTTTTCTTGTGCATTTTATAATGACCTCATTGCTTGCTTGTTTCGACACCTTCAAAATTAATTATAACTTTATGAAGGATAAACCGTCGATGTGTGAACTAATCGCAATGTATGTGCAAGAAAAGGGTCTCCTTAAGTTGGGCCAACCTGAAGCTGTTCACCTTACTACCACTGCTAATTCCAATTAGAGAAAGGGTAATAACAATAATAAGACTGCAAATAAAGTTCAAAAGGCTAATCATGGTGTTGTTGCCTCTAGCTCTAAGTCCTTGACGAGCAATCCTAATTGTAAATTTTGTTGTGCCAAAGGCTATAGCCAGAAAGATTGCCCTAAATTCAAGGAGTGGCTAGCTAAGAAAGGTAACCTACTTTATGTAATATATGTTTCCTTTAATACTGATGTTCCAATTAATACATGGTGGGGCGACTCTGGGTCATAGATTCTCACAGTCTTTGTTCTCTCTTAATATTAATGACATAACTAAAACAAAGACAAAATCACCTAAGCAATTAGAGAATTCCTTCATGTTGTGGCATAAACATCTTGGCCACATCTCACGAGTTCGCATAACACGACTCATAAAATATGGAATAATGCATTCTCTTGACTTTAGTGATTTTAATGTATTCAATGCCTCAAAGGCGAAATGGCTAAAGGGAATAAGAAAGGAGCCACTAAAAGTTCCAACTTGTTGGAAATAATTCACACTGATTTTAGTGGTCCGTATCCCGCATCCATCACAGGACAAACATCATTTATTACATTCATTAACGATTATTCGTGTTATACGCACCTAAATCTGATCTGAAACCTTATAAACTTTTATTGATCTTAAAACTTTGGTTTAAAACCAACTTGATTGTAAAATAAAAGTGGCGAGATCAGATAGAGGATGTAAGTATTATGGCAGACATACTGATATTGGTCAAGCTCCTGGTCCTTTACATAACTTTTGCAAGGAACATGGCATAAATTATCCAATACACCAAGTCTGGTTCTCCTCAACAAAATTGTGTTACTAAAAAGAGAAATAGAACCTTAATAGACATGATGAAAAGTATGCTTGCGAACACTAGCTTACCTACTTTCCTTTGGACTGAGGCCTTAAAAACAGCCGTTCATATACTCAATAGGGTTTCATCAAAATTTGTCCCTTAAACTCCTCATTAGATCTGGACAGGTAGGAAACTGAGTCTAAAATATATAAAAGTATGGGGCTGTCTTGCCAAAGCATAAGTCTATAACCCTAACTTAAAGAAACCGTATCCTAAATCCCTTTACATTGTTTCTTTATCGGTTATCCTGATAACTCATCATAAAAGGTTATCGTTTTTTACTGTCCTTCCTACACTACTAGCATTATTGACAGGCAGCATGCCACGTTTCTCGAGAACTAGGAGATCAGTGGGAGCATGACAAATCATAACTTAAAATTTGCAAGAAGTACAAGAAGTGGGGGGAACCACTCGTCGGTTATTATTACTCCTCCGATAATTCTTCTTGTACCCAATGTTGCTCCTAATATCACTGATCCACCTTCTCCTAATCAAGATACTACTAATGTTGAAGCATCTTCCTTACTAAACCTGAAAATCAACTCAAGAGATCATTTAGGTCACGCATGACCATAAATTTTGATGATTTCATAACTTATTTTACTGAAATTGAGGACATTGGAAAGCTTACTGATCCTACCTCTTATTGAGAAGCCATTAATAGCGACCGGGCTACTTAGTGATATGAAACCATGATTTAAGAGCTTAATTCCATGTAGCATAATAACGTTTGGGACTTGGTTGAATTTTGTTGTATGAACTTTTATTATTTCTCACATGTTAATTAATTTAAAAAAACATATGATCTAATATATAATTTATAAGTTTTTGTTGTTTTTACTAGAACAAAGGTTTCTATAAATAAGGTGAGGCAGATGTGGGATACTGTGTAGAGAGTACGTGTTTTAAAATGCAGGGTGTGTGAATCACTAATAGAGAGTTTAACTATTAATCACCACCATCATGATTCCCCCCCCCCCCCCCTAATCACCGAGCATCACCATATTCCTCTTGACCTCTTATGAGCATTGATATGAAAAGTCAACATAAAACATGTAATGATAGTGAATGATGGCTAGCTAGCCAGCTGGTGAGATCGAGGCACTCGCAGTTTTAACCAAAGGCTTGAGTTCGATCATCGGAGATGATAAGCCTTGAGGTTTTTCCTCCGAATACTTGTAACGACCCATGGTCAATATCTCGTAACTTAGACGTGTAAGACTTCACCATTATATATACGGTGAGATTTCTCTGATTTTATATACTGGCTGAAATGTTCGGAACCAACACAAGTATCAAAAGTTGATAATATGGTAAACCCCAAATTAACTCTTTTCTAGGTGTAGATAATTTATACAACACATAATTTATTCCTTTTGAAATTCACTTATTAATGTCACAACCACATATGATATATATTTGTTGCGAGTTTGAATGCTAACTTGAAAAAATCGGTCTAATAAAAATAAAACACAATGAATAACAGAAACCCTTTTACATGAATCTTTTTTTCTGTATAAAATTGCAGAAGATTATTACATTATAAAACGTAAGTACTAATTAGTTCAGATCATTATGTTCCATATGTAGAACTAGAAATCGTTGTTTTGACATACCTAGTTCATACTACTACGTGAGAATCTTACCTAGCGCTATTAAAATTATCAAGTACAGTGGAACACCTATCGAGAATACAGAAATTGCTAGTATAACAAATACTCGTACTAATATAGCAATACGTACTAAACGATTATAAACTGATAACTCGCACACGCACTTTTGTTTTCCGCACTCGTAGCAAAACTTGTTTCCACATCTGCAAAGACGTACGTAAATAATGAGTTTGAATTTTATATATATACATATATTGCAATTCTATATGCATGACGCATAATTGTTTATTTTGTGGTCATCTTAATTTAGACACATATTTCAAAAACTAGATTTAGATTCAACAATTATTATAATTACTTGCATTAAACCTTTAGAGAAATCTTACTTGTGCGCATATATTAACTGAACATGTACAATAATCCATATTCAACTATTGCTGGCCGGTTAAATAAATTAATATAGAGAAATTAATTGTGTAATTATATGCATGGATCGAGAGGAAGGAGAACAAAATTACTTACTTGCATTCGACTAGTTTGCAACCACGGATGCGCTGAATGCAATGTTTACACACCGGACACCGTTGCCATTTTTCCTCTTTCGAAAGATGCTCAAAAGCGATGTCGTTTTCATCCTCCACACAAGCAGAATTATCATCGTGCCATGGAGCCTTGCACCGGAAACAATAAGGCTTTTTGCAATACGCACAAACACATCTCCTTAGATTTGTATCTCCACACTCATTCAAAATCAACTCCCCGCACTCGATGTTTGGGCAGTAAACCCTGTCTTCAACCGTTAACACACTCGATTCACATAAAACGTCGCACCATTTTTCAAACGCTTGAGGTGTGATTTTGGGACGGCATGATAAGGGTTTCGAGAGAGTGTTGGCAAGTCATGGCAGGACATTTGATGTCTGACACGTTTTCATCGAGTTTCACTTGTATGTATTTGATGATACAATCGGCGCAAAAAGGATGAGCGCAAAGATTGTTGTTGTTGAATTTGATGTTGGGGAGGGTGGCTGGTTCAATGCATATCTCGCAAGTGAATATTGTTTCGTCTTGGTTTTCTTCTTCCTGTTGGTTCTCTGGATGTTGATGAGGGTTTTGTTGGGGGTTTTCAACTGTATTCCCCATCGATCGAATTTTCCTGATCGATATGATGGTATTATTATTATTATTATTATTATTATTATTATTATTATTATTATTATTATTATTATTATATTATATACTTATAGATGTACACATACA